>JAWHQI010002931.1:10000-20158 GCA_033032865.1 Dactylorhiza incarnata
GACAAATAGGAAGAGCATCAAAAACTAAATCTATATAAGAAATATAATCATCACATCACAATCCAAACTATATATAGATTTCAGATTGTCTTATGATTTAATGTTCACAAAAGCATATGACAAAAGAATTTGATGATCTTCATCCTCTGGCATTGTCTCTTCTTTTCTGTTCCTGTCTTTTGAAGTATGCAAAGGTTTAGGATGGTACTTTGGAGGAGCTGGAGGAGCTGTAGGATCATTGAACTTATATATCCTGTAATGTAATCTCCTTTTGGTCTTGCTGGTTTGATAAAGTTTCCATTCAGAAGAGCTGTAATAGTCTTGAACTTTCATACCACCTTCTTCAACTAATTGAGTGAATCAGAATGATAGCCTTTGAAATAGGACTCCAAATCTCTGGATAATTCACAGAATCAGTAACGGCAGCTTTGCCAGAGCCTGCTGAACTAGATTCAGGAACTGATCTCTTAGCAGAAGGTCCTTCACCATATTTTCTTTTTCTTGATCCTTGCTTAGAAGAAGCAACTTCTACATCAGAAGACACATCTTGTCTTGGAGAGAACTGAGGAGGCTCAAACTGAGGAGGGGGAACAGCAGGGTCAATGCCCAAGTCTGGAAAGATCTCACTGTGAAGCCAAGTGGTAGATCTTTGAGTGAATTCTTTGACATCAGCTACCTGCTTCTGAACTCCCTGAGACAGTTGATCAAACTTCTCACTCATATGATTATGAAATGCAAACAAATTTTCATCAATAGAACCTATCAACTTGTCGCCCCCTTTCTGACTTCTACAGGAAGAGTTTGGAGAACTGATTCTTTTGAACAATCCTACCTCATCAACAATTTTGAAGCAGTGTTCATCAGCCTTGATATACATAGATTCTTGAGTCTTTCTGACCTCAATAATCTGCTCTAACACTTTACCAACACCCTCAATGGTGTGATCAATAGCTTTTCCACCCTGAATGACAATTTTCTTGAGTTCTTCTGAACTATCTTGGAAGGCTTTCAGCTTTCTATCCATAGCTTTCTCTATGTCTGAAATCCTGGCATGCACTTCCTTGAAGGATAAATCTATCTTGGCACTCTGCCTTTGAGTAACATTTCAATTTGACCAATCAAGCTAGATTCAGAAAAGAGAGAACTAGGAATAGGAGCTGGCTGGACTGGTTCAGGAATTTCTTCAAGAACAACTATACTTTTCTCTGGAAGAAAAGACAGATTCACAACCTCATCTACTTGAACTACAGGCTGTTCCTGTGCTTCTGTATCCATTCATCCATAAAGGACTCTTGCTCCCCCTCAGTATTTGCTGGGGAGAAGGAATATTGTGAACAGAACATCATCAGCATCATGATGGAATTCAAAATCTGCACCTGAACCTGCATGGTGATCACTGGAGTTCTGCTCATCATCAACTACAGTGTTCTGAATGTCAAGAAGAACATCTGCTATGTTAGCATCAACAGTTTCTTTTGCAGACATCATGAGGAGGAGGAGGAGAAGAAGTCACATTATCTAAGGTATAGGGAAAATCCACATCAGGAGGAGGAATCTCTGATCCTGGAGGAACCTGATCTGATGGGATATTATCTGATGTAAGAGGAGAAGTAATCTTCTGCTGGAGTAACATGCTGCTGACCTGGAGATGGATGATGACTTGGAGATGGAGGAGCTAGATGCTGTGCTGAAGAGTCTGGAGGAGGAGATGAATACACATCCTGCTGACCAGAAGGCTCCCCCTGGGAAAGACCACCTTCAGAAGGCTTAGTTATCCTGATGTTCCACTTTTTGAGAGTGAACACATCCAATCTTTTCAAGTGATGAATGATAGTCCCTTTGGACATATCAAGACTTGAGAGTCAAATTGATTCAGATAAAGAGTTATAATCTTGCAAAATTAGGACTATAATGCTCTCTTTGATCTTTTTGAACATTATGTCTGCCCAGCTACATTTCTTTCCACAAATTACTGCTGTGACTAAACTGAATACATCTACTGAGACATATCCATGGCTTTTAGTATTTCCCAGCAGCACCTTGGAGATAATGTCCACCAAAGTTTTCCACATCATTCATCTGCTGTCTTCGTAGTGTCTTTGCTGTTTTAAGCCTACAAAAGTTACTACTACCTTACTGCCCTTAACCAATCATCATCAAGATGTCTCTTGTGCTACTAGGGGCAACTTCAGAAGTTTGGAAATTGACTTAGGAGTCATTTTAACTTTTGAGAACCAATAAAGGATTTCAATTTCCGACCACTCTTATTTACTGTAGCATTGCAGAAGACTCCTCTACCTCTGTAAAAAGAATTTTGCAAGGGGTCCCTCGGCCAGAAAAGACAGACCAGCGCCTTCGAGCATGCAGAACACATTCTTGAAATCATCTGACACTGAAACAAGGCTTCTCGCACTAGCTCGCTTCCCACCGACCTTGGACTTGGAATGCGGCCCCATGATCGATTGGGTTTGAAGAAACAAAGCGCGAGAGTGAGAGAAATCGTGAGACAGTCGACTGGATTTTGCGTGAGAGAAAGATGAAGCGTCGGCTTTTCCGAGAAGGAAAAGAAGAAACTCGCGTGAAAATTAATTTGTTTCGATTGTCTATTTATAGTTTGGTTTGATGTGACAAGTATTTGAGTTTATTTATAGATAAAGAAATAAACGCGCGCATACCTGACCTTTCGTATTCCAGAAAAAAATAAAGACTAAATCTGAAAATTGAACGCAATTTCTCGAGAGATATACTGATTTCGCGAGAACAATTCTAATTTCGCGAGAAGAACTTTATTTCTCGAGGGATTACCATTTCTCGAGAAGTGCAGGTACATTTTGCGAGAAGTAACTTGATTTCTCGAGGGATTACCCATTTCTCGAGAAGTGCAGGTACATTTTGCGAGAAGTCTTTCATTTCTCGAAAAATTCTATGTCATTTCTCGATAAATTCTGGAAAGACTTAGAAATTTTCTACCTCTTTCTTTCTGAAGGACAGATTCCTGCTTTTCATAGATATATAACTTTTAGAAACTTTATTTCTTTTTGCTTTAAGCATTACTCTAAGTTGAGCATTCCAAGTTCCGTCTTGAAGAAAGAGAACTTAGTCTCATCCAGCGGCTTCGTGAATATATCTGCAACTTGCTTATCCGTGGGGACATAACTCAGATTGATGTCACCTTTCTCCACATGCTCCCGGATAAAGTGATATCGTAGCTCGATGTGCTTTGTCCGACTGTGAGAGACTGGATTATTTTTTGCGATAGCAATTGCACTGGAAGAGTCGCAAAACATTGGAATATTCTTGATCTTCATATTGTAGTCTTGAAGTTGATTCCTTATCCATAGAAGTTGTGCGCAACAACTGCCTGCAGAAAATATATTCTGACTCGGCGGTTGAAATTGCAACACAATTCTGCTTCTTGCTACTCCAGGATATAAGTCGTCTTCCGAGAAATTGGCATGTTCCGGAAGTGCTTTTCCTGTCGTCTCTGCTACCTGCAAAATCTGCATCTGAATAGCCTATTAGTTCACTATCATTACTTCTTGGGTACCATAAGCCAAGATTTGGTGTGCCTTTAAGGTATCTCAAGATTCGCTTTGCAGCAGTGTAATGAGATTCTTAGAGTTCACCTGATATCTAGCACATACACATGTAGAAAACATTATGTCAGGTCTACTGGCAGTAGGTAGAGCAAAGAACCAATTATGCTTCTGTATTTTTTCATCAAAGGTTTCCCGTTCTCGTCCTTGTTCAGAGACATAGCTGAGCTCATTGGAGTCCTCATGGAGGTTGCACTCTCCATTCCGAATTTCTTAATTAACTCCTTGGTGAACTTCGTCTGAGAGATGAAAATTCCATCTTCCGATTGTTTCACTTGAAGTCCTAAAAATACTTCAGCTCACCCATACTGCTCATTTCAAACTTCCCCTGCATAAGTTTTGAAAACTACTTCTTTGCAAAGTTGTCATCGGTTGAGCCAAAATAATGTCATCAACATAGATTTGCACTAGCAAAATCTTGCCTTTTACTTCCCTAAGAAATAATGTCTTATCTATCTTTCCTCTTGTGAACTTGTTCTCAAGAAGAAAGTTAGACAGTGTCTCATACCAAGCTCGAGGAGCTTGTTTTAAACCATATAAAGCTTTTTGTAATAAATAAACATGATTGGGATGATCAGGATTAACAAAACCTGGGGGTTGTTCAACGTATACTTCCTCTTTAATTCTCCGTTTAGGAAAGCGGACTTGACATCCATTTGATATACGTGAAACCCTTGAAAGCAGCATAAGCAAGAAAGAGTCTGATCGCTTCGAGCCTTGCTACCGGTGCATATGTTTGATCGAAGTCGATCCCTTCTTCTTGTCTGTAGCCTTTAGCTACAAGTCTTGCTTTATTCTTGATGATTGTTCCATCTTCATCCAACTTGTTTCTGTACACCCACTTCGTTCCAATTATGTTTTATCCTTAGGCTTTGGAACAAGTGTCCAGACTTTGCAACGCTTGAATTGGTTTAATTCTTCTTCCATTGCAATAATCCAGTGTGGGTCTTCATTTGCTTCTTGAAATTTCTTTATTCTACCTGAGAAAGAAAGCTCAAGTGCAAATTTCGTTAGTAGTAGTCCCTCTTCTTGTTCTAATGCCTTCATGAGGATCTCCTATGATTTGATCAATAGGGTGATCCCTCATGTGTCTGAATTCAAGATTCCTCGCATCGCTTGGAACAACGGGAACTACTTCTTCTTCAACTGGAACAAATTCTTCCACTGGAGTTGGCTCTTCATCAAGGTGATTTTCCTCTTCAGCTAAGGTTTGGAGGAGAGATTTTGACGAAGGTTTGAGTGTCGCTTTAACTGGCTTATGCAAGTGTGTATCTTGCAACTTTGAACCTGCAACTTCAATAGAAGAACTAGAAGAGCTGCTTTGAAGCATGCTCGTCTCATCAAATACAACATTAATAGACTCTTCTACAACCAGAGTTTTCTTATTAAATATACGATAAGCTTTACTATGACTGCTATAGCCTACGAAAATACCTTCAAAACTCTTTTCACTAAACTTAGTTTTGTAATGCTTTCCATTGTTAGCACAAAGCATTTACTGCCAAAGATTCGAAAATAGAAATGGTTGGTTTCTTGCCCTTTAGAATTCATAGGAGTCTTTTCATGGTTTTTGTTTATGAGCGCTCGGTTTTTGCACATGGCATGCAGTATTGACAGCTTCAGCCCAGAAATATTCAGGTAGTGAAGAGTCACTCAACATGGGTTCTGCAAGCCTCAATAAGTGTTCTATTCTTTTCTCTCAGCTACTCCATTTTGCTGTGGAGTTCGAGGAGAGGAAAACTCATGAAAGATACCAAGGCTTTCACAGAATTCTGTCATGGCTCCAGATTCAAATTCTGTACCATGGTCACTTCTGATTTTGACCACTGAACTTTAAATTCATTCTGGACTTGCCTGAAAAATTAGTGAAAGTGTCGAAAGTATCTGACTTGTGTTTTAGAAAGAATACCCATGCAAAACGTGAGTAATCATCCACAACAACCAATGTAAAAGACTTTCCTCCTAAGCTTCTAATTTGCAACGGACCAAACAAGTCCATATGAAGCAGGTATAAACACCTGTTTGAATCTTTGCCATAATGCTCTTAAAGGTAGCTCTTGTTTGCTTGCCTTTTACACATGCATGACAAGGTCTATCTTTAATGCACTTAACATCTGGTGCATCTCGCACTAAGTTTTGAGAAAACAATTATTATAGTTTTGAGATTTATATGTGCTAATCTCTTGTGCCATATCAACAAGAGATGCACTATCTTTGGCTAATAGACACACTGGTGTAAAAGAGATAAACAAAGAAAGTTTAAGCAAAAGATATTCTTACAGCGAGTCCCTGATAAAATCGTTTCAGAATTCTCTGCCGACTTTATCAGACACTTATCTTTACGAAAATCGACTATGTATCCTTTATCGCAGAGTTGCTTATACTTATCAGATTATGTTCTAATCCTTCCACATAAGCCACATCGGAAAAAGATACATTTCCATTAGAAATCATACCAAGCCTTTAGTTATTCCTCTGTCTGAACCGCCAAAAATAACTTTTGGACCGTTTGCAACTGGAATGAAGTTTTGCAAAAGGCTTCTTCTTGTCCCGGTCATATGCCGAGAGCATCCACTGTCCCAATACCAGATAGGATTCTTGTTGGCCTTTGGACATACCTGCAAAAACAAAGATCATTTCGCCTTAGGAACCCAAACAGATTTGGGTCCTTGGTCCCTTGTTAGTTGAGATCCACATTGAATGTTAACATTGCGAGTGGTCTTCCTTGCAATGTTAACTTGTGGTCTATAAGCATAAGAAACATTGAACCAACAATCCACGGCAAAGTGACCAATTTTACCGCAGCACCAACAGTTGAATCTGTTGTACCTTCTTTTTACACTTTCCTGCTTAACTTTTTGAACGTTAGCTCTTGCAGGAGCAGCCCTTTTTGATGAGGATGCCTCATGGGGGCAACACACACAAGGTGGTATTGCCTTTTTCGGCTTTGGTGCAACAGCATTCACTTTTGGTGCTTTCTTAGCACTCGGACCATGAACAAATGGACCGTACCCTTTCCGATTAATCTCTTGATAGGTGCTTGGAAAGCACTATCACCAAAGTTTCGGGGAGGAGCCCATTCCTTATGATCATTCACAGATGAAAAGGAATTGGTCGTGTGAAATGACATAGGAACTCTCCAAATCATAAGCATTCGTAGGAAATATAACTCTCTTGAATGCTACATGCTCTTGAGAGCTTTCCCTTTTTCTTTGGCGGTAGCTTTCTTAGCAACCAAGCCATTCTTCTTAGCAATTGTATTTTTTGAAGAATTGCTAGTGCTTGCTTCATGTCCTATAACCGCTTCCTTTAGCGTTAGTGGTAAAAGTACCAATAATCGGCAGAACAGTTTTAGGTTGAGAGAATGTTTCAACCAACTTCTTCTCAGCCGCAAGCTGTTCTTCCAGACTTTTATCGAATTGTCTCTCAAGGCAAGAGTCTCTTCCGAGCTTTTGATCTTGTCTTTCAAGGCTTGGACTTCCTCTTTGAGAGAAGAAAGTTCTTCAACTTCTTTTCTCAAGTTAGATTCCACCTCCTTGAGAGCCAAGATCTCCTTACCCTGAGTTTTGACAACCTTTCGGCACTTGTCAAAGCTTTGGAGCATTTTGGTATATTGAGACATGAGCTCAGATTCATCGTCTGAGAGGTTATCCTTTTGTTCAGCCGAAGCATAATCAGAATCAGATAGGATAGTGTGATCATTTACCTTTCCGGTGTACGGGGTGCTTCTTCATCATCAGACATAGCCATCAGACCGAAGTAAGCTTCTTCTTCATCACTTGACTCATCGGAGTCACTGTCGCTCAGAGTTTTGGCTTTCTTAGCGACGAAGCTTCTATCTGATTTTTTCTTTCCATGAGTGGATTTCTTGTCTTCTTTTCTTCCACCTTCTTTCTTCTTATAGGGACACTCAGCAATCATGTGCCCTGGCTTATTACAACAGTAGCAAATAATGTCAGAAGAAATATGTTTGTTCTGTTTGGATTTATACCTGTCATTATTGCTTGAGCCCTTCCTGTGATATTCGCCATCACGACGAGAATATTTATGATCCGAGGAAGACGTTTGTTGTTCATGTGCCTCCGCTTGTTCAGCAGTTTCTTAAACTGACGGGAGATTAAAGAGAACTCCCCATCAGACAGTTCGGAACAGGAGGAGCTGGCTTCCGATTCTTCTTCAATATCAGATTCCTTTTCTCTGATCGGTATCACTGCTTTGCTCTTCTTTGAATTCTCTGCCTTCAAAGCTAAGGTTCTTTCTTTGCTTGAAGCTCGATTTACATCCTCTTCAGACTTTCGGATGTTCATTTGTAATTCATGAGACAACAGCTTCCCGAACAGATTTTGAGGTTCTAGACTTGGCAGCTTTCCAAACTCTCTAATAGCAACAATTTTGCTATCCCAGTCTTTCGTTAGGGAACGCAAGAATTTGTCATTTAGTTCACCGTTTGTGAACTCCCTGTCGTAGTTCCTCAAACCATTGACTATCTTGAAGAATCTTTCGTACGCATCAGCAATGCACTCCTTCTTATTCTGCTTGAACGCCTCGTACTCTTGATTAAGTAGAGACCTTCTATCTTCTCTTACCTCGTCAGTACCTTCCATTAGAACGATTAAGGATGTCCACATTTCTTTGGCTGATTTGCAGTGGATTAAGTTTTGCAACATGGAATCGTCCACTGCACTTGCAATTATGTTTTTAGCCTTCTTGTCAAGAGCAACAAGAGCTATCTCATCCTTAGTCAAATCCATCATTTTCTTAGGTATCTGAACAGTAGGATTTGTTGACGAAGCGGTCATTGGCACATGAGGACCTTCTTCCACGACTTGGAAGATTCTGGGATCTGCAGCTTCCATATAAAACGGACTCTTTCTTCCACATAGGAAAGTTGGCCTTAGTGCAGATGGGCAATTTCAGAGAGGATTCCTTGACTCTATCCATGGCTTGCTAGCACTAGAAGAATGGATCCTGTTCAAGGTGTTAACCTAGCAACGAACAGCGACCCTCTGATACCAATTGAAGTATCTAGTTGCCTACCTAAATCACCTAGGGGGGGGAATAGGTGATCTCTACGTCTTTGCGGAATTAAAAATAAACGTAAAGCACAGCACATATAAAATTAATCACAGCCACAGATAACACCAGGAATTTATAGTGGTTCCCCGTACTTGGGTACTCCACTTGCCGGCCTCGCCATCTAGCTAGCACCACCGCTAGAAATGACTACTTCACTAATCTCGATCAAGAACGATCCTACAGTCTCGGAGTCAAACTCCTACAAACTCAGAGAACCTCTCTTACAACTCGGAGAAAACTTCTCCTACAACTCGGAGCAACCTCTCTACAACTCGGAGATAACAACCCTACAACTCGGAGAAAACAACTCCTACAAAAGATTGAAAAGGGTTTGAACAATACTAAACCAAATCTGAATAACAGAGGGGTTTTCTTCCTTCTTCTTGAAAGGCTTTTGAGAACGATGAGGAAGAACAACGATCCTTCAAATCTGTCTTTGGCAATCCGAAACGATCCAATAGAGATTGTAGAACCTGAGTATGGATCAATCGAACCCTTCTTGAAAGAAATCGACAACTCCAAAGAGAAGAACGATCTCCAATCGTAGGCGACGGCGAGCGGCGCTTTTCACGTTCTTTTCGATTCGGGAGAGAATTTAGGTCATGAACAATTCTCAAAAGAATAATTATTATTTTAAAATCTTAAGAGAGAGGGCCTTTTATAGGAGAAGGTCTAATTAGAATATTAGGCCTTAAGCTAGAAAAGGAGTCACGTCAAACAGACAAGACAGAAGTCGGCAAAAATAGATTGAAGGAACGAGAAACAGATTTCTCGAGAGAAAGGAGACTTCTCGAGAAATCACGGCTGGATCTCGGAAAAAGGCTTTCAAATAAATTGACAGAGCTTCGCGAGAAAGAAAAGAGGATTTCTCGAGAACATGGAACTTCTCGAGAAATAAGACAAAATAAACTTTTCGGAAGAAACAAGAACTTCTCGAGAAATCGAATCAACTTCTCGAGAGGAAAGATTTTCTCGGAAAATATCAGCAAAGATTTCTCGAGAAAATCAAAGGATTTTCGAAGACTACAGACTTCTCGAGAAATAAAGATGGCTTCTCGAGAAATTTGGATTTCCTTCGAAGACTTAAGCTGAAAAGAACTTCTCGAGAAAATCAAAGGGATTTTTCGAGAGCTCTTCATATTCTCGAGAAAAACACTTAGCTTTTCGAGAAATACACAAGGAAGAAATTCTTTAATTAATTATCTCTGAGAACAGCTACACCTTCAAGACCTTAGCTTCCTTTGTCTTGATCATGAAGTGCATCCCAATAGAGAGATCACATATGAGTCAACACCATATCTCATACAATGAAGAATTACATTGTAAGAGACTGTGCTCATTGACCCACTGTGACCTGACATTGGTTTACACTATGCAATGTGAACCTGCAAGACAAAACTAGAAAAAACATATCAAATACATAAGCAATTCAATCTTGGTTCATAGTTGACTTTCTACAAATCAAGGTTATTGTGGGTACAATACC
>JAWHQI010002932.1:0-20110 GCA_033032865.1 Dactylorhiza incarnata
CTTTCCCTAGCCTTTTCTGATTGTCATGTCATACATTTTGTGGATTGTTTAGTTTAAGTCTGGGGGAGAGCAGTTTTTGTGCCCACTCACTTGCACTCTTGCATAGCATGCTAGAAGTACTATTTATTTTAGCTTATTGGAAATTGTTGTCCATTTTCATTGCACACCACAACACCCACTTGAGCGCGTACTCATCTGTTTGCTTGCTCTGTTGTGAATTTAATTCTTCTGCTTATTTGGGAAAGTCTAAGCGATGGCTTGGACTATGTAGCAGAGTAAAAGTTGACTCCAGTGTGCTCCTAGTCGAGTGCTCGTTACATAGAAATTTGGTGTAGATTAGATTTCTCTTTATACTATGGTTTTTATATTTTTCTCTATTAGTGTAAATGTTGTTTACTCTACTCAAATGGTGAATCCGGTGGAATCAAACAGTAGCATAGGAATGTGTGTAAACGATCGCTAGACTCGTATTGCTTGAGTCGGAGAAAGGAGAATCTTTCTCGGTGGCTAGAACTTGCCCCAAGCGATTCTTGAAGCATTGGCATAGGATAGTTCTAGTGCGTGAGATGACGTAGGCCATTATTTTGGCCCGGTTGAGCTTTTTATTTCATGCCTATCATCTACCCTCGCTAGCCCCTTTGTGCCTACCCCTTCCTCTTGATTCAGCCCCACTTTTATCGCACAACAAAGCTTAAAAGCCTAACCTAGTCGCACACCCAAATCTGAGCTTTAAATATAGTTATGTTTACATTTTTGGGGGTGTTGATGTGTAATTTTTATAGTGGAAATTGTGGGTGTATTCATTGATATTTTTTTGCTGAAAAAAAAAAAGAAAGAAAAAAGAATGAAGAAAGAAGAGAAGAAAGAAAAAAGGGGATTGTTATGAAAGTTGAATTGAAAATTTGAAATTTTGGTACTGGAGTGGGCGGTGCACACACTATGTTGTAAAAGTCCATGTCTGGAGGTGTGGTGCATTTGTTTATTATCGTCGTGCGGGTAGCTCTATCTTGTGCTCATGTTGGGTTAGGTGTGCGTAGCCTCCAGTTTATCTTTGTTTACCTCACCGTAACCCAAGCCCCATCTCTAGCCTAAAGTCCTACCGACTCACGCTATGAACCAATCTAATGTCGTGGAGAGAATGTGATCGGGCGAGCCTATGGTCACCGACACCGATGGATTTCGGTGGAGTTTGTCCGGCACCCCAATCTTGAGCAATGCTCATCTCAGCGCTTAGTTTACTTTCTCCGTATGCATGACCGGATGATTCACCGTAGTTCACCATTTTGAGTGGTTGTAATATGCTTTTACTCTTTTAGAAATATATAAACTGTTTGTGTATAATGAGAAATCTCTCTACTATTTTTCTTATGCACGTGAGCACGCGACTTCGCATGGTACTCTGTATTGTAATTTTAAGCCATCTACTTTTCTTTCCCCGTTCGCTTAGATTTGTTTGCTCGGGACGCGCAAACAGGTAAGTCTGGGGGTGTGATGAGTCCCAATTTTATACACATTTATGGACTCATCTGGGCCGATTTTCTAGTCTATGCACTACATTTTAGGCATGTTTTCGCTCATATTTGTTATTTCATGCTATGTGCACTTCTAGGCCCATTTTGGTGTTATTTCTTGTTTATCTTCGTTTTTAGTTTTCATGCATTGTTAAGTGCCACCTTCAGTGGCTAGATTGGTGTTGTATGCTGGAACAGGAGTCGTGCAGGTGTTCCCGGTACAATCCTGTACAGGAACACTGCGCACGATCACTGGTTTCTATTGCGCACGACCACTGGTCGTGCGCCACTGATCGTGTGCACTTACCCCCTGAAATCTGAGTTCTGTCTTCCTTATCGCACGACCACTTACGAAAGCGCGCACGACCATTGGTCGTGCGCCACTGGTCATGCGAACATTGTATTTTATAATTTTCTACCTTGCAGGCTCCGTCCAGGCAGGCGCACGATCACAGGATTCTAGTGCGCAAGACCACTGGTCGTGCGCCAATGACCGTGCACACGTTTTATTCCAGCGCCTATAAATTGACCTGCTCGCGAATTAGTCGGGAGCTCCGATTTTCTTCCGCCTGAGTCCGCGTTTCCTGCTCCGTTCCGCCAGATTTCGCCCCTCCATCTCCGCCCACCATCGGGAGGTGCTCCAGGCTTGTTCTTCACGCCATTCTTGAGCCGGAGCTTCCTCTCGGCCTCCTCCTTCATCCAAGAGCTTCAAGGAAGGTTTAGCCGCCATCGCCATCAAGCAAGAGGAAGTTTGCAACCTCTACCGGATCGTGACACGAAGAAGACGGGCTCATTGGAGAGTAGTGACAGCTCTCTCTACGCCGGACGTAGTTGCGGACCGAGCTTGGACGCGGATTGACAACCCGGCGATTCCAACCGTGAATCTACAACGAGACTTCGGATTCGGTCGATCTCTTACCTTATTCTTCTCTTATTGATGTGTGTATGTAGTTAGATCTATGTATTAAGATGAAGTTGCACTTAAACTTGCTTGTATTTCTATATATTTCATTTCTATGTGAATACTTTTGTGTTTATGTGATTTGAGGAGCGCCCCATTCCATTCTCCATCCAGCCGTCACGTTCGTGTGTCGCACTAGCAATTGCTAGTGGCGTGCTTTGCGAAGAGGTGCCTGCGACCCTCATTCCGCCGTTCTCTCCATTCCATTCGTATGCCTACTCTTCCATCCGCCTAGCGAAGCGCGGCATAGCGGCCCGTGTAATCCATTCGCCCTACGAAGCAGTGCGCACAAGGCCTGCACAGTTCGATTCCGCTTGCCTACTCGTCCATCCGCCCTTTGCGACGCAGCGCGCTCAGGCCTGCCTAGTCTCCATCCCGCCAAGCGATGCATTGCATAGCGACATTGCATAGGAGTAGTTTGATAGCTTTTATTTTATTTCCACAAACCAAATCCCTTTCGTCCGCACTCCACCTATCGCTGGACTTCGATCTCAAGTCCTTCCTCGACATCTAACTCCACTTACTGTGTTCCTTCGAGATTCGATAATACTCGGGGATTACTCCTCGTTTTATATTACTTGAACGATCGGTACACTGCCGTTTCGTGTCGCAGTCGAGCTACCGCCTATAACGTGTGTGAGATTCGCGCCATCACATATTTTAATATTTCGAGCTTTAATGATTTTACCAAACACAAGTATTTGAAAAATCACCAAATACATGCTAAAAGAGCCTTCAAATCTAATCAATATACTCTGAAATTTCAACTGAAGGAAGGTCTCTTTATAATACAAATGAATTGAGAAAAATATTTTTCAAAACATAAAGAAATGCAGTTCTGTTTTGGCGTTAAGAAGTTAATGCCTGGTGTTAGCTCCTTTGCTCCAAATTTTTTTTTGTTTTGAATTATTTCTGGTATTATTTTAATATTTTGTGTGTTTGTAAATGTTTTCTATCTTTTTATTCCTCTTAAAAACAAATTTTATTTCTTTTAAAAAAATATATGTATTTTCTCATACATTATTTTTGTTTATTTCTCTGGCATAGATTATCATTTACTGAAAGGGCTATTAAAGACTTCTATATGATTTCCAGAGAATATATATATAAAAAAACAAATACAAATTTACAAAACAATTTCAAAGAACAAAAATATGTTTTTCTTTATGTGTGTTTATTGTTTTGTGCATATATAAAAAAAATTCAAAAATTTATATAAAAAAAACTGATTGTTATTCATTGCCATTGTCAAGGATGGATGATTAATTATATCAATTAAAGATTAAATACAATGTTTAATTTAACTTTCAAGCTTCTTAAAAACATTGTTTTGTATTTGGCATGCCTTGAAAATTATCTTGTTATGTGCAATGAAATTGATTGTAGATAAACATGTGTAGAAATGTTTAGCATGCCTCTAAGTATGAGTAATGTATTATGTTTGATAATGATTCATTCACTCACTTATTTTTGATAACCTACATGTGTTTACAATCTTATTCTTATATGATTGTGTAGTGTAATAACATAAATAATTAAAATGCCTAAATAGATTACCTACACAACATTGAATTGGTTATTACAATTCTTTGTTTTTCATGCACTTATTCTTCAGAGAAATGTGGTTTAAAATGCTATGTTTGCAAAACAAGTGAATTCGGAGTCCTTAGTCACTAACTAAAAAGCAAATAATAAATGACTAGGAAAACTCCACCAAGCACTACTCACCCTCCTAATAAGTCTTAATGAGCATTATGAGGTTGAGCACCTTGGCTAAGAATTGTAAAGTGTCTTGTAGCAAACAAATTATACACCACTTCTCTTTAGTACACCGGATCACAAAAAATTGAAAATAAAGCTAAAAAGTATAAAAGTGATCCCCCAAGCACTACTTTGCACCCTGATTAGTCTTAATAAGCATTGTGTGTGCAGAGCACCTTGGTAGTTGTACTATTTATTCATGTGCATTGAAATAGTGTGGAAGTAATATTATTTGTGTATTTTAATGTTGTGTTATTTCATTATATATGTCATGTGTTTTTGATTGATTCACTTGTATACTTTATCAAAACACTACTTTGTACACATCATTATCTTTCATAAAACTTCTACTCATGAGAATTGGATCCTAATGCTCATCTACTCAAATCTCTACAAACTTAAGTAAATGCACTAGATAACAAAGCATGACCACTACAATGTTTATGTTTACTTGAAATGCAAATTTTATTACATTGTAGTTTGTGTATCTTTTCTTGATATTATGAAATCATGCTTGCAATTTTTTATCTTAATGGAATAGCATCTCTTCAATCTTTAACTCAAACATCAACTTTTCAAATTTAAAACTCATTATCCTTTATATGCTTTTATCTTCTAAAATGATGTTTATGTTTAAGAGTGCTTATAATTTTTAACACCGTGTTTTCCTTTAAACAAGTAGTATCTTAAAATAGAATGCTTACTTTATCATGTTAGCTATGTTGCTTACTACTTTATGTTACATCATGCTTATATTTTTCTCAACAAGTAGTATTTAACAAGCTTTTGATTGCATCCTATTTTTCTTCTCGACATAAAATATATTACTCCTTATTATACATACTCACTCCTAAACCCTCTTTTGATTCTACCAAAAGGGGAGATTAAATTGCATAAATCTAATATTTAGGGGAGTGCATTATAATGATATTAAACTCAAAAAATGGGTATATTTGTAGGGGGAGTAATCATATAGGAGGTGCATACACTATCATATGCTCGATCATGAAAATCCTTCAATAAATGGTTCCTTACCTTTCTTAAAAGATATACACTCATCCCTACCCACTTTTGTTAATAACAAAGGGGAGAAGAAATTGAGAAATCTAGTAAAATAGATATTTAGGGGGAGTAGTTTATAAGAGACACTAATGTAGGGGGAGGACTTGATATAGAAAGAGTAGGCATTATCGCTTTCAATTCTATCACGCTCTTAATATGTTATTCATGCATATCTTATTACCGCACTTATCTATAAACACAAATTGTCTTAATCTCACTAATTTCTCATACGGGTATTTGTTATTATCAAAAGTGGGAGATTGTTGGAGCATATGTTCCGCATCTCTTGGTTTGAGAATAACAAATACCGTGTTGTATTTGATCTAGTCTTTTGTTTATTTATAGTGTCTAGGTTGTACAGGTTCAATGAGAAGACAAGTCCTCGTTAATGGGCATGATCCAAGAGTGTGTACACATTAGAAAAAGCAAAAGGATGAGTTTTGTGTGCTGATCTTAAAATGGCCATAACTTTCAATCCAGGAAGAGTTACGGAATGGTCCACTCCATTTTGGAGATGAGAACGACTCAATCTACAGTCTGGAGAAGTTTCGGACAACAAAAATGAAGAGGAGCTGTCAGAATATTCTGACAGTCAATGTCGCCCAGGCGACAGCAGAGAAGTTACAACAACTGCCCGCATGGCAGCACGATGAGCAGCAGTTTGGCGCTGTCGGAATTTTCTGACAGCTACTGTCGCCCAGGCGACAGCTCGGAAGTTACCGCAACTGCCCGCACGACAGCACTATGAGCGATAGTTTTGCGCTGTCAGAATTCTGACAGTGATGTCGCCCAGGCGACAGTGAAAATCTATAAAATGGTTCTTTCTGTTCGTGCATTGCAAGTTTGGAGAATTCTATGTTCCTTCCCGAGGGCATAAAAACCAGAGAGCTCCAGAACTTCATGAACTCCCATTTGTGCTGAGAAGGTTTGAAATTGAAGATGAAATCGGACGCGCTTCTACATCAACGATCATCTCGAGGCTTCAACCTTTCTTTCAGAGATCTGAATTTCTAGGGAGTTCATCATTTCATTTTGTATTTTCATTTATATACATTTTGTATTGGTAGGGAATCGTCTCCTTGTGCGTGACGTCTAAGTCCTTGCGTGGCTTAGGGGAAATCACTTCCTTGTGCGGAGCGTCCAAGTCCTTGCGTGGCTTGGTAAGAAATCATGGCCTTGTGTGCTACGTCTAGATCTTGGGAAGATCTATAGGATAGGCTTGGGCTTGGTCTAGGGAGAGACAAGTGATAGCCTTCCGATCCTTGGGAGAAGGATTGGTAAACACAAATTGTTAAAAGTTTATTTTTATTATAGCCTTGATTTTAAACTTTATTAAGATCGACAATCCTTTGTATTCATCACTTGTGGAAATAAATTTGATTTCCAATTTCTTATGATTTTCTAAGTGTTTATTTGGGTTGTCTAAAAATCTACTTGTTTATCCGTTAAAATTATCATAATATATTAAAAAAAATTCAAAGTAAATTTTAGCCCTTATTCACCCCCCCTCTAAGGGCGCTGCAAGATCCAACAATAGTGTGCAGGTACTATAGTTAAATAACATTATGAACAGGATACTGAGTGATGAAGATTCTATGAAAAGTGAATTAACACCCCGCGTTAGCAGTTAACGCCTAGCGTTAACATTCGTCGAATAGGAATGACTTCTCAACGGATCTTGACGTCGAGATGACAGATAGTTGGTTACTAAGTGACAACGCCAACGTTGACACTTAACGTACACGTTGAGTCCACAAACTGCCACGTTCTCGACAGTTGCACGATGTCAGCGGTTTCTATACACGAACACTAACGCTGGCGTTAAATCTTAATGTCGCGCGTTAACTTCCATGCTTATTTAAAGAGTTGATTTTATTTGATCAAGATTGATGCATTCCAAGCCTTCATTCTATACTTCAGAGAGAGCATTTCATCCAAATTCAGAGAGCACTCCTAACACCACCATTGAAGAACAAGAGTGAGAATGAGATTTCCAATGACAAATTTGAAGAAGCATGATCGCTTCAACTCCGACATGGTCATTGCGTATCTTCAACATCTCCTTCAGCGCTATTCAATCTAGGGAGTCTTTTGTTCTGATTTTTACTCTATCTTTTCATATTTTCTTATAACGGTAGTGAAATCTGTTGAAAAAGTTGAGGTCCGGAGGTGAAGTAAATGCGGAAACACTTCACAAAACTTTTCACAAGTGTAGCACAACAATGACAATGGGAAAAACGAATAGTGCTATGGTATTAACTATCTCTTCAAAATTCGAGTATACATGGCGAGACATGATTCATAAGAATCACGGAGGAGAGAAGCACAAAACACAAAATACAAGCTACTGACGATCTGACACCTTGAGACCGCCAGACCGCGCGAACAGACAAGCCAGACGGATATCCCTGAGACTGCGGGAACAGAGCACAAGCTTCACCTATCAGACCGCAACCACAGATCACCCGACCTGCTGCTTTATTCAACTGTTGAAAGACAACCAGTTCGTACACCTTGATCTCCTAGACCACACGGTCTTGATCACAGAAGAACCCGCGAACTCTGAATAGAGAAACTGCTACCTACTGTAGACCGCAACTCAAGATCGCCTGACCACTTAAGACCGCCTGATCAACTGAGTCCACTGCACAGACCAAGAACACCTAAACACAGTCCGGTCGGACTAATTTATTCAAAGCTGGAAGAAGGGAGACACGCTAACCGCGAGCTACTAGCCGCTAACCTACGAACAAATAAACCGATCAGACAAAATCTCACACCGCGCGACCTCAAATTGAGACCGACACAATCAAGCCAACTTTGGTTCTTACAGTTCTCATTATGAATGACGGGCCCTTAACCCCTATTTATAGGTGAATAGCTGATGTCGTCACCGCACAAACTGGGATACAATAACTGCCCACCAGATCACGAGCGGTCTCACAAAACATACCGCCCGAGCTTAGCAAAGCTAAACAGCTCCCTTATTAACCATACAGTTATGTACAAACCGCCCGGTTACTATGGTCTCCCTAAAACAGACCGCCCAGTATTTATTGCAAAGGCAAAGAACTTCTTCAGTAAACCAGACCGACTAGAACAGTCGTCAGACCGCCCGGTCACTGCAAGAAGGCAAACCTACTAAACATCTGGACGACTTGAACAAGTCTCCAGAACACCATGCGCGAGCTGCTTGGATAAACAGCGATCTCCCAGACCAGACCGCCCAGACAGATTGATAGACAGAACAGGCCAGAGTACCAGCGCAGACCGCGCGGTCTCCAATCTGCAGACCGCCCAGCACCATTCCACCTCCACTTCAAAAATTGAACACTCCCCCTTGAAGTGGAAGTGGAAGTCAGCCCAAGCAAACTCCGCAACCGACCAAATGGTCCCTTCGACAGCGGCTTAGTAAATATGTCAGCAACGTTCTCCTTGCTCTACACATGCTCCACAGTTAGAGACCCCTCCAACACCTTCTCACAAATGAAATGGTGATGAATCTCTATGTGCTTCGTACGTGCGTGACAAACTAGATTATTCACCAGTTTGAGAGCACTCTCATTGTCACCACGTAGCAGAGTAGGACCTCGCACCTCCCTATGAATGTCCTCTACAAGCCTCCTAAGCCAGATGGCTTCCTGAGCCGCCAAAGCCGAAGTTTTGAACTCCGCTTCCGTGGTAGAGACAGACATAGTGTAACATCCCGACTTTAATTGGGTCACTAGACCCTAGTGAGCCCAATAAAAGTAGGCCCGAGAGATAGAGAATGACTCAATATAGAATGGTGTACTAGGGGACTACGATTTGACTTTCGTCAGTTCCGTTAGACTCGTATAACCGATACGTTTGTAATGGAGCTCGTCCCATTCCAATCCAAGGTCGTTTGGAGAAAACGACCGTTTTGGGTATTGTTGCGCGCCGCAACTAAGTCGTTGGGGTACAGTGACCAAATGTACCCCGATTTGACTTCCGTCAGTTCCATTAGACTCGTATAACCGATACGAGTGTAATGGAGCTCGTTCCTTTCTGATCCGAGGTCGTTTGGAGAAAATGACCATTTTTGGTATTATTGCGTGCCGCAACTAAGTCATTGAGGTACAGTGACCAAATGTACCCCGATTCGACTTCCTTCAGTTTCGTTAGACTTGTATAGTCCACACGAGCGTCATGGAACTCGTGGATTGTCAATCCGAGGTCATATGGAGAATATGCCTGTTTGGGATTATGCAGACCGCCTCGTCACAACACACGAAATACAGAATGCGCAAACTCAGAATCGGCCCCGATAAATCATGGAGGACCCCGCCCTAAGTTGACCTTTGTCACCCCCCCCCCCCAAGCATGCAAACCTTCGGAAAAGAAAGGAAAAAGGGGGTGGGGAGGAGAGAGAATCTATCCCCCAGGAGGGAGGGGGCTGCCCATGAATAGGCAGCCCCCTGTTAGGGCAAGGGAGGGGGGGGGGGGAGAAAATATCTTCCCCAACTCATCCCTCTCTTTAACCCATGCGGTATAAAGGAAGGTAGAGGGGAGGCCTCCCTCTTCTCTTATCAAAGGAGGGGCCCAACCTCCTTCCTGAATGCACAACCCCCCTCCTCAGCACCCTCCTTCCCCAGTCGGCCAACCTTCCCCCACCCCTGCCAGAGCTCTTCCCAGCCGAACCGCCGCCACCACCTCCTCTCCATGTCGAGCCACCCCTGTACCTCCCGAGCCCCTCCCCTATAGGTAGAAACCTCCCCCTCCTCCTTCATACTTCCCTAAGGCAGCCGGCCGCCCTCCCCCATCGCCGGAGCGCCGCCAGCACCACCCCGAGCCTTGCCCAGGTGCTGGTAGAGGTATGGCCGTGAGAGCTGCACCCCCAATGTCGGTGGTGGCGCTGGGAGAGCAGGTCCCCACCAGGGGACCTCTGCTCCGACGAAGGATGGTAGCAGGGCCGCCGGAGGACGCGCCTCCGGCGGCACCCACAATCTTCTCCCTCCCTCCCTGCATTTCCTTTACGGGAAAAAGCCCTCCCCCGGCGGCGGCTAGTGGCGCCAGGCCGCCGGACCCCCGCCGAAGGATTTCTCCCTCCCCGGCGCCTCGGTCATGGGCGCAGGGGAGGCTGCCCCGATAGGGGGCAGCGGCGCAGCAAGCCTGCATGGCGCATGCAGCCTGCACCACCGCCCCGCCCCCTTTCCTTCAATATCCCAGTGATGGACGGCGGCGCCAGGCCGCCGGACCATATCCGGAGTTCTCGCCAGCCCCCGGCGCACCGACCGGGGGCGGCGCCGGCACCATCCGGTCGCTGCCCGGCGGCGGCAGCGGCCGCCACCCGCTGTGATAGCGTGAGCCGTCCGATCTCCCCCGGGAGATCGGGCGTCTCCTCTATCCTTTTTTCCCGCCCCCGCCTCAACATATGTGCCCCCCACAATGGATCCGCCGCAGATCCGCTGTGGGGACCCCAGGAGGGCGCCCGGTGTGGCGCTCCCTGCTCTCTCCCCTTCCTCTATTTGCACACCAATCCCCCTTCCCCTTCCTTATGTTCCTGGGGAGAAATGGGGCACTTTTGGCTAAAACCCCCAACATAGAAAATGTTCCCCACTCTGAGGGGCACCGACCATAATTTTTTGGGATTTTTAGGAGAAGTATTGCTATTTTCAAATTCCCTTACAAGGTTTTAGGCTGTTAGATCTTAGGAAAATTCTAGGGCTCTACGTTCGACGAACTAAATCTGCGTTCGACGAACTCCATCCTGAGTTCAACGGACAGCGTGCTTCAATCTGCGTTCGACGAACTCCACCCTGAGTTCGACGTACGGCATGCTTCAATCTGCGAACTTGGTCATGAGTTCGACGATCAACGTGCTTCAATCTGCTTTCGACGAATGGCATCCCGAGTTCGACGAACTACGTGCTTCAATCTGCGAACTCCATCCTTAGTTCGACGAACAACGTGCTTCAATCTGCGTTCGACGAACTCCATCCTGAGTTCGACGAACGACGTGCTTTAGTTCGATAAAGTCCTTCTCATCTCGACGAATCAAATTCTCTAGAAAGTCTTCAGTTTATTTCATCGAGTTCGACGAACTCCTGTCTGGGTTCGACGAAAGTCTTGTTTTCCGCGTTCGACGAGTTAGTAACAAATATTCCATTTGACGAACTCCATCCTGAGTTCGACGAACGACGTGCTTCAGTTCGACGAATGGCGTGCTTCAGTTCAACGAAAGTTCTTCTCAGCACTGTGTTCGACGAATCAGTAACAAATGTTCAGTTCGACGAACACGGGATTCAATAACATCAAAATACTTAAAATATGGACCGAGAAATAGGAATTCCACGAAATATAAGTAATCTCATAAAAATCTAAGTAAACTCCTAAGAACGGAGAAAAGACCCCTATGAATGGGGATTGAACGGAACTTCCTCCTAAGAACGGAGTCGACTTTGAAGCCTCCTGTTATGGAGTGATTGGACTACTAACCCTTTATTTATTATGTTCTCCAGTCTCGCACTGGTCCCCCCTGCTTTTACTTTCGACATTTATTTTTAAATCCAGTCTCGCACTGGTCCCCCTGCTTTTACTTTCGTCATTTATTCTTTAAATCCAGTCTCGCACCGGTCCCCCTACTTTTACTTTCAGCATTTATTCTTTAAATTCAGTCTCGCACTGGTCCCCCTGCTTTTACATTCTACATTTATTCTTTAAATCGAGTCTCGCACTGGTCCCCTTGCTTTTACTTTCAGCATTTATTCTTTAAATCCAGTCTCGCACTGTTCCCCTTACTTATATTTCTGTTCATTCATTTCCAGTAATCCAGTCTCGCACTGGTCCTTTATTTACTTTTTTCTGTACTTTCAATTCTCCAGTCTCGTACTGGTCCTGATATTCCGGCCCCTGCTTCTGTCCTTTCTTTCTGCTTATGTCGCACTTTAATTATATTTTAGTGCTAACCGCAGTCCGACGCTGGCAAGCGGTGCTTCTCCTCCTTTCTGTGAGGCCTTAGCTGGGGAAAACCTGGAGTTGAGTCCCTCCTCCTAAGACAACCCCAAATGAGGAGCCCTCCTACCGTCGAGCCTCCCAGTCAAGAGTCGAGTGACCGGTCGAGTAAGAATGCCGCGTCAAGTTTTAATGTGCTTGCTCCTGTGTTTAAGCTTTTGAAGATTGTTTGGAAGTGGCGGGTTGGTCACGCCCGCAGACCGTTCATACCAGTGCGGGAGGGTTGACGACTCATGGCGACAGGGAGATATGATGTAAGATCCCTCTCCCGCACCAGGAGAGTTCCTGGATCTTATGCCAAGAACCGCCGCCTTACGGAGATGCTAGCACACAAGTTAGCCACCTCCGCAAGACGCCGATCCTGCCGGCAAGAACGATCAGCCAGACCAACAAGAGATAAGAAGAAAACTAGTACACAAGTCCACAATCACACGCATCTGTACATATATATATCCAAAAGTAAACTGTCCATCATGAGTACCATAAATGAAAGGGTAAAAAGGGCTTATGCCCAGTACATAACCAAGGTAGAACAAAATCTCACTCTCTCACTCTACATCTATGCGGAAGCTAACATTCTCAAATCTTCAATCACCTTTCCTGTAGTAGGAGTATTGCATGGATTCTGCTCCTCAGATCCTGCCATCATGTCTTGGCTGGTCGTGCCGGTGCTCCAGCTCCTCGAACACCTACGGTCATAATCGACCGTTAGTCATAAAGACTAAGCCGATTTTGTCCCCGCCTCCCCCTGCGACTCCTAGGCACCGTGCGGGAGGAAGAAGCGGAGGACAACAAAGTGGAGTAATCAAGAAGGTAGCAGGTGACAACATTCTACGCTAACAAGAGTATATCCATATAAATTCTATGCTAGCAGTATGAGCAAGTAAACAGTATTAAGTGCAGTAAAGTAATATCGCAGCAGTAAAAGAGGTAAGCAAGAGAAGCAGTGCGACGCAAGTAAATTAATTTAAGAGTAACCATTGATTTATAGGAATGCCATACAAACCTATAGACCAAAGGGTCGTTTAGCAGGGCCTATCGTATAAAAAGTCCCATACCAATTTATACGATAGGGGTAGGGGTTGAAATGCAATGTTCATGCTATGATATGCAAGGTATGCTGTTATGCTATGTTCATAAAAGTGCAACTCACTCACCACGACTCTATGCGCATAGACCTTTAGTTCCCCCTTTTTGGAGCTAGCAAGACTCCCAGGATACTCCCGTAGTGGCAAACGGAAGCGGTGGGTTGGGCCCTGCCCACCTCTAGGTTGGTATTCACACTACCTAACCTAGACCTATCGTACGCCTCAACACAAAAACCGCGAAGCGTCTGCGTACTCTTGCTGACTGGACCGCCAGACTTTCATGGCTAAGTGTAATTACCACACTTGCCGAGTCAACGTATTGACGTCGGTGTGAACGTCTATCCAATACCGAAGACCCACCACCTTCGTGCACATGCAACATGTTCTACTATCTACCTCTGAGCCATAAGCTCCCCGGGCTAACCTGCCCGTCAATAATAACCTTCCGAGCCACCGACTCACCGGACCAACCTGTCCGTACCAACATACACTACTGAGTCACAAGCTCACCTGACTTGTCGATCCGCTCTTACAAACACGGAGCTTACTGCTCGTAGCACCAAACGGACTAAGCTCCCGTAACCACGGGGTGTGGGTGAGTGTGTTATTAAATTATTCTTGTATAACATCTTATCCCTACTGTTTACGGTTAATCTTGGACTCCCCTAGGATTACCCTGTAAGGGGCTCGCTACGGTACTAGGAACTACAATGGGATGACACCCCAAAGTTCCCTTTTTCAAGACACTTAGTATTATTGGTATCTACCCATAAGATTACCCTCTTATCATTCCACTTAACTTAAACCTCAGCGCTATATGACCCTCTAAGGGGAAGGACGATCTTTCGTCAATCCCGAGCACAGCCTTACCCATAGCTCATCAAGCACTCTCATCGTCTAAACTCCTATTTAGACTACCCTTGTTTAGTTATTATTATACTAGGAAGTTTAGGGTGGATCCTGAACTTCCCGAGGGCTACCCGATGAAGGGTTCGCAAGGTACTAGGGTATGTGATGGGATGATGCCCAACCCCTTTCCAGGACAATTAACATTCTTGGTGACTACCCTGACCTAACATTCCACCCTCTCATTACTCTTTATATCTTAAGTGTTTTCACGCCTTATGTTTCATCCCGCTCCTGAGCAATCGTTCTTTTGGATTCAACTCTAATAACTTTAGTACTCTAAGTGGTCTATACTCATCTCTTGTTATAATCAAATTCTCACCGATTTCCTTGTGATTATATTGACCTATTCATCATAATGAGTTTTCACTATCCGCAGACCATGACATATAACTACTTAGATTCCTATGATGGAACCTTGGTCAAATTACTTCCAATGACTTTTAATTTTTATCATAGGTTCATAGTGAATAAAATAAGGGATGATCAAAATCCAAGCATGTTTCATATAATTTTGCCCTCTATAAAATTCATTAATTACTAATCTGAATCTAAAATGTGAAGGAGGTATCATGCTAGTGAATTCAAACTTGTTAAATATCCTTCCAGTGATGAAATGTGACATGATAAAAAGACTTCCAATATTTCATATTTTTCCATCAATTAAATAACCATGATCCCTAATTTTCAATGAATGAATGGAAAAATAATTTTACACATCAAGTCCAAGATTTTGACTTCCTAAAATTCTGGAAAAATTACAGTAGCTTCATATGAACATAAAAACACTATTTCCAGAAGATCATACTTTTCCAAACATTTTAAACTCATAATTTCTATTTATCTTTAAAGGGGTGCAAATAGGGATTTACACAACAACTACCATTAATATGTCTCTAAAATTTCTGAGAAAATTATCCTAGTATAATAATCATCTAGAAACACCAAATCCAAAGTTTCATAATTTACCAGAGAGTATTTATCCATAATTGCTATTCATTACAAATGGTGTGCCAATAAGGGTTTACACTACAACTACCATTAATATGTCTCTATAAATTCTAAGAACATTATCCTAGTAAAATAATCATCTAGAAACACCAAATCCAAAGTTTCATAATTTACCAGAGAGTATTTATCCATAATTGCTATTTATTACAAATGGTGTGCCAATAAGGGTTTACACTACAACTACCATTAATATGTCTCTATAAATTCTGCGAAAATTATCCTAGTACAATAATCATCTAGAAACACCATATCCAAAGTTTCATAATTTACCAGAGAGTATTTATCCATAATTGCTATTTATTACAAATGGTGTGACAATAAGGGTTTACACTACAACTACCATTAATATGTCTCTATAAATTCTGAGAACATTATCCTAGTACAATAATCATCTAGAAACACCAAATCCAAAGTTTCATAATTTACCAGAGAGTATTTATCCATAATTGCTATTTATTACAAATGGTGTGCCAATAAGGGTTTACACTACAACTACCATTAATATGTCTCTATAAATTCTGCGAAAATTATCCTAGTACAATAATCATCTACAAACACCAAATCCAAAGTTTCATAATTTACCAGAGAGGATTAATCCATAATTGCTATTTATTACATATGGTGTGCCAATAAGGGTAACACTACAACTACCATTAATACGTCTCTATAAATTCTGAGAAAATTATCCTAGTACAATAATCATCTAGAAACACCAAATCCAAAGTTTCATAATTTACCAGAGAGTATTTATCCATAATTGCTATTTATTACAAATGGTGTGCCAATAAGGGTTTATACTACAACTACCATTAATATGTCTCTATAAATTCTGAGAAAATTATCCTAGTACAATAATCATCTAGAAACACCAAATCCAAAGTTTCATAATTTACAAGAGAGTATTTATCCATAATTGCTATTTATTACAAATGGTGTGTCAATAAGGGGTTATATAACAAGTACTATATAATGACCTAGAATTCATCTAAAATTATGGTAATATTTACAGAGCTATAGGATCACCAAGGAAACCTACTAGAATAATTCATAATTCTCCAAGTGCATATGAGACCTAAATGTCATATTTGAATAAATTTGACCTAACCAAATAAATCAAATTCAGAGAAATAAATGAGGTCCAAAAATTCCAACAAAATTCCTAAATGTGCTTTTCCAGTCAAAGATCCATTTTCCCAGAGTTTTGGATTTATCTCTAAGTTTTTGATTCAAATTATTTCATTAATTTAAAAGTGTGACAATTTTCATTTAATTAAAAACTTTAGGAAAATAACTTCCAAAAATCATGAAACTTATGTCAATGATGTATATCCTCATGACATACACTAACCCCAAGGTTTCAGAGGCATGCAAGGTGATTCCCA
This sequence comes from Dactylorhiza incarnata, assembly GCA_033032865.1. NCBI lineage: Eukaryota > Viridiplantae > Streptophyta > Magnoliopsida > Asparagales > Orchidaceae > Dactylorhiza > Dactylorhiza incarnata. The sequence goes on from JAWHQI010002932.1 coordinate 16,658, forward strand.
CCTTCAATTCCATGAAAAAGCTCAAAAGCCCAATTGAATATTAGCACCCCAATTTTCCTCTTAAGACCCAAACTTCATTTTGAAGTTCAGAGAAATATACTCATGCACATGTGATGAAATTTTAACCAGTGATCAATATATATATAAATAACTTACCACCCAAATTTGGGGGTGTTTGGAGTTACACAACTCCATAAATACCAATTATTTACTATTGCTAATAACTGAAATATCTCAATGAAAATATCTTCATAAATTATCAAATTTAAACCCTGGGTGTATCATCATACCATGCATGCATGGTAGAAAAATGAAGGGATTTGGTTAAGCCATTTAGAATATATTGCACTTTTAATTTCTGCCCTACACAAGGATCAGTCCTAGGAAAATGAGTGCCCTTGTGTCCACACTGCACCAAATCAGTTGATTCAAGTGGCAAATGAAAGTAGCCTCATAGGGATACAAAGTTATCTCTGCCACGTTTTGCAATTATGGCCTCTAAGGCCTTCAAATATTGCATGCAAACCACTGAATAATTCTAGGCAGAATTATTATGGTCTGCCAATAGACACAAGGAGCAGTACTAGGAAAATGAGTGCCCTGGTGTCCACAGTGCACCAAATCAGTTGATTCAAGTGGCAAATGTAAGTATACCCATAGGGCTACAAAAGTTATCTCTGCCCAGTTTTGCAAAAATGGCCTTTAAGGCCTTCAAATATTGCATGCAAACCACTGAATAATTCTAGGCAGAATTATTATTGTCTGCCAATAGCCGATCCTTGATCAAATCAATGGCCATGATTATCTCTTCTTCCTAGAGCTAAAGGCCACGATTTGCCCGACCCGGAGCAGGTGTTTTGGCCTCACTACAGCAATCTAAGCCCTCCCATTGCCGGCCAACCACACCAACTCCTTCCTCTCGGCAAGAGCTATCGATGAGTGGTGGTCCGGCGACTTGGGGTGGCTGGAGTAGTGTTTTCCGGCGAGATCTAAAATCAGCCATTTCTTCATGGTTGTCCATGGCATCAAGCTCAAATGAGCTTGGATTCATTCCTATTTGATCTATGAAGCTAGCACCGAGGGAGGGGGGGGGGGGGGGGAGAAATCGTACCTTAATGAAGCTTGACGGAGGCGGCGGCGGCGGTTGGCCATGAATCTTCTCCTCTCCGGCGAGCTTGCTCAAAAATTCATTCCTCCACCATTTGCAGTGATTCAAAGGTCGATTTCATATTCTTTCCTCGTTCTAAAGCTAATGGTGGTGTCTATTTGGCCTGAGGAGGGCTCTAACCATTCCAGCCATTAAAGGGGAGCTCGGCCTACACCTTGGATGCTTCAACAAGGTGACACTTGGCATGGGGACAACAGGAATTCGGCTGGGAATTACTGAGGGAGCTCAGTGGAATGCTTTGGGAGGAGAATTGAGTGCCAATTGGCACTCAATCCATGAATTCCAATTTGTCTCTTCTCCAAATTGGGGAAAATCCAAATTTGCCCCCTTGCATGTCAATCCCTCTTCAAATATGAGGGCATGCATGGTCAAGTGCCATTGGGTTGCAGGATGGGCCTCCTATTGAGGCCTTAGCCCATAGGTTTGGTTTAATTGATCCAAATTCCCATTTAGCCCAATTTTGACTTATGTTGACTTTAGTGGTTGACTTGGTCAACTAATGGGTTGACTAGTCCAAATTGTTGGTCTTGAGTCCCTTGACACCATCCAATGTTGATTGGGCCTTGGTGATGGCCTAATTGGGCCAATTTAGCCAATAAGTGTGATTTTGACCAAAATTGGGGAAAGTTTGACTTTGGTCAATTTGACCAATATGATGATCACATGATGAGGCTTCTGAGTCCATTGGGTTTCTCTTAGGGATTGCCATGTAATGGTGTGGTCAATTTGTCATATGAAGTCTAATTGAGCCAATTTGGGTTGAATTGGATTATGTTGACTTATATTTGACTTTGGTCAATTTGGTTAAATTGGACAAACTTGGTGACCATATGTTAGGGCTTTTGGGTTGACTTGGTCAACTAATGAGTAGTCTGAGCCCACATGGTGTCCATGAGGTCCATAGACTCCCTTTGGTGTGATTCATGGCTTGGTGAACCCTCTTTGGGCACTTTTGACCTATTTAAGTCTACTTAGGCTAAATGAGTCGAATGGTGATTTTGACCCAAACCCTAGATTTGTCTTGACCCATTGGCTTATTAGTGACTCATTGAGTTCCCTAGAGGATTAGGAAGAGTTATGTGGGGTCAATTGGATCATTTTGAGGCTTAGACATCAAGTCTTAAACCTTGAAGTCATTTTATCTATTTGCACACCAAGGTGTTTTTCACCTTTTCACCTTGGTTCTAGGGTAATCCTTGGTATCTTAGGGCATTGTCATGACCTTGTCATGACAAAGTGCACCTTAGGGGTCTAGTAGGAAATGGGATGTTACATGTGCACGGCGGGTTATCACCACTCCGAACCCGCAGTTTTGCCTCCGCTGGTCGGCCAAAGTCTCGGAATCGCCGGATGTCGTTAACTTCCAGTTAGTACACCAAGTTGTCCGAGAGGGCCTGAGTGATACGGTACGACTACATTCAGAAGTGGCAGTACTGACCACTGTCACCGACGGCCATATCGGTGAGGCCCGCGGGGTTCGCAACCCCGCTTGAAGCAAAGCGGTCCAAGCTGTGTCGACACATAGTTTTTTGTGTACAGGTTTGAATACCTGGTTGCGAGTATGCACGGGTTAGTGTTGTTGTCGTTTCGTACCGCACGTCCATGTCACCTCGTGAAAATTATGGTTGGTAGGCATTATAGATATATATACGTATATATGCTTTACCTGATGCTAACCCTCTACCTTGCTTCGGCTATTTATTCCTGTCCTTTAGCCTGCCCCAGGATACGGATCCAGGGAGGGGATGTGTTTTCTACTTAGCTCTGTGACTAGCGGTTATTTTTATAACCAATCACTGGAGATAGAAAAGCGTGAAGCCCCCGCGCCGCAGGATGAGTTAACGGCCTTAGAGATGGCCCGATCAGATACTCCAGCCTCGCCCCTGTCTTCCGCGACGTGAGTCCTAGAGTGTAGGACTAGTTTAAGAGCACTTTGTTATAGTCATGTGTAGCCCCCGAGGAAGATGTACTAAACAATGGGCTTCGGCATTTTTCCGCATTATGTATATATCAGCTGTGTGCTTAGTTTTCCTGTTCTATTGCTTCCGCTATGTGAATCTGATGTGCTGTTGTGATTCTTGTGCCTGACAAGGAGACCACTCAGTGCTTGAGAGGGTGGGTCGTTGCCACCTGTGAAGCGCTAGTGGCCGTCCTTGGGCAGTAAGATCCCCCCTCCCTGAATCGGGTTCAGTTTTTTTTTTTTTTTTTGGGGGGGGGGGGGGGGGGGGGGGGGGGGGGGGGGGGGGGGGGGGGGGGGGGGGGGGGGGGGGGGGGGGGGGGGGGGG
>JAWHQI010000295.1:600000-955000 GCA_033032865.1 Dactylorhiza incarnata
CAGGTCTTCCCTATTGTTCACCGCATTCCTTGAAGGTTTGGAGAGTGATAACTCCTTAGATCATGACACATAATTCATTCCTTCGTCACTAATATTGTCAAATCCATGTGGTAACTTGCGTTCTACAACCAAGCGCTAAATGATGGAAGGTATGCATTTGAGAAATTGCAATCTTTGAGCACCTCATTCCTCAAGCCCCCAGATTTCTATGCCGAGATGATGAAATCAGATACTCACATGCTGAAGATTAAGAGCAGGCTATTGTTAGAGAAGAAGAGGATCGATGAGGAGGAGGAAAGAAAAAAGGAAAGAGAATTGAAGAAGTTGGCATAGGGGGTCCAGTCCTAGAAGCTGAAGGAGCGAGCAAAACACAAGAAAGAAGAGATTCAATCGGTGAAGAAGTGGAGGGAGCAGAGACAACAAAGTGGTTTTGTCAATGGTAAAGATGAAGAAATAGATCTTGAAAATGGAGGACATAGTTTTCATTGGTCGAAGAAGAAGAGGCCTGGTATGTCGTCGAGTGATAGAGCTGGCGGTTTTAAAGGAAAATATGCGAGTAAGAAATGGGCTTTTAGAGAAAAGAAGTTCGGGCACGGTGGTCCCAAGGCTTGAAGAACCATAATATTGTTGAGACTACCAATGATATAAGGGATTTCAACAAAGATGGAGCCAAACAAGATAGAAAAAAGAGGAATAGGTGATTTGCTTATCCTATTTTCACTTGCATGAATTAACACTTAAACTTATTTTTAGTAGAATAATAATGGAGAATTGTTGTAAGCGGTTGTTCTGCTGCAAAAATATTTATTTACTTATGGATTTGAGTTTTTGATTATTTATTTGGGTGATTTTTTACTATGGGTAGAATTGTAATGAGCAAAAAATTATTTTAGGTTTATATTTCAGCCATTTTGTTTAGGGATTTGTTCATTTTTGTGAGTTTTAGTGTACAACCTGGTGTTCGCCTAGGTCTTCGCAGGAGCATCACAGGAGAATTCTGGGCGAGGTCTAGGTCGGAGTAAACTCGCCAAGGCAGTGCAGTTTCGCAGGGGTCGAGTAGGGCTCTCGCATGGGGTTTCGCAAGGACTATAGGAGGGGTAAGTTCTCGCAAACTATCTCTCCCGGAGACAGCCGGAGTTCAGCGAAGTCAGGGCGAGACCTCGCCGTCTCAGCGGTCGAGGTCTCGCCGTCTCAGCGGTCGAGGTCTCGCCATCTCATCGGTCGAGGTCTCGCCGTCTCAATGGCCAAACCTCCCGTTTTTTCCCTCGGTTCGACGAACTCAGTCCGGCGATCGGCTAACGCCCCGGCGTTCGACGAAGTGGCCCGCGCTCGACGAAGTGTTGCAGGCTCAAACAAGCGCCCGACGATCGACTAACGCCCCGGCGCTCGACGAAGTCTTCATTCGACGAAGTGGCCTGCGCTCGACGAAGTGTTTCATGTTCGAAGGAGCGCTCCGCGATCGACAAAATACTCAGCGCTCAACGAAGATAAGGGGTGGTCTCGTAGAAAGGCACGCGAGACCCGAGCTTCCCGACAAGTATCGCCAGGAGACCCCCTCCGCGGTCTTCACAACACAACACCTAGAAGAGGTGTGGCGAGCAGAACTTGCAAGGAGGCTCGCGAGAGCTCCACTGGTAGTGCTCTCGCAGAGTCCTCTCCTGTAGACTGACAGGGCAGAATTACCTCTTTACCCCTGGTGGTCTGCGGTTAGCCCCTCCGGACAACGGAGTTTGGCTGTTAGCAGACCAGTTTTGGGTGCGTATAGCAAAACCAAAAGGCGGATTCACGCTATTAGCAGAGCACAAAACAAAAACTATAAATAGACCTCAAAGGGCACCTTGGGAGAGGATCCGGTTCTCAGTCTTTGAGCCTCCCTCTCTCCCTAGGTCACTTTGGTTTGGCTCTCTAGCTCTCCATGGTGCCCGAGTCTCAGCTTTGGCTTGGGAGGCGAAGCGCTCAACGATCTTCCGGGTTAGTGGAGGGACCTCCTCGCTGAGACTAAGGTCTTAGTCTTTTGTTCTAGTTTTCTGTCTGCTTCTTCCGAGGGACCAGTAAGGGCTAGCTACCCCTCAATTTGTTGAGCGGCTCGAGCTTCACAAGAGACCGAGAAATCGATTTCAACATTTTGGTGCGGTGAGTGTGGAGCATGGCTGGTCCAAGAAAGTTCCAAGGAGGAGGTATGGCGGGAGGCAAGGACCAAGGCGAGGAGCTCAGCGGGTCACCCTGGGTGGTGACACCGAGGATATTCACGTATTTTAGGAGAGAGGTGCTCGACACCTTCGGGCTCACTGTCGCAGCGCTGCGAAGTGAGTTCGTGACCCCGGCCTAGCAGGCGATCACTCCCCCAGCAGCTGCGGGCGAGAACGCCCCAGGGGGAAGGGCATGAAAGGAAGTGGTCGGGGGGGGGGGGGGGGGGGGGGGGGGGGGGGGGGGGGGGGGGGTCGATGCAGGACCTGGAGGGGCGAGTGCTATTTGTGAGCCCGGCGAGCCCAGTGCTCGCGAGCACGGTTCAGGCGAGCGCGGCGTGTAACACCCCAAAAATCGTAGTCCAGCGAGGTAGGCGGAGTGGTAGCGTCGCGCTCGGAATAGGCTGAAAATTCCATAGCAGGTTCTTCGCGCACGCTCACTGGCCTCCTTCGCGCTACGACCAGTGGTCGTGGGCCTGATCGTTCATTAATTCACAAGGGTTGAAGGTCGGCTGATTGTGTAGTGCGCACGATCAGGGGATGTTGGCCGCGCACGATCACTGACCGTGCGCCGCTGCTCGTGCGCACGGTTTATTCTGCTCCGCGAAAAGTGACGGGGAAGATAATCCGGCCGTCCAAAAATGTTGGGATTTGATCCAACGGCTGCGATGGATGGCTGGGGGGATTTAAGTCTTAGTAGAGGAGTTAAACCCTCATTATTTCCAAGAATTTCTCTCTCTTAGGTTGGAGAAAGGAGGAGGAGGCAAGGAGGAAGAAGAAGGGGAATCCGCCATTGCCGGAGCTTCGGAGCTCCGTTCGCTGATCTGAGACCGGCAACGCGTAGAGGGCGTCGAGGCGCTTCTTCTCCACCGTTTGTTTGCAAGCTTCTCATGGCTAGGAGGAGATCTCAAAAGGTAACGGCATTTCTCCTCCCGGTCTTTAGGATGCGTGCATGGCATCCCTTTAATTTCTGCATTTTGGCACCGGATCCGTCGAGTGAGAGGGGTCTGGGTCGCCTTGGTTCAAAAGGAACCATCGGGTTGATTGAGTCCGTCCCCGTCATGATTTGCACTAGAGATCCGCTCCGTTAGCGGATTAGGCATTGTGGGTGAAGCTGGATTTGTGGCCGTTGGTCCGCTTCGGTGATGTTGATTTACGCGCATTTTAGGGGTTTTGTTAGAAATCTGAATACGGCGAACTCGTCGTTGTGATGCCCTTGTAGCTTCGTGTGGTAACGAATGTTGGGTTTAGGGCGGAGAAATAATGTGCGGAATTTGGGGCTTGTGATGCCTAGTGTTGTGCGAAGGCGTGATTGGTCTTTGTGGTCGGCTGACTATCCCTTGAAGACTGAGATTCACGTGTGGAGAGTGTCCCCGCAAGATTAGTCCCTTCGATTGTTGACTGACGAGAATGTCTGTGCTACGGATGAGTCCATTGACGGTCTCCAGGCGACGCAATCGGTGGACGTTGTCCCGAGAGTAAGTCCAGGGCCTTGGGACATTTTGGTTAGCCAGAATTCTTAGTATCGGTCTTGGTGTGTTGTTGGCGGCCCGAGCGTGTGAGCTGTTAGACAAGCCCGATGGCATGGTGAGCCAGGCGAGGTGGGTCTCAGCGAGAGCTCTTGACCTTGGGTTATGATGCCCTTGCGGGGAAATGATAAGTACCCTTGTGTTTGTGATGTGATGATGATGTATGATGATGTGATAGATTCATACGCTTTAGGGTGCCTTGGGTGAAACCCGGGTTTGCATTCATTTTGCATTGGTAGGCCCCTTTTTTATTATCTGCTCAACATAGAAACGTGGATGCTGTATGTGACACTCATACATGTTTTTATGCTGTTTCCTTTTATGTACATTTGCATACGAAGTGCTGACTTGCAGGGTGAAGTAGTTCCCCGGGGTCCGCTAGGACGGCCGGGAGGAGGGATGTTGTTACACCGTTTGTGGTCAGCCATAGCTGACCCTCGTTTACCGCTCTTTGTGAATTGGTTGCAGGGCAAGAATCGCAGGATGGACCCAGCGCGCCGGCCAAAAAGGCCAAAAGCCTAATGAAGTGTTCACCTTGTCTTCATGCACTTCTATTATTACATTTTGTTGTAACCGGCTTGCATGCCGAGGTAGTTTAGGTAAAACTAATATCTGTCCCCTTTTGTTGGGACGTCCTTTTGTGTTGAATGTTTGGTGATTTGGACTGTGGTTTTGTATGGCCTTAAGGCCAGTTGGACTCCTATGTAGTGTGGACAATCTCTGTGTTTTATGTTTGTTTCCATTGTGTTGTCTGAGTTTTGAGAATGGGTAGTTAATATCATCTTTTAATACTGATGCTGTGGCGGTTATATGCTGTGGGGTCCCGGCCGGACCCATGTTATATGATCATTGCAGGGGAGGTGTTACAATTTGGTATCAAAGCGAGGTTTGCGTATTCTTGCGAGATCTAGTGTATTTGGATCGCGTTAGAGATTGTCCACATAGGAGTATTGCGCGGGATCATGAGTATCCCTATGTTTGAGTCTTGCGAATAGAGCTTAATAAGTCTTTTTCCTTGCTTATGCTAGGATGTTGGCGACGATTCGGGGACGTCACGAAGGCAAGAGGAGCCTTCGGGAAGTAGTGATACTGCTCCGGGCCTCATGTATGTGGGCATGTCCCCGGCTGATTTCTGTCGCATGCTAGCGGAAGCAATGGTAGCGGCCCAAGCTGGAGCGATGCAACGGGTTCCGACACCGGTGGTGCAAGTTGCGACTCCTGTTACTCCGGCGGCTACGCCGGCTACACCGGATGTCGAAGTGAGGCAAGCAGAGCCAATAGCGGAGAGAGCTATTCTGATGGGTGATCGATTCATGAAATACTTCTTGAGTTTCCACCCTCCGACATTCAAGGGAGTGGGCACTCCAACGGATGCCGAGGATTGGCTTTCGAGGATCCAGGAGCTCTTGATGGTAGCTGAGACCCCAGCTGAGAGGCAGTCTCACTTTGCGAGTTTCATGTTAGAGGGCGATGCGAAGTTGTGGTGGGTGAACCATAACGGTCGCTATTTTGTTGGGCGTGTTCCGTCCATGGAGGAGTTCGGGAACGCTTTCCTCAAGCGTTATATTCCGGCCTCGACAAGGTTAACACTGCAACGGCAGTTTCTGCATTTGGTGCAGCGGGAGAAGACAGTGGATGAATATCTGCAAGAGTTCACTCGTTTGGGTCGTTATGCGGGAACGACCATGGAAGATGATGAAGAGAGGGATAATCTCTTCTATCAAGGGTTGAGAGAAAATTTAAGGCAACCACTCATAGCCTTGAAGAATGAGGGATTCAATGAATTGGTCGAAGCCGCTCGCACACTGGAGAGCGACTTGGAGCGAACCCAATGACGAAAGGGTGTTGCGGCAAAGCAGGGAGAAGGAAAGCCTTCTCAGTCCTAATCTCAGTGGAAGTCCGAGGGAAACCGATACAAGAAGAAACCCCGTCCTAATAGGACTGGCGAGAGAAGTGGCGCACCCTCGGGAGATTTTCGATTCAAAGGTCCGTTGACTTGTTACCAGTGTGGCAAGGTGGGTCATATTAGTCGGTTTTGTACCAAGGGCGGAGCTGAGCCAGAGCCGAGACAGGAACAATCGGTGCGTTCGGGTCCCGGTGTTGCAGAGAAGGGGAAAGCGGCGGAGTCGAGTGCTTCGCGGTTCCCTCCAGTGCAGCCTAGAGCCAATAATCTTGGGCAACAGGAAGCGATACGTCAACCCGACGTGGTGACAGGTACGAAAAGTTTAAGTTTTCGTTTGTTACTATAATATAGGTTGCGGCCTTTTATGTTTATTTTGCACGTGGTTAGGTTTCGTGCTAGTTTCGGGCTACCCCTCTCGAGTGTTGTTCGACACGGGGGCGTCACACTCTTTTCTTGCGGAAAGTTTTTTCCGGAAGATTGGTGCTGAGTCCGTAGAGGCAGAAGTGGAGCTGAGTGTGCGTATGCCGAATGGGTCTTTCATGACTACCATGAGGAAGGGACGCATTGTGATGCAAATTTGCGATTATGATTTCGTGTTGGTAGCAGCGATTCTGCCACTAGCCGAATTCGACGTTATCTTAGGGATGGACTGGCTTGCCGCGCAGCGAGCTAGTATCAATTGCCAGTTGAAGGTGGTAACCCTGAGAGGAGAAGGTAGAGCAGAGGTCAAGTTCGAAGGCCTAAGCGGAGTTGCTTGCTCCCTGATTTCCGCCGTGCAAATGGGGCATGCGGTAAACCAAGGAGGCGAGGCGTTTTTGGCTTTGTTGGAGACTCACTCCACAAAGTTGGCCATTGGAGAAGTTCCGGTGGTGGAAGAATTTGAGGATGTATTCCCCGAGGAGCTTCCGGGAGCACCTCCTCAGCGTGAGATCGATTTTTCGATCGAGTTGGTACCGGGTGCGAGACCGGTATCGCGTCCTCCGTTTAGGATGGCACCGAAGGAACTGGCCGAGTTAAAGGTTCAGTTGCAGGAGTTGTTAGAGCAAGGGTACATTAGGCCCAGCTCTTCGCCGTGGAGCGCGCCGGTTTTGTTTGTGAAGAAGAAAGATGGAAGTATGCAGTTGTGTATCGACTACCGTGAATTAAGTAAATTGACCGTTAAGAATAAATATCCGATTCCGCGAATCGATGATTTATTCAACCAGTTAGTAGGGTCGGTGGTGTACTCCAAGTTAGACTTGAAGTCGGGGTACTACCAGTTGAAGATTCGAGAAGAGGATATCGCTAAGACAGCGTTTGGGACTCGGTATGTCCATTACGAGTTTTCGGAGATGCCGTTCGGACTGACGAACGCGCCATCTGTCTTCATGGATCTGATGAACCGGGTTTTTTCGACCGTTTCTAGATTCGTTCGTGGTGGTGTTTATTGATGACATTTTGGTGTACTCAAAAACAGAGGCAGAGCATGAGTCTCACTTGAGGCTGGTATTGCAGACTCTAAGGGAGAATCAGCTTTATGCTAAGTTCTCAAAATGCGAGTTTTGGATCGAGAAGGTGGCTTTCTTGGGTCACGTAATTAGTGGAGATGGGGTGGAAGTAGATCCAGCGAAGATTGAAGCCATTAGGGATTGGCCTGTATTGAGAACCGTGGCGGAAGTCCGGAGCTTCCTTGGACTAGCCGGTTATTACAGAAGGTTCGTGGAGAACTTTTTGCGGATGGCGTTGCCCCTCACCACTCTTACTCGCAAGGACCAAAGGTTCGTATGGACACCGGAGTGTGCCCGTGCATTTGAGAATTTGAAGGAAAGGTTGATGTCTGCTCTAATCCTTAGTCTTCCTAGTGGGACGGAAGGATTTCAGATTTTCAGCGACGCTTCAGGTTGCGGGTTGGGTTGCTTGCTGGTGCAGCACGGCAAGGTGATAGCGTATGGGTCAAGACAGTTAAAGACTCATGAGAGGAATTATCCCGTCCATGATCTGGAGTTGGCGGCGGTAAATTTTGCGCTAAAATTGTGGCGGCACTACGTTTATGGTGCGAAGGTGGAGATCTTCACGGATCACAAGAGCCTGAGGTATCTCCTGGACCAGAAGGATTTGAATATGCGCCAGCGTAGATGGGTCGAGTTCCTTGGGGACTACGACGTGGAGATTCAGTATACGCCGGGTAAAGCCAACGTGGTGGCAGATGCCTTGAGTAGGAAGTACTCCGGGCAAGGTAATTGGATGGAGGCGCATAACGAGTGTTTGATTCGAGACTTGGAGTCTCTTGACATTTCTTGTGTGGCTAGAGGTGAGTCTAGCGTAGCTCGTTTGAACTGGATTGAAATGCAGTGTGATATAACGGATCGAATCCGAAAGGTGACCAGTGCGGACGAGGAGTGCCAACAGTTGGTGTTGGAGGCTCAGCAAAGCGAAGGCACGGCTTTGGAGATGGTTGGTGGAATTCTGAAGAGAGACGGAAAGATCTGTGTTCCGCGCTTTGGCAAGCTTCGCGAGGAGTTGATGTTTGAAGCTCACTTTACGAAGTACTCCGTTCATCCAGGAAGTACAAAGATGTACGAGGATTTGAAGAAATCTTTTTGGTGGCCTGGGATGAAGAGGGATGTAGCCGAGTACGTGAGCCGATGTCAGACTTGTGCCTTGGTGAAGGCTGAGTGCCAAAGGCCTGGTGGGTTCTTGAAGCCTCTCCCTATTCCCGAATGGAAGTTCGATGACATCTCCATGGATTTTGTACATGGTTTGCCTCGATCGCAGCAGGGTAACAATGCGATTTGGTTGATAGTGGATCGCCTGACCAAGGTGGCTCACTTCATTCCGAATCAGAAGGGCGATAGCGTGGAGAAGCTCGTGGAGCTCTATGTTCGAAACATTGTGTGGTTGCACGGTATTCCGAAAAGCATCGTTAGTGATCGCGATGGGCGTTTCACTTCGAAGGACTGGAGGCTAGTACAGAAGAGCTTAGGCACAAAGCTCAAGTTTAGTACCGCGTTCCATCCGCAGACCGATGGTCAGACAGAGCGAACGAACCGTACGATGGAGGACATGTTGAGAATGTGTGCTCTCGACTTTGGTAAAGGTTGGGAAGACCACCTCTTCATGGTGGAGTTTGCCTATAACAATAGCTTCCAGGCGAGTATCAAAATGGCGCCCTACGAAGCTTTGTATGGAAGGAAGTGTCGAACGCCGATGTCTTGGGCAGAGGTGGGAGACACTAAGCTGTTGGGGAAGCAAGTGGTGGAAGATGCTTACGAGATTGTGCAGACTGTTCAGGAGCGCATGAAGGTTGCTCAGGATCGACAAGCGAAGTATTTCAACGCGCGCCACAGAAATGTAAAGTTTGCAGTGGGCGACATGGTCTACCTGAAGATCAAGCCGTTCAAGGGTGTTTCGCGGGTGCGGCGACTCAAGAAGTTGAGTTTGCGGTATCTGGGTCCGTTCGAGGTCACGGAACGTATAGGCGAAGCAGCCTATCGTTTGGCGTTATCCGCAGAGCTGAGTGGATTAAATGATGTCTTCCACGTCTCTGTGTTGAGGAAAGCTCTGGTGGAGCCGAGCGTCGTAGTCGAAGCGGCGACGGTGCCGGTGATGGAGGATTTGGGGACGAGGGTTCATCCAGTTTGCGTGGAGGATTCGGAAGTCCGGCAGTTGCGCAACAAGTCAAACTTGTAAAGGTGCGATGGGACAACTGCGGGCGAGACGAATTCTCTTGGGAGCGTGAGCAAGCGATGCGGGAGGATTTCCCAGAACTTTTTGCTCCAGGTATGCTTTATGAATTTCCTGTTTAAATTCTGAAATTTCGAGGACGAAATTCTTTTAAGGGGGGGTGGAGTTGTAACACCCCAAAAATCGTAGTCCAGCGAGGTAGGTGGAGTGATAGCGTCGCGCTCGGAATAGGCTGAAAATTCCATAGCAGGTTCATCGCGCACGCTCACTGGCCTCCTTCGCGCACGACCAGTGGTCGTGCGCCTGATCGTGCGTTAATTCACAAGGGTTGAAGGTCGGCTGATTGTGTAGTGCGCACGATCAGGGGATGTTGGCCGCGCACGATCACTGACCGTGCGCCGCTGCTCGTGCGCACTGTTTATTCTGCTCCGCGAAAAGTGACGGGGAAGATAATCCGGCCATCCAAAAATGTTGGGATTTGATCCAACGGCTGCGATGGATGGCTGGGGGGTTTTAGGGCTTGGTTGAGGAGTTAAACCCTCATTATTTCCAAGACTTTCTCTCTCTTAGGTTGGAGAAAGGAGGAGGAGGCAAGGAGGAAGAAGAAGGGGAATCCGCCATTGCCGGAGCTTCGGAGCTCCGTTCGCCGATCCGAGACCGGCAATGCGTAGAGGGCGTCGAGGCGCTTCTTCTCCACCATTTGTTTGCAAGCTTCTCATGGCTAGGAGGAGATATTAAAAGGTAACGATATTTCTCCTCCCGGTCTTTAGGATGCGTGCATGGCATCCCTTTAATTTCTGCATTTTGGCACCGAATCCATCGAGTGAGAGGGGTCCGGGTCGCCTTGGTTCAAAAGGAACCATCAGGTTGATTGAGTCCGTCCCCGACATGATTTGCACTAGAGATCCGCTCCGTTAGCGGAATAGGCATTGTGGGTGAAGCCGGATTTGTGGCCGTTGGTCCGCTTCGGTGATGTTGATTTACGCGCATTTTATGGGTTTTGTTAGAAATCCGAATACGGCGAACTCGTCGTTGTGATGCCCTTGTAGCTTCGTGTGGTAACGAATGTTGGGTTTAGGACGGAGAAATAATGTGCGGAATTTGGGGCTTGTGATGCCTAGTGTTGTGCGAAGGCGCGATTGGTCTTTGTGGTCGGCTGGCTATCCCGTGAAGACTGAGATTCACGTGTGGAGAGTGTCCCGACAAGATTAGTCCCTTCGATTGTTGACTGAAGAGAATGTCTGTGCTACGGATGAGTCCGTTGACGGTCGCCAGGCGAGGCAATCGGTGGACGTTGTCCCGAGAGTAAGTCCAGGGCCTTGGGACGTTTTGGTTAGCCAGAATTCTTAGTATCGGTCTTGGTGTGTTGTTGGCGGCCCGAGCGTGTGAGTTGTTAGACAAGCCCGTTGGCATGGTGAACCAGGCGAGGTGGGTCTCAGCGAGAGCTCTTGGCCTTGGGTTATGATGCCCTTGCGGGGAAATGATAAGTACCCTAGTGTTTGTGATGTGATGATGATGTATGATGATGTGATAGATTCATACACTTTAGGGTGCCTTGGGTGAAACCATGGTTTGCATTCATTTTGCATTGGTAGGCCCCTTTTTTATTATCTGCTCAACATAGAAACGTGGATGCTGTATGTGACACTCATACATGTTTTTATGTTGTTTCCTTTTATGTACATTTGCATACGAAGTGCTGACTTGCAGGGTGAATTAGTTCTCCGGGGTCCGCTAGGACGGCCGGGAGGAGGGATGTTGTTACACCGTTTGTGGTCAGCCATAGCTGACCCTCGTTTACTGCTCTTTGTGATTTGGTTGCAGGGCAAGAATCGCAGGCTGGACCCAGCGCGCCGGCCAAAAAGGCCTAAAGCCTCATGAAGTGTTTACCTTGTCTTCATGCACTTTTATTATTACATTTTGTTGTAACCGGCTTGCATGCCGAGGTAGTTTAGGTAAAACTACTATCTGTCCCCTTTTGTTGGGACGTCCTTTTGTGTTGAATGTTTGGTGATTTGGACTGTGGTTTTGTATGGCCTTAAGGCCTGTTGGACTCCTATGTAGTGTGGACAATCTCTGTGTTTTATGTTTGTTTCCGCTGTGTTGTCTGAGTTTTGAGAATGGGTAGTTAATATCATCTTTTAATACTGATGCTGTGGCGGTTATATACTGTGGGGTCCCGACCGGACCCATGTTATATGATCATTGCAGGGGAGGTGTTACACGGTGCAGGCAGGGGAGGAGCAGACAAGCGCTCGCCCGGAGGGCGCGGCGACTGTAGGAGTGGTTCAGGTGAGCGATGCTCTCGCGAGCGCGGTCCACACGAGCTCAAGTCTGGTGAGGGAGCTCGGGGGGGGGGGGGGGGGGGGGGGAGTTAAGCCAGAAAAGTTGGCAGGAGGGGGGAGCCCCTTTTGTGAACTGGTGCTTTCCGCACCCATCCCGATAGGGTTTGGGGAGTGGGACAGGGTATACTACAACGGCAGAGATGAGCCTGTCCAGCACCTGCAATCTTTCGAGGACTCGTTCTCTATCAGGCCGATGTCAGATGCCTTCAAGTGTTGGCTCTTCACCGTCACCCTCAAGGAGAAGGCCAGGGACCGGTTCCATCAACTCCCTGCGGGATCGATCTATGCGTTCGAAGACTTGCGTCGAAGTTTTCTCCTGAGGTTCTCGACTTTGAAGAAGAGGAAGAAGGACGTCGAGTCCCTCTTCAAAGTGAAGCAAGAGCCTAGGGAGTCGCTGGCCCGCTACGCGGACCGATTCCAGGAGGAGGTGCTGCTCAGGCAGGAGATGCCTGGGTTTGCACTCCAGCTCGCCTTCACGGTCGGGCTGAGGGAAAGTTTCTTCAAGATGGCTTTGAAGAGGAAGGCCCCCGTCTCCTATGAGGAGCTAATGGAGAGGGTGGCGGAGGAAATCACGAGTGAGGAGGCCAACCCAGAGCTCACCAAGAGGCTAGAAAAGCTCAGTGAGCCGGAGGTCAGGCAGCAGGAGGTAAGGAGAAGAGAAGAACCCAGGGCCCCGGAGGGGGGATGGAAGCAGCAGGGCTGAGGGATGCAAGGCCAGGGAAGGGGTTACTCCCCGGGAGGGGGTAACTTCTACAGGGGTCAGGGATGACCCCATCAGTTGGGATGGAGGTAGGGTCCAAGGCAGATGCCTCCCCCACCCCAGCATGTCATGGTGATCGGGCGAGGAAGAGGAGGAAGAGGAAGGAGAGAGGAAGCAGGAGCCGGGAGGAGAAGGAGGAATAGGTTGGCGGAGGCCGAGGCAGGGGAGGTGATGCTTCCGTATTGCGACTTCCATGATGAGGAAGGTCACACAACGACTACCTGCCCAGAATTCCTGGAGACGAAGAGGGCCAGGGTGCCCGCACCGCGACAGCAACAACAAGTGAGGATTGAGGAGGTCCTGCCTCTGGAGGAGGAGGAGAGATGCGAGGACCGGGCCGACGTGGGGACTAGAGGGGGTATCAGAGTGATCCACGGGGGTGTTGGGGTGGAGGCAACCCGTAAGGCGAGCCTCCATACCATCTACCGCCGGAGCGTGACTTCAACATCCACCGCTCCACCCCCAGCCGAAAAAATCATTTTCTCCCAGAAGGATATGGCGGGTCACGAGGACCCATTTTGCGATGCGCTAGTCATCCAGACCACCATCGAGAACTTCACGGTGTCCCGAGTTCTCGTGGACAATGGAAGCTCCGTCAACGTCATCTTTAAGAAGGCATTTGATGAGATGAAGGTAGAGAGCAAGAGGGTGTTGGCCTCGGACGGCCCGTTGTTCGGGTTCTCCGGAGAGAGGAAGGAGGTAGAGGGTGGAGTGGGGCTTCATGTGGTCCTGGGAGGGCAATCTCGGAATTGCCGGTTCGTCATAGTTGATGCCACAAGCAGCTACAGCGCCATCTTTGGGTGGCCGCTGATCAGCGCCTTCCGCTGCGTCCCGTCCACTTCCACCAATGCCTTAAGTTCAACTTGGGAGGAGTCCATATCCGAGTAAGGGGAGACCCGAAGGTAGCAAGACAGTGCTACGTGGCAGCGGTGAACACCATCTCCTGGGCGGCAGAAGCCGAGAAGTGGGATCGGGAGGTGGGGGAGCCGGCTGGTCTCGGGGAGGAAGCCAAGGAGCGAGTTGAGGAAGGCGGAGAAGTGGAGGTCAGGGCCCAAGGAGGAGGGGCAGGAGAACTGATGGCGATCAGAGAATAAGGAGGAGTGGAGGAGGCCAAAACACCTGGCAGAAGCGAAGGAAGAGGAGATCAGGAAGAGCAGTCTCGGCTGGAGGCCATGGAGGAGGTAGTGGAGATCGAGGTCACCACCCAGGTCGGGGTGGTTGAGAAAGTTCGAATCAGCGGGGAGCTCAACCTCGAGGAGCAGAAGAAGATCCTGGCTTGCGTCCAGGAGAATGTGGATGTCTTCGCTTGGAGCGCCGCGGAGATGTCTAGGATTGATGCAGACGTGGCTTGGCACCGCCTCAACCTCGAACCGGGCACCCGCCCCATTCGCCAAAAGAGGAGGGCCATTGCCGATAAGCTGGAAGGACCATCCTAGAAGAGGTGGGTAAGCTTCTGCAAGCCAGTTTTGTATTGTAGATCCAGTACCCAGGCTGGGTCTCCAACGTAGTCATGGTAAAGAAAGGGGGAGGTAAGTGGAGAATGTGTATTGACTTTTCCTTACTTAATAAATCATGCCCCAAGGATTGTTACCCTTTGCCTCGGATCGACGCGCTGGTTGACTCAGCCGTCGGCTTCCCTGTAATGTCTTTTCTAGATGCTTTTTCAGGTTACCATCAGATCCACATGCACCCCCCCCCCCCCGACATCAAAGATGTCTCTTTCATCACGGGGGATGGGTGTTATAGTTATAAGATGATGCCCTTCGGTCTCAAGAACGCAGGAGCCACCTATCAGCGGATGATGGACAGGGTCTTCCGAGAGTAGAAGGGAAGAAACTTGGAGGTATATGTTGATGACCTCATGGTAAAGAGCCGAGACCTCGGGTCTCACCTCCGAGACCTTGAAGAAACCTTCGGGACCTTACAAAAGTACAAGATGAGGCTCAACCCCCTCAAGTGTGTCTTTGGGGTTAGCCGAGGGAAATTCTTGGGTCACTTGCTCACCCCAGCTAGGGTGGAACCTAACCCAGATAAGGTTAAAGCAATCATGGAGTTGGGATAGCCAAGAAACTCAAAGGAGATTCAGGGTCTCACGGGGAAGTTGGTCGGACTCAGTAGGTTCTGAAAGTGGAGGTTAGATCTTAAGTTACTCTAGAGGGGGGTGAATAGAGTATTAAAACTTTTTTTGAGTTTTTATAGCGGAATTAAAATAGTGTTATATATATATATGTGTAAGCAGCGTGAGATATATATAATACAGAAAACTGAATAAATAAAATCACACAGCACAGTACACAGAAAATAGACAAGCACAGAGCACACAAGAAAATATAGTGGTTCCCCAATAAATCTGGGTAGTCCACTCTTCTACCACCACTGGTAGGAATCCACTAGGAGAGTTGATCAGGTGCCCTAGCTCCAAGGTGATTTTGATCAGGTGTCCACACACCACAGAGCTTTTGATCAGGTGCTCAAAACCAATTGGATTTTGTGATCAGGTGTCTTGCCACCAAGGAGTTACACTTTTGAAGGGAGTATTAACCCTGTACAATAAAGGTAAGAAAGAGTTTATGAGGTTCTTCTCTGTCAAGATGCTGAGAGAAGACTCTAGTGGATTTATTGTAAAGCTCCCCCTGTCTGATTGAAGTATTTGACAGTTGATGGAGAAGCTTTCTCTTGAAATCACGATCTTTTGTAGCTGATTGATCTGGAAGAGAAAAGTTCTTCAGATTCTTTGTTGCTCTTTTAGAAGACTTGAACTTTGCAGCAGATGTCTGATAGATTGATCTTCAAGAATGATGTTCTCAAAGAAAGATTGAGATGTTGCTTGAGAAGGAAGAAGACTAGAAAATAATTTTTTTGTGTGTCTCCTTCTTTTTCTCCTCTGTTCTTATTCTCTTTGTACTGTGTCTGTAATCTGTTAGCTGTAAGAATGAAAATTTGAATTCTGTCGAGTGTTTGAGACAAAAAAATGTCTGTCCTTGATATCCTTTTTTTGGAATAGAATAGTCAGACTTAAATCTTTTCTTGGAACTGTAACAGATAAAAAACGGCTCTGGCAGGTCTTTTAATCCTCGAGCCGTGTAATATTCCTTTGCATTAAATGTCAACGACTATCTTTGCCTTGGGAAAAGGAAAGAAGAGAATATATTCAAGGAATATAATATCATGGCTTGAATAAGTCCAAGAATATTTGAATGAACCGTTAGAGTTGACTATCTGTGTCAGAGAGTTGACAAATAACTTATCTTTAAGAATTAAATACTCTGGGACTGTATTTGTCTTCAATAAATAATTTGTCGAGCGCTGGCTGGAATTCGTCGAACGCTGATCGACATTTGTTGAGCACTGATCAGAAAACGTCGAACACTGGCTGGCTATAATTCTTCAGTCTGCTGGAAGAAATTCGTCGAACGCCAGTCGCCATTCGTCGAACGCTGATCGTCATTCGTCGAACGCCACTTGCCATTTGTCGAGCACTGAGAACTTAAATTTTCCTTAAGTTCTAACTAATCTAGCAGCCTAAAAACTTGACCCTTAGACTATACAATGGGGTCAACTTGATCCTAGTCAACACAATAGTGATCCTAGCCCAAATTAGTAATAGGGTTGTTCCAACAATCTCTCCCTATTTGGGTTAGGACACTATTTGACAAACAATGAAATAACAAATAACAGAAATAAACAGCAGAGCATAAACATATATATCTGACAGAAATTTAAAGCTTTATCAGATAAGAATAAACAAAGTGCTCTGAGTTTAGGAACATTACAGTTAAAATAAAAACAATGTTTAAAAACTCTTGTCTTTTGAAGGAGGCTTGAAAATAATTTGTTTGTTAGGATCTTCTGAATCATTTTTGCTGATGTAGAGATTTTGAGCTCCTATTATGGTCTGTGATTTTCCTTCTATGACAACAACAGCTGGATGTTTCTTTAAGTATTCATCTGCACTAAAAAAGGTTTTGGAGCCATACCTTTCAAATTCTAATTGTCTGAACTCTGACATAGTTGTGATGTGAGAGAAGTCCTTTCCTTCAGCTTTGGCTCTGTTGATTTGAGCTCTTGCCATAAATTCTTTGAATCTGGCCTTTTGAGCTATCTCTTCAGCAGTGAGAGAAGGAGGCCTTTCATCAGATACTTTGAGTTCTGAAAGAACATTCTTGGAAGAACTTGATGGAGGTCTTGAAGACTTGGAGCCTTGAGAACCACTAGAACTAGCTGGTCTCCAAGAGTGCTGAGAACTAGCATTCTGAGAGGAGGATAATGCTGCTGAACCTGCAGATCCTGCTGGAGGAGGAGGTGGAGGAGGATTATGACTGACTGGCTTATCAGAATAATAGCCAATCTTCCTGAACTTCTTTCTTCTGTTATTCTCATTTCTGGAATACCTCATCCAAGCTGGAGTATTTTTGTCAAGAGTGATATTGTGAAGAACGTAGTAAGGAACATCATTATCTGGATTTGGAGGTTTGGGAACAGCCTTTGATTTAACCTTTCATTTCTTTCTCTTCTTAGATGATGTGTCCTCAGAATCACTATCATCATCTTCTTCATCTGAATCTTCTGAAGAGTGAATTGGGTTATCATATAAGTCATCTATTAATTTAAAAGCTTCTCTAAGAGCTTTAGCTTTTTGCTCTTCAGCTTCAAAAGCTGCATCCTCTTTTTCCCATATTTCCTCAAAACTTGGCATGGGTTCTTCATTCCACACCAAGACTGGTGGAGAGAGAGATTCATTATGAGATTCTGCATGAGCTTCTTCTTTTGCTCCCAGATTTTATCTAAATCAGGAATATGAGTAGGAACATCAAGGCTTTTGAAGCTTTCTTCTAAAATAATAATTGATACTTCTTCTTGACTTTGAGCTTGAACTGTAATGGGAACTGGAACTGCAGTCTGAACTTCAAAGCTTTTGATAATCTCTTTTAGCAAAACTTTATCTATGGGAGCAGTGTATGGAACAACTGCTCTAGAATACTCTTGATGTATTGGAAGAATAGAGAAAACTGAATTGAACTTAGACAGTAAATAAGTAATATTTATAGATGGGGAAATATAGATATTGGTAGTCTCCTCTATGACTGGTATTTCTTCAAACAAATCAAACATTTCTATATCAGAAACTGTAATTGAATTGACATCAGAAACGGGATCTTCTTCAGAAACTTGAGCTTCTGGGGCTTCAACAACTTGAACTTCAGAGACAGTAGCTTCTGGAGCTTCTGAAACTATAGCTTCTGGAACTTCTTCATAAAGCATCTCCCCCCTGCCTAGCTTCAGGGAGACCTGAATCTAGGCCCCTAGAAGAAGGGACAGAATGAGAGGAAGGTATTGAAGATATTTTTGAAGATAGTTCAGAAATGGCTGAGAGAACTGGAGCAAGTTTTGCATCCAGGATGGAGTCAAGATTTGACAGAATATGATGAACTGGAGCAGGTTTTGCATCCAGTAAAGAATCTATTTTGGGAAGTATGTGATCAAGAACTTGATCAGCAATAGAAGAAAAATTGAGATATAGAAAATCTGGTGTAGTAGATGAAGATGGTTGAGAAGTGGATGGAATGGAAGTTGGTATAGAGATATTTGTGACATTAACAGTATGGGTAGAAGTGTCTTGATGGATAGGGCATGAGTGATGGGTGGGTGATTGATGGTCATCATGTATCAGAGAGAGAGGTGGGGAAGGCAAAAGTTCAAATGAAGGAGGGGGAATTTCATTTTGAGGTGTTGGAGAGTTTGGAGGTGGAGTTTGTTCAGGGGAAAAATGCTGAGATTGTGGAGAAGGGTGAGGAGGAGAAGGAACAGAAGAAGGAACTTCTGGAAGGGGTGAGGGAGTGACTGAATCAGTCCTGGTGCCTTCAGAAGCTTTCTTTTGTGTAACTGCTCCTGGGTTCTTCTTGGGAATCACCCTGTCCCACTTTACAAAGAGAGCTGAGGTCAACCTCTTGCTAGCATTTATTGTAACCTTGGGTGAGACCAGAAGGTCTTGATGCTTTTCCTGTAGAACAATACCTATAACTCTTCCAAAAGAAACATTGTCCCTAGAAACTTTCTTCTTAATCAATTCAAACAGAATTGATCCCCGGTTAACTTTCTTCTTATCCATCAAGGCCACCATCAACAGAAATTGGTGTCTGTTAATGTAATCAAGTCCTGATGTTTTTCCTAAGAAAACTTTTCCAACAATATCAGATAAAAACTTATATTCCAAGGATAAGTTTTTCTTAAGCAAATGGT
Source organism: Dactylorhiza incarnata (assembly GCA_033032865.1). Classification (NCBI taxonomy): domain Eukaryota; kingdom Viridiplantae; phylum Streptophyta; class Magnoliopsida; order Asparagales; family Orchidaceae; genus Dactylorhiza; species Dactylorhiza incarnata. The sequence continues at coordinate 618,627 of JAWHQI010000295.1, forward strand.
TAGGGTTTCCAGAATAACCCATTTTAACCAAAGCATCATCAAATTCATCTGAGCTTATATCTAAGTCACCATCACCATTTATGAAACCAAATACTTCAGATAAAATGGTCGGGGTTAGTGAAACTTGATGACCCGAGATTGTTCCTGTTAAGCTTTCATCTTCTGCCTTGACCGTGAAAGCCCATTCTTTAATCTCAGCAATATTCAACTTTATCCTTGTTGACATGAACTTCTTCAACTATTGTTGCTCAAAAAGTTGAAGAATATCTTGAAAAATCTGGTCGGACTGAGAAAACGATTCCATGTCAATGTCGAATCCTGCATCAAACTTCATGGAGTAGAGAACAGCCTGAGAAATCGCCATTGAAACCTGCAAGAGAGAAAACGATCAAGTGCAGAGGGGAACTGGAGGGAAAACGATTTCTTGTAGGCGCAATCTATTAAGAAATAAAATAGATATTATATAGTCGGAGAAAAGGGCGGCGCATTTGAGGAGCACTGTTCTGCAAAACCTAATAAAAACAGAAGTCGAAAAGACTTTTAGGTTTTCGTCAGACAGCGTTCGACAAAAAATGTCTTTTTCGTCGACCACCGTTCGACAAAAGAAATTTTCTTCATCGATTCTGAAGTAAAAAGGTTTCGTCGACCATCGTTCGACAAATGTTTCAAATTCGTCGTTCTCCGTTCGACGAATTGAGGGTATAAGTAGAAGACATAATTTTTTAACAGATTGAGTCTCCATCTATCATTCCTAGCTGATTTATAAAGAAGATATGTTTCTTTTCATCCAAGGGCTTGGTGAAAATGTCAGCTCTTTGCAAATCAGTAGAGATGAATTAGAGGCAAATTTTGTATTTATCCACATTATCCCTAAGGAAGTGGCGCCTAATTTCTATATGTTTAGTCCTACTATGGAGAACTGGATTTTGTGCTATAGATATTGCACTAGTATTGTCACAAAATATAATTGATTTATTTAGATTGATACCATAGTCTAGGAGCTGATTTTGTTTCCACAACATCTGTGAGCAGCAACTGCCAACAGCTATGTACTCAGCTTCAGCTGTTGATGTAGACACAGATGTTTGTTTCTTACAAAACCAAGACACAAGCCTATCACCAAGAAACTGACAAGTTCCTGATGTGCTTTTCCTGTCTACCCTGCATCCAGCATAATCTGAATCTGAGAATCCAATTAATTCAAATTCAGATGCTGTTGGATACTAGAGACCTAGATTAGGGCAACCCTTTATATATCTTAAAATCCTTTTTAATAAAATTAGATGAGATTCTTTGGGGTTAACTTGAAATCTAGCACAAATACAGGTAGCAAACATTATATCAGGCCTACTAGCTGTTAAGTAATTTAAAGAGCCAACAATTGCTCTATATACTTTTGAATCAACAGGTTTCCTTGAATCATCAATATCAACAACAACATTTGAGGGCATGGGTGTTTTTATGGTGGAAGAATCAGCCATACCAAATCTTTTCACTAATTAGCATACTTAGATTGGGATATGAAGATTCTAGTTGGAGTTTGCTTCACTTGAAGACCAAGGAAGTATGATAACTCACCCATACTACTCATTTCAAATTTAGATTGCATTAGATTAGAAAATCTTTTGCACAAATTTGAATCAGTAGATCCAAAGATAATATCATCTACATATATTTAAACTAGTAAAGTTTGATTTTTATGTATCCTGTAAAATAAGGTTTTATCTACTATGCCCCTACAAAAATTGTTTTCCAAAAGAAAACTAGCTAAAGTCTCATACCATGCTCTGGGAGCTTGTTTGAGACCATAAAGAGCTTTCTTAAGCTTAAATACATAAGAAAAGTGAGTTGGAGAGATGAAACCTGGTGGTTGTTCCACATAGACTTCCTCTTTAATTTCTCCATTTAGAAATGCACTCACATCCATTTGATAGACTTTGAACTTCTTATATGCAGCAAATGCAAGAAAGATCCTGATTGCTTCTAACCTTGCAACTGGTGCAAAGGTCTGATCATAGTCTATTCCTTCTTCTTGTGAGTATCCTTGAGCTACTAGTCTAGCTTTGTTTCTCACAATGTTGCCTTGTTCATCCAGCTTGTTCATGTATACCCACTTATTGCCAATGACTGGATGGCCCTTTGGTCTTGGAACCAAATCCAAACCTTGTTCCTTTCAAATTGGTTGAGTTCCTCTTGCATTGCAAGAATCCAAATTGGATCTTGTTCTGCATCTTTTATGGATTGAGGTTCAACTTGTGAGAGGAAATAAGTATGCATCTAATTTTGATGTAGTTGATGCCTTGTTTGAACACCTGCTGAAATATCTCCAATCACTTGTGAAATTGGATGATCTCTAACTGTGATGTGGTCAACAGTTGGAGTTGGTCCAGTAATGGTATCCACTTGGGGAATTTGTTCAGCTGTGATATCCTGTGGAGGATGTTCTGCTGTTGTCTGATTTAAACTTTCAGCAAGATCTGGATGATCTTCTTCTTCACTTTATTCAGCATCCTGCTGTATAGGATTTAAAGATTCTTCTTTCTGTAGAGCTAATTGATCTAGCTGCTCACATAGTGTAGGTACCTGTAAATTTGCTATGGTAGAAGGATTCTTCTCCTTGTAAAACATGTTAGTTTCATCAAAGGAAACATGCATAGATTCTTCAATTTTAAGAGAGGATTTATTATAAACCCTATATGCCTTGCTGACTAATGAATATCCTAAGAAAATTCCTTCTTCAGATTTTGGTTCAAATTTTCTAAGGTATTTCTTATCATTATTGTGAATAAAGCATCTGCAGCCAAATGCTCTAAAATAATCAACTTTAGGTTTCTTCACTTTAAGTAACTCATAAGGAGTCTTGCCCTTAAGTTTGTGTATCAAACTTCTATTCAGAACATAGTTTGCTGTGCTAACAGCCTCTGCCCAAAAAGATAGGGGCAAATTACATCTGCAAGCAATGTTCTTGCTGATTCAATTAGAGTTCTATTTTTCCTTTCAACTACCCCATTTTGTTGAGGAGTTCTAGGAGCTGAGAAGCAATGCCTGATACCTTCCATCTCACAGAATTCTTGCATAAGAAGAGACTCAAACTCAGTGCCATGATCACTTTTGATCAATGCAACTACAGTAGAGTACTCAATCTGTATGCTCTTAAGAAAGTCTGTAAGAACTTTAAAGTTATCTGACTTTTCTCTCAAAAAGAACTCTAGAGAAGTCATCTACAATAACTAGAGTGTAAGACTTCCCCCCTAAACTCTTAATTGTTATAGGTCCAAAAAGGTCCATATGTAGCAAATATAAGATTCTAGGTGAATCACTTTTAGATAATGATTTAAAACTATTTTTAGTTTGCTTGCCTAGTTGACATGCCCTACAAAGACCTTCTTTCTTGTATGAACCTGATGGTAAGCCTCTAACAAGATTGTTCTTAGATAATTTAGAAATGGTTCTAAGGTTTACATGTCCTAATCTCTTATGCCATTGTACAACCCCGTATTCGCCGAGTGCTTTTCCCGAGACCGGAGAGTCTTTTAGAGCATCATTGGGTAGTGTGGTCCCGGGACAGGAAGAAGGGTAGGGGCGAGGGGGCGGGCGGTGGAGGCGGAGGCCTCCCACTCGCCCAGCCCATGTAAGGGGGGCGAGAGGAGGAGGGGCGAGCCCCCCTCTCTTGCCCCCGCCCCTTTGTAAGGGGGGCGAGAGGAGGAGGGGCGAGCGCCCCTCTCTCGCCCCCGCCCCTTTGTAAGGGGGCGAGAGGAGGAGGGGCGAGCCCCCCTCTCTCTCGCCCGCGCCCCTTTGTAAGGGGGGGGGGCGAGAGGAGGAGGGGCGAGCCCCCCTCTCTCGCCCCCGCCCCCCTTTGTAAGGGGGGCGAGAGGAGGAGGGGCGAGCCCCCCTCTCTCGCCCCCGCCCCTTTGTAAGGGGGGCGAGAGGAGGAGGGGCGAGCCCCCCTCTCTCGCCCCCTCCCCCATGTAAGGGGGGCGAGAGGAGGAGGGGCGAGCCCCCCTCTCTCGCCCGCTCACAAGTGGTGGGCGAGCTCCTCTCGCCCCTACGCCCAGTAAGGAAGCGGGACCTCAGCAGGAGGGGTGTCTAAATGCACCCCAGTGGGAACTCAGCAGGAGGGGTGTCTAAATGCACCCTAGAGGGACCTCAGCAGGAGGGGTGTCTAAATGCACCCCAGCGGGACCTCAGCAGGAGGGGTGTCTAAATGCACCCAGCGGGACCTCAGCAGGGAGTGTCTAAATGCACCCCAGTAGGGGGGGGGGACCAGCCAGGGGGTACGACCCTGGCTGGGTCTCGCCCAACCCCATCAGGGGGGGGGGGGGCAAGGGAAGATGTCCCTCGGCCCCCTTGCCCCCGCCCCAGTAGGGGGCGAGACCAGCTAGGGGGGGCGACCCAGGCTGGGTCTCGCCCAGCCCCAGCAGGGGGCAAGGTAGGAGGCCCTCAGCCACCTTGCCCCCGCCCCAGTAGGGGGCGAGACCAGCCAGGGGGTGCGACCCTGGCTGGGTCTCGCCCAGCCCAGCAGGGGGGCAAGGGAGGAGGCCCTCGGCCCCCTTTGCCCCCGCCCCAGTAGTGGGGTGAGACCAGCCAGGGGGGCGACCCTGGCTGGGTCTCGCCCAGCCCTGGTTAGGGGGCTCGCCGAGCTCCGCAAGGTAACCCCTCCCGCCCAGTTCCGGGGGAAGGGTTTGTTCTGCATTTAGCGCCCCAGAACAGCGGGATTTGGCTATCTGCAGCCCAGTTCGAGGGCATTTTGGTAATCTGGCAGACCATTTTTTGGCTATTTGTAGCCCAACTCCGGAAATCCTATAAATAGGACCAAGGGGCACCATTTGGAGGCAGACTCATTCTAGGCTAGCTCTCTCCCTCTCTCTCTCCCTCCCCACATCTCTCTAGGGGGTGAGGAGAGCCTCTAGTGGTGCCCAAGCCTAGTAGTGGCTTGGGAGGGGAAGTTCCTAAGGGACTTCCGGGTATGTGGTGGGACCTCCCCACTAGGCCCTTGGTCCAGTCCTTAGTTCCGACACCTTCAACCTCAAGCTCTCCCTTGGGGGGAGTAAGTGTTGGTCGCCCCTCAGCTTGCTGAGGGCCCCAAACTCCACAGGGACCGAGAAATCGGTTTCAACACATGGTGCGGTGAGCGTGGAGTGTGACCGATTCAAGAAACTCTCAAGATGAGCTCCATGGACGGAGGTGGTGGAAGTTCAGACCCAAGTCACTCGCAGCCCCCGGTGGCCGAGCTGACGTTGGAGATGTTCGAAAGCTTCAAGCAAGAGGTCCTGCATACCTTCGAGGTTGCTTTCGCCATGATAGTCGGAGGCAGAAGAGGAAGTGGTCCGGAGGTCTCGCCTCAGCGGGTGAGCGAGGGCACTCCCGGCCAGTCATCCAGGAAGGAGGTGCGAGCAGGGGGGAGTGGGGAGGCATTCGGCCCCCACTTGCCCGGGTCCCTAGGAGGGGTCATGTGGGGAGGCGCCAGACCCCCACTCGCCCCACCCCCCAAGGGGGCGAGCTCAGCAGGGGGGCGCCCTCCCAGCTCGCCCCGCCCCTTCAAGGGGGCGAGCTCAGGAGGGGGGCGCCCTCCCAGCTCGCCCCGCCCCTTCAATGGGGCGAGCTCAGGAGGAGGGCGCCCTCCCAGCTCGCCCCGCCCCTTCAAGGGGGCGAGCTCAGGAGGGGGTGCCCTCCCAGCTCGCCCCATCCCTTCAAGGGGGCGAGCTCAGGAGGGGGGAGCCCTCCCAGCTGGCCCCGCCCCTTCTAGCCCAGCCCCAAAGGGGGGTGAGCGGGGAGGCATTCGGCCCCCACTCGCCCCACCCTGAAAGGAGTCAGGATGTTGGTGGGCGAGGCCACCCCGAGGGGCGGCTACTCAATAGCCCGGCGAGCACGGAGGTTACCAATTCGACTCCGCGAGAGCAAGGAGGGAGGGATTTCAAAAGGAAAAGATCCAACCGTCTGAGGTAGAGGCAGGGGCAGATGACACCTCCTCCACCTCCCCAGCAGGCTAGGGCGATCAGCCAAGGAAGAAGATAGAACCGCACGAGAGGAAGAAGGGGCATCCGAGCGGAGTTGCCTTACTGTGACTTCAACGATAAGGAGGGACACGCGACGTCTGCCTGCCTCGAGTTCTTAGAACTGAAGAAGGCAAGGGGTCCAAGGCATCAACATCAACAACCAGAGGAGGGCAAGGAAGACCAGGCCCGGAAGTAGGGGATCAAGGTTGGTCTCAGTACTTAGTTTTCTGCCATTAAGCCCATGTAACGCAGTGTTTTCATTTCCATGCCTAGTTTTTTCACATGTATTGGGATGACTAATGTAATGAAAGTTTTTTCAAAGTATTTTTTTCCCTCTGATGGTTCAGCTGACCAGGCTCTCTCTAGCCGGCAGGACAGGTTGACCTCCCAGGGATGGTAAGTGATGTTCCCCTCGGATGGTTCCGCTGACCAGGCTCCCATCTAGCTGGCAGGACAGGAGATTCACTCGGCGAGGCAGGAGATTCATGTTGGTTAAGGGCCCGAGCAGAGACCGCTGACCAGGCTCCCATCTAGCTGGCTGGACAGGAGATTCACTCGGCGAGGCAGGAGATTCATGTTGGTTAAGTCCCCACGCAGAGACCGCTGACCACGCTCCCATCTAGCTGGCAGGACAGGAGATTCACTCGGCGAGGCAGGAGATTCATGTTGGTTAAGGCCCCGAGCAGAGACCGCTGACCAGGCTCCCATCCAGCTGGCAGGATAGGAGGTTCACTCGGCGAGGCAGGAGATTCATGTTGGTTAAGGCCCCGAGCAGTGACCGCTGACCAGGCTCCCATCCAGCTGGTAGGACAGGAGATTCACTCGGCGAGACAAGAGATTCTTGTTGTTTAAGGCCCCGAGCAGAGGCCGCTGACCAGGCTCCCATCTAGCTGGCAGGACAGGAGATTCACTCGGCGAGGCAAGAGATTCATGTTGGTTAAGGCCCCGAGCAGAGACCGCTGACCAGGCTCCCATCTAGTTGGCAGGACAGGAGATTCACTCGGCGAGGAAGGAGATTCATGTTGGTTAAGTCCCCGAGCAGAGACTGCTGACCAGGCTCTCATCTAGCTGGCAAGACAGGAGATTCACTCGGCGAGGCAAGAGATTCATGTTGGTTAAGGCCCCGAGCAGAGACCGCTGACCAGACTCCCATCTAGCTGGCAGGACAGGAGATTCACTCGGCGAGGCAGGAGATTCATGTTGGTTAAGGCCCCGAGCAGAGACCGCTGACCAGGCTCCCATCTAGCTGGCAGGACAGGAGATTCACTCGGCGAGGCAGGAGATTCATGTTGGTTAAGGCCCCAAGCAGAGACCGCTGACCAGGCTCCCATCCAGCTGGCAGGACAGGAGATTCACTCGGCGAGGCAGGAGATTCATGTTGGTTAAGGACCCGAGCAGAGACCGCTGACCAGGCTCCCATCTAGCTGGTAGGATAGGAGATCCACTCGGCGAGGCAGGAGATTCATGTTGGTTAAGACCCCGAGCAGTGACCGCTGACCAGGCTCCCATCTAGCTGGCAGGACAGGAGATTCACTCGGCGAGGCAAGAGATTCATGTTGGTTAAGGCCCCGAGCAGAGACCGCTGACCAGGCTCCCATCTAGCTGGCAGGAGAGGAGATTCACTCGGCGAGGCAGGAGATTCATGTTGGTTAAGGCCCCGAGCAGAGACCGCTGACCATGCTCCCATATAACTGGCATGACAGGAGATTCACTCGACGAGGCAGGAGATTCATGTTGGTTAAGGCCCCGAGCAGAGACCGCTGACCAGGCTCCCATCCAGCTGGCCGGGCTCTCGCTAGCCGGCAGGGTAGGAAGGCCTCTCAGGGAGGGTGTGTTTTTCCCCCGAGGTGGCTTCGCTAGCCGAGCTCTCGCTAGCCGGCAGGGTAGCAAAGCCTCTCGGGGAGGTTGTGTTTTTCCCAAGAGGTGGCTCCGCTAGCCGGGCTCTCGCTAGCCAACAGGGTAGGAAGGCCTCTCGGGGAGGCTAAGTGTTTTTCCCAAAAGGGGCTTCGCTTATGGCGTGATTTTTAGCACCGCTCGGCGAACACTTAGGGTTGGATGATTCTTTGCGAGCTTAAGATAACCTCGCAAAGAGCAGGGATTGTGTACAACCCCGTATTCGCCGAGTGCTTTTCATGAGACCGGAGAGTCTTTTAGAGCATCGTTGGGTAGTGTGGACCCGGGACAGGAAGAAGGGTAGGGGCGAGGGGGCGGGCGGTGGAGGCAGAGGCCTCCCGCTCGCCCATCCCATGTAAGGGGGGCGAGAGGAGGAGGGGCAAGCCCCCCTCTCTCACCCCCGCCCCTTCGTGAGGGGGCGAGAGGAGGAGGGGCAAGCCCCCCTCTCTCGCCCCCGCCCCTTTGTAAGGGGGGCGAGAGGAGGAGGGGCGAGCCCCCCTCTCTCGCCCCCGCCCCTTTGTAAGGGGTGCGAGAGGAGGAGGGGCGAGCCCCCCTCTCTCGCCCCTGCCCCCCTTTGTAAGGGGGGCGAGAGGAGGAGGGGCGAGCCCCCTTTGTAAGGGGGGCGAGAGGAGGAGGGGCGAGCCCCCTCTCTCGCCCCCGCCCCTTTGTAAGGGGGGGGGGCAAGAGGAGGAGGGGAGAGCCCCCCTCTCTCGCCCCCGCCCCCATCTAAGGGGTGAGAGAGGAGGAGGGGCGAGCCCCCCTCTCTCGCCCGCTCATAAGTGGTGGGCGAGCTCCTCTCGCCCCCATGCCCAGTAAGGAAGCGGGACCTCAGCATGAGGGGTGTCTAAATGCACCCCAGCGGGACCTCAGCAGGAGGGGTGTCTAAATGCACCCCAGCGGGACCTCAGCAGGAGAGGTGTCTAAATGCACCCCAGTGGGACCTCAGCAGGAGGGGTGTCTAAATGCACCCCAGCGGGACCTCAGCAGGGAGTGTCTAAATGCACCCCAGTAGGGGGGGGGGGGACCATCTAGGGGGTACGACCCTGGCTGGGTCTCGCCCAGTCCCAACAAGGGGGGAAAGGGAGGAGGCCCTCGGCCCCCTTGCCCCCGCCCCAGTAGGGGGCGAGACCAGCCAGGGGGGGCGACCTTGGCTGGGTCTCGCCCAGCCCCAGCAGGGGGCAAGGTAGGAGGCCCTCGGCCCCCTTGCCCCCGCCCCAGTAAGGGGGCGAGACCAGCCAGGGGGGGCGACCCTGGCTGGGTCTCGCCCAGCCCCAGCAGGGGGGCAAGGGAGGAGGCCCTCGACCCCCTTTGCCCCCACCACAGTAGTGGGGTGAGACCAGCCAGGGGGGCGACCCTGGCTGGGTCTCGCCCAGCCCTGGTTAGGGGGCTCACCGAGCCCCGCAAGGTAACCCCTCCCGCCCAGTTCTGGGGGGAGGGTTTGGTCTGCATTTAGAGCCCCAGAACAGCGGGATTTGGCTATCTGCAGCCCAGTTCGAGGGCATTTTGGTAATCTGGCAGACCAGTTTTTGGCTATTTGCAGCCCAACTCTGGAAATCCTATAAATAGGACTAAGGGGGCACCATTTGGAGGCAGGCTCATTCTAGGCTAGCTCTCTCCCTCTCTCTCTCCCTCCCCACATCTCTCTAGGGGGTGAGGAGAGCCTCTAGTGGTGCCCAAGCCTAGTAGTGGCTTGGGAGGGGAAGTTCCTATGAAACTTCCGGGTATGTGGTGGGACCTCCCCACTAGGCCCTTGGTCCAGTCCTTAGTTCCGACACCTTCAACCTCGAGCTCTCCCTTGGGGGGAGTAAGTGTTGGTCGCCCCTCAGCTTGCTGAGGGCCCCGAACTCCACAGGGACCGAGAAATCGGTTTCAACAGCCATAGTTCACTAGGTTTGCTTAACTCATTAAATAAACAAATTTCTGATGTAGATGAATTGAAATTTACTAAATAAATATTACCTTGCCTAATACCTGATAAAACAATAACATTATCAGAAGATTTAATAAGGCATTTCAATTTATTAAATGTTACCTGATACCCTTCATCACATAATTGACTTATGCTGATGAGGTTGTGCTTTAGTCCCATGACATAAGCTACCTCTTTGAAGGTGACTTCTTCAAACTTGACTTTTCCATAGCCTTTGGTCTGTCCACAGTTGGAGTGTCCAAATATAACTTTTGGTCCAAGCTTTGCCTTGTAATTGTTCAGGTTGGCCTTGTTTCCTGTCATATGCTTTGAACAGCCACTGTCCAAATACCATCTTTCATTTATTCTTGGACAGCTGTGTACCTGCAAAGGCAAAAACATAAACTAGTTGTTTTTGACCCAGACTACCTTGGGTCCTTTTATGTTACCATAAAATTCAGAGATAAAGGACATTTCAGGATGATCCTTATAGCCTTGTGGATGATATCTCCTTGGAGGTATTATCCATTCAGTAAAAGGATTTTTAGTTTGTTTAGAATTAGAATTCCTAGAATTTCCTGTATAGTATCTGTTCGACGAATTTGGATGAATTTGTCGAGCGCCGTTCGACGAATGTCGAGCGCCGTTCATGTAATAACTATACTGAAAATCTGTTTTCAATTTTCGTCGATCTCCGTTCGACACATTGAAGTCTTTTTGTCGAGCTCCATTCGACGAATTCTTTTGAATTCTTTTATTCTTAACAGACCTGCTTGAAATATCTTTATTCCTTTCTGCAGCATCTTTACCCTTAGCAGAAACGAATTTTATGGGGGTAGAGAGGTTGTTTCTCTTAATTAGAGGTGGCTCACTTGATGAAGCACCTAAGCCCAGTTTACTATTAAGTCTAGCATTAACTGTGCTTGCAATGTCCATCAGTTTGATACTTCTCTCATTTAGGGATTTTTCAAATTTCTTGGCCTCAGAAAGTTTATTCTCAATGAGAATAATTTGTTCTCTAGAGGCAGCCAAATCTTTCTTAAGATTAGCATTCTCTTTACTTATATTTTCCATTTCAGCTAGCTTATGTCTGAGTGAGATTTTTTCTTTCTCAGATTTAATTAAGTATGAGCAAAGGACTTTGAATTCAGTTTTGAATTCAACTGTAGTAAAATCAAAATTAGATATTACCTGATCAGCATCATTTTCTGCTTCTGATTCTGACTTTTCTTCATCAGATTTGTTGGCTGAGGCATTGATTGCCATCATGCAGAAGTTCTTTTCTTCTTTTATCTTCACCATCACTGAATGATGATTTATTTCCTGACTCACTGTCTGAGTCATAAATAGCCATCAGACACTGATCATTCTCCTTTGATTCTTCTTCATTCTCAGAAGAACTGGATGACTGATCTGATTCAGCTTCACTCCAAGTTTCTGCTACAAATCCTCTTCCCTTCTTTTTGTGCTTGTGGGAAGAAGACTTGCTTGAGTGTCTTCTTTCTTCCTTTTCCTTTTTCTTTTCTTTCCTCTAATTTTCTGGACAGTCTGGCAGAATATGTCCAGATTTCCTGCAACCATAACAAACAACTTCTTTATGAGTTGATTTGTCATACCTTTGCTTTGATCTGGACTCTTTCTTTCTGAATTCCTTCTTAGCCAATTTGTAGAACCTTTTCTCTAGAAGGCCCATCAGCTCCTCATTGTTAGGAGCCTTTCCTTCATCTTCTTCAGCCTTGAAGGCAATGCTTTTGTCCTTTTTTGTTGAAGAGGAGGTGCTTGCTTGTTCACCTTCTCTTGATTTGATGAGTTGCTCATAAGATTTGAGCTTTCCCAACATGGACTCAGTGGAAATCTCAGCTAATCCTCTGGCTTCCTTGATAGACCAGATTCTTGGGTCCCATGTGCTGGGGAAGCACATTAGGATCCATTGGGATCTTGTCATTGACTTCAGTCAATGAGATTTCCTTGCCTAGTGTTCTCAGTTCACTTATGATTACACTTAATCTAGTGTACATATCTGCAACTGATTCTTCTTCACCCTTCTTGAAGTTTTCATACAGAGAGTTCAAGTGAGATCTTCTGTCTTTTCCTTCATCAGCAGTGCCTGCAACAATTGCAGTCAGAGTATTCCATATATCTCTTGCTGATGTGCACTCAGCAACCTTCAGGAATATGTCATCTGCCATGGTTTGTGCCAGTATATTCATTGCTTTGGCATCAACAATCTTGTACTTCTTTAATAGATCTGAGTGCCCTGGAGGAGGTACAGCATTGGTTGAAGACTCTTCTGGTGCTGGTGGAGGTCCTGTCACAAGAGAGTTGTAAATGTCTTCATCAATATAATTCATGTATAATTTTATTTTAACCTTCCATAGTGCAAATTTGCTTAAGTTGCACATAGGAGGTCTTGTGCTAGAATATTCCTTGTTCTGTGCCATGAGTTTTTTTTAAACAAAAGAAAATGAAAAAGAAACTTTGAGAGAATTTAAGATCTGATTGATCTTTGGTTCAGGTGTTAGCCTGTAACAAGCAAACACTCCTCTGATACCAATTGAAAGTGGAGGTTAGATCTTAATTTACTTTAGAGGGGGGTGAATAGAGTATTAAAACTTTTTCTGTGTTTTTATAGCGAAATTAAAATAGTGTTATATATATGTGTAAGCAGTATGCGATATTTATAATGCAGAAAACTAAATAAATAAAATCACACAACACAGCACACAGAAAATAGACAAGCACAGAGGACATAAGAAAATATAGTGGTTCCCCAATAAATCTGGGTAGTCCACTCTTCTACCACCACTGGTAGGAATCCACTAGGAGAGTTGATCAGGTGCCCTAGCACCAAGGTGATTTTGATTAGGTGTCCACACACCACAGAGCTTTTGATCAGGTGCTCAAAACCAACTAGATTTTTTGATCAGGTGTATTGCCACCAAGGAGTTACACTTTTGAAGGGAGTATTAACCCTGTAAAATAAAGGTAAGAAAGAGTTTATGAGGCTCTTCTCTGTCAAGATGCTAAGAGAAGACTCTAGTGGATTTATTGTAAAGCTCCCCCTGTCTGATTGAAGTATTTGACAGTTGATGGAGAAGCTTTCTCTTGAAATCAAGATCTTTTGTAGCTGATTGATCTGGAAGAGAAAAGTTCTTCAGATTCTTTATTGCTCTTTTAGAAGACTTGAACTTTGCAGCAGATGTCTGAGAGATTGATCTTCAAGAATGATGTTCTCAGAGAAAGATTGAGATGCTGCTTGAGAAGGAAGAAGACTAGAAAATAATTTTTTTTGTGTCTTCTTATTTTTCTCCTCTGTTCTTATTCTCTTTGTATTGTGTCTGTAATCTGTTAGCTGTAAGAATGAAAATTTGAATTCTGTCGAGTGTTTGAGACAAAAAATGTCTGTCCTTGATATCCTTTTTTTTGGAATAGAATAGTCAGACTTAAATCTTTTCTTGGAACTGTAACAGATACAAAACGGCTTTGGCAGGTCTTTTAATCCTTGAGCCGTGTAATATTCCTTTGCATTAAATGTCAACGACTATCTTTGCCTTGGGAAAAGGAAAGAAGAGAATATATTCAAGGAATATAATATCCTGGCTTGAATAAGTCCAAGAATATTTGAATGAACCGTTAGAGTTGACCATCTGTGTCAGAGAGTTGACAAATAACTTATCTTTAAGAATTAAATACTCTGGGACTGTATTTGTCTTCAATAAATAATTTGTCGAGAGCTGACTGGAATTCGTCGAACGTTGATCGACATTTGTCGAGCACTGATCAGAAAACGTCGAACACTGGCTGGCTATAATTCTTCAGTCTGCTAGAAGAAATTCGTCGAACGTCAGTCACCATTCGTCGAACGCTGATCGTCATTCGTCGAACACCACTTGCCATTTGTCGAGCACTGAGAACTTAAATTTTCCTTAAGTTCTAACTAATCTAACAGCCTAAAAACTTGACCCTTAGACTATACAATGGGGTCAACTTGATCCTAGTCAACACAATAGTGATCCTAGCCCAAATTAGTAATAGGGTTGTTCCAACAGGTTCCTCTCTAAGGCTGGAGAGAAGTGTGCACCTTTCTTCAAGGTGCTGAGGGGAAACAAAAAATTCGAGCGGACGCCAGAATGCGAAGGAGCTTTCCAGGCTTTGAAGGAGCAACTTACCCAGACTCCTCTACTCCAAGGACCAAGACGGGGAGAGGACCAATTCCTATACTTGGGGGTAGGATCTGAGGCGGTAAGTTCAGTATTGATTCGGGAAGAGGGGAGGAAGCAATTCCCCATTTACTATGTCAGCCGAGTGCTGAGGAAGGCGGAGCTTCGATACCCAATTTTGGAGAAGTTGGCCTTCGCGTTGGTAGTAGCGGCCTGGAGGTTACGGCCCTATTTCCAAGCTCATTCAATCAAGGTAGTGACGGACCACCCCCTTCGCAAGGTCATGGAAGGGGTAGAGCACTCAGGGAGGTTAGCAAAATGGTCCTTGGAGCTGAGTGAGTTCAATATCACGTTTGTGCCTAGGGTGTCGATCAAGGCGCAAGCGGTGGCAGACTTCATGGCAGACTACGTGACTGAGGTGGGGGAGGAGTCACCTCCCCCGGCGGCATGGAAGATGTTGGTGGATGGCGCATCGGGGAAGCACTCCTGTGGAGGGGGAATCATCCTGGTGAGCCCCCAAGGGACAAAGATCGAGCAAGCCTTGAGCATCCACTTCCCGATCACCAACAACCAGGCCGAATACGAAGCAGTCATAGCTGGCCTACGACTGGCTAGGGAGCTTGGAGTACAAGACGTGGACATCTCGACGGACTCCATGGTGGTGGCATGTCAGATTAAGGGGGAGTTTGAAGCGAAGGATCCGACCCTTCAACGTTACGTAGAAAAGGTCAAGGGGGTCATTGGGCAATTCCGTACTTTTTCCATCAAACATGTGCCGAGGGAAGAGAGCACCCAGGAGGACCTCCTAGCCAGGTTCGGTCCCCGAGCGGGGGGGGGGGGGGGGGGGGGGACAATTTCAGAACTCTTCCGGCCCTCCATCGAGGAAGGAGAACAGATGTAGGTGGATCAACGAGCATCATTGATGGATCCCTTCATCACCTTCCTCGCGTCAGGGAAGTTCCTTGAGGGGGACGTAGACAGGCATCGCTTCAGGTATTAATACGCTTATTACTCCTTGCATGCAGGGGGACTGTAACATCCCCAAAACTACTAGACCCCTAAGGTGTACTTTGTCATGACAATGCCCTAAGAGACCAAGACTTGCCCTAGAACCAAGGTAAAAAGGGTGAAAAACACCTTGGTGTGCAAATAGACAAAATGACTTCAATGTTTAAGGCTTGATGTCTAAGCCTCAAAATGACCGAAATCTAAGGGTCAAGACAAATCTAAGGTTTGGGTCAAAATCACGATTTGACCCATTTAGCCTAAGTTGACCTAAATAGGTCAAAAGTGCCCAAAGAGGGTTCACCAAGCTGTGAATCACCCCAAAGGGAGTCTATGGACCCCATGGTCACCATGTGGGGTCAGCCTACTCATCAACTGACCAAGTCAACCCAAAAGTCAACATTTGGTCAAAATGGGCCTAAAATGGATCTAAATGGATTTGGACCCAATTCCCATGGACTAAGGCCCTCATTAGGGGCCCATTCTAAGGCCCAAGATCCAATTACCATGCTTGCCCCTCAGTTTTTGGAAGAAGGTGTCATGCGAGGGTGATTTTGGGATTTTTCCCCAATTTGGAGAGAGACAAACCCATGAATTCATGGGGATAACTCCACTTGTCCACCACACCCTCTTTCCTGGTATCCTATCAGCTATCCCAAGAGAACCCCATCAGTTTTTGGTGAGGTGGCAGCCAAGTGGAGGAGAGAGAAGGGAGCTCTTTTGAAGTGGCCGACCGCCATTAATGGTGATCCAAGAATTAAGAGGAGTTAGGCCTGGATTACACACCTAATCGACTCCTCACTGCTCAGGGATTAATTTCCCTATGATCTGGAGTGCTGTGGTTAGATGTTGAGGGAGGTGCCACCCTTGGCAAAATCGCCCAAAATGGAAACCCCGACTATAGCCTCCCCCGGCCTCATCTAAGCCTCCTATCAGCTTTAGAATGCGCCAAGGAGGAGAAACCCCATGGGTTCAGAAGAAATCGTGCACTGTGGCCGGAGTTGAGCAAGGAAGTTTCTGGAGGAGTTTGAACGGCCACCAAGAGGATTACACGGGCAACACCATGGATTCAGGCAAATTTTCTCCTTCCCTCTCCCTTGTGATGTAGATCTATCTATTCCTTTTTCAAAATCGTGGAGTGATTCCATTTCATTTTTCTATTGTTCATGGCCGAAAAATGCAACATTCGGGAGGCCTACTCCGGCCACCTCCGACCGAGTTCTCACCACCATTCGATAGCCCTAGGTCGGGTGGTGGTGGTGGCTTAGCCGTTTTGCCGGAGACGGTCGGGACTCGCCGGAAAATGGCCCGCAAAATGCTCCAGGCGCGGTGTATCTGGGCCGTTGGCTCATCGTTGAAGACAACTTCTGCACCGTCGGATTAGACCCTGATGATAACCGCAGGCCAAAATGATTTCATTACATAATATTCTTATTTAAAACATTAAAATCTGTCACTTTCCTTAGCCGATATTGTAAGCTGAAATTGAGGCCCTTAGAGACCTTATTTTGAAAAATGCCCAGAGACAACTAATGTAGATATATATGTCTAATTTCATATGGAAGTTAAATCAAGTCATTTGGTTAAATGTAGGTCCCACAGTACTCATTTTAGTGATGCTGGTCAAAACATGAACCATAAATTAATTAGTGTGCACACTCTAAATTATAAGTCTGATAAAGCTGAGATTTTGGCCATGAATGCATGTGCCCTAGTCCTAGCTGGAGCCTAAAAATCAGATTTTTAGAAGAAGATTTTTATATGGTTTTATCCATTATTTGATTTATCAAATTAATGTGATTTAGAGAGATAGACACCCCAAGTTGATACCAAATTTTGGTGAGGGCATCTTTAGGTCATGTATGGACACTGGTTAAAATTCCATCACATGTGCATGAGTATGTATCTCTGAACTTCAAAATGAAGTTTGAGCCTTAAGAGGAAATTGGGGTGCTAATAACCATTTTGGGCTTTTGAAGTTTTGATGGAATTGAAGGTGGAAATCAACTTGCATGTCCCTGAAACCTTAGGATTTTCGCATGTCATGAGGATGTACATCATTGACATAAGTCTTATGATTTTTGAAAATTATTTTCCTAAAGTTTCTAAGTAAATTCAAATTGTCACACTTGCAAATTAATGAAATAAAAATGGGTAATTGAATCTAGAAAATTCTAGATCTCTGGTCAAAGGTCTATAATGTTGAGTTAGACCTCTGGTGAATCATTGGGAATTTATGAAATTTATTTCATACTAGTGTTAGCACCAATTACATTTTTCCCCTTTGAAGTTTATATGAATTCAATGAGAATAGTTTTATGGAAAATTATGAAATTAAAGGTGGCTCATTATTTCAGTATTTAGAACCCTTAAGATTATTGCTAGAATTTTTGGAGGAGAAAAAGTAGGCTTTTATGGCATAAGGGTATTTTTGTAAATTCCTTATCTTGTAGCAAACATGCATAAATTCCACTGAGAAAATTATGAGATTCTGGATAGGCCCTTTTTAAATCATTATAATTACCTAGTAATTTTGCTGTGATTTATAGTTTCATATAAATGATACATGTAGTGTAAATCCCTATTTGCACCCCATTTATGTTAAATAGAAATTATGGTCAAATAATTCTGGTAAAAATGTGAAACTTGGGGTTTGAGGTTTTTAGACCAATATTATGTTGCTGTGAATTTATCAGAATTTATAGAGATCTGTAGATGGTACCTGTAGTGTAAATCCTTATTTGCACCTCATTTATGTTAAATAGAAATTATGGATAATACTCCCTGGTAAATTATGAAATCTTGGATTTGGTGTTTTTAGATGATTATTGTGCTAGTTTAATTTTCTCAGAATTTCTTGAGATCATTATATGGTACCTGTAGTGTAAATCCCTATTTGGACCCCATTTATGTTAAATAGAAATTATGGTTAAATAATTCCTGTAAAAATGTGAAACTTGGGGTTTGAGGTTTTTAGACCAATACTATGCTATTGTGAATTTCTCAGAATTTTAGGAAGTCAAAATCTAGAATTTGATGTGTAAATTCATATTTTCATTCATTTATTGAAAATTAGAAATCATGATTAGATAACTTCTGGAAAATTATGAAACCTTGAGAATCTTATTAATATGTCATATATCACCTCTGGGAGAATATTTAGCAAGTTTGAATTCACTAGCATGATACATTCTTTGAATTTTAAATGACGACAATTGATTGATGAATTTTTATGGAGGTCAAAATTGTATGAAATCTGCTTAATTTTTGGTCAACTCTTATTTTACCAAGTAAGAACCTATGATAAAAATTAGAACTCAATCGGAAGTGTTTTGACCAAGAATTCGTCATAGGGATCAAAATTAGTTATATACCGTGGTCTGCGGATAGTGAAAACTCAATACGATGATTAGGTCAGCAAAATCACATAGGAAATCAGTGAGGATTGGATTATATCAGTATATGAGAATATACCACTTAGAGGACGAGGAACCTCAAAAGTTGAGCACCATTCAAAAGAACGGTTGCTTAGGAGTGAGATGAAACATAAGGCGTGAAAACACCTAAGTTATAAAGAGTAATAAGAGGGTGTAATATTTAGATTAGGGTAGCCACCAACAATAATAATTATTCTGGAAAGGGGTTGGGCATCATCCCATTTCATACCCTAGTACCTTGCGAGCCTTTCACCGGGTAGCCCTCGGGAAGTCCAGGATTCACCGTAAGCTTCTAAGTATAATAATGATTAGACAAGAGTAGTCTAATTAGGTGAATTAAGAGACGTGGTAGACTTCATCCCGAGTTGGGATGGGAGATGGTGTATCAGGATGAGATAGTCCTGCGAGTTGGAGGCTCGGGTGATAGTTTTATTCAGGACGGGATAGTCCTGCGAGCTGGAGGATCGGGTGATAGTTTTATTCAGGACGAGATAGTCCTGCGAGCTGGAGGCTCAGGTGATAGTTTTATTCAGGACGGGATAGTCCTGCGAGATGGAGGCTCGGGTGATAGTTTTATTCAGGACGAGATAGTCCTGTGAGCTGGAGGCTCGGGTGATAGTTTTATTCAGGACGAGATAGTCCTGCGAGCTGGAGGCTCGGGTGATAGTTTTGTTCAGGACGGGTTAGTCCTGCGAGATGGAGGCTCGGGTGGTGACAAATTGCATGTGCATAAGAACATTTAGTGGCGGGTCTTTAGTACGGGCCAGTCGTCACACCGACGATAATACGTTGACTTAGGCGGGTGTGAGGTTGAGAGGCCAGTAGGTTGTTTATATTGCGGTCTGGAGGACGATCCCCAACAGGATGTACACCCAGCCTTTAAGACTGGTAGGTTCCAGCAAAGAGTACGCAAGACTCTAGAGTGCACCTAGGACGTGTACAGAGGCGTATGGGAGGTCTAGGCCTGGTAGTGTGTATACCCGCCTAGGGGTGGAGACGCCCGCTCCACCGCTACCGTAGCCACAACGGTAGTACCAGAGAGTTTAGCTAACTTCGAAAAGTGGGAACTAAAGGTCTGTGATCACAAAGTCGTTTGCGTGTGTTGCACTTGCATGAATCATAATAAGCATGCATATCATATCATGTATAACCTTAGATGTAACTGCATAACCTTATCATATAAATTATTATGGGCTCTTTTATATGATAAGTTATAACTTTGGAAATCTTAACTTATAAGTTTGTATGGGCATTCATATAAGTTAAGGTACTCTTGGGATGGTAGATAGTTATACTTGTTTACTTTACCTGCGCCGCACTGCTTTACTGTACTTGTTTCTTTTACTGCTTCATTACCACCTTACTGTGCTTCACTACAACTTACTTGCTTATACTGCTAGCATAGATTATATATACGAACTTGTTAGCATAGAATACATGTCACCTGCTTATTTCCCTTGTTACCCCTTGTTGGTCCTCCGCTTCTTCCTCCCGCCCAGTGCCTAGGAGTCACTGGGGGGAAGGGTTGGGGAACTTGGCTTAGTCTTTTGACTAACGGTCGGGGGACCGTATCATTTTAGGAATGAGGAGCAGGAGCAACAGCGTAACCAGTCGGACAAGATGGAAGGAACTAAGGAATAGTTGTCGCGCATCACTTCTACTACGAGACAGGTGCTACTGAGAGTTTTTTTGTTTGTTGTAGCTTCTCCATAGAGATGTAGTTAGAGAGAGAGAGAGAGAGTTGTACTACTTTTAAATTATTTAGCAATGTATCGGGCTTAAGCCCTTTCTCTCTTTTGTACACATGCTGGACTTTATGCTATTGTTTAAATAAATCTGTGATGTGGACTTGTCTTTCATTTTATATATTCTATACTCTGTTGGCCTAATGGTTGAATGATCGTACTAGCCGGTAGAATCGGCATCTTGCGGTGGCGACTAACCCGTGAGTTGGTGTCATCCGTAAGGCGGCGGTTCTAGGCATAAGACCCGGGTAACCCTTCAGGTAAGGGGGAGGGGGGTCTTACAGGGACTGTACAGGAAGACACTCTCGGGACTCCTGGCCTGTTGTGTTTCCGAGGAGGAGGTCCCGAGGGTCCTAGAAGAAATTCACTCTGGGGAGTATGGCAGACACTCCGGGAGCCGGACCCTGGAAGGTAGAGTGCTGAGGCAGGGCTACTTTTGGCCTACCCTCAGCAAAGATGCAGCGGAGTTCGCAAGAAAGTGCTCGAAGTGCCAACTCTATGCTCCACTCCAACTCCTCCCGGCTCAGAGACTCCGGACCATCACCTCTCCATGTCCCTTCGCTATATGGGGGTTGGACTTGGTTGGTCCTTTCCCACAAGCTAGTGGCCAGAGGAGATTCCTGCTGGTGATGATCGATTATTTCTCCAAGTGGATAGAAGTCAAGGCGCTAACCAAGGTAACGTCCCAGGTTGTGAGAAACTTTGTGTTGGGGGAGATAATTTGCAGGCACGGGCTCCCGCTGGCCATAGTAACCGACAATGGACCACAATTTGCCAGCGAGGAGTTTGTTAGTTTTTGCACCCAACTCGGCATCGATCTCAGGTTCGCGTCGGTCCACCACCCGAGGAGCAACAGTCAGGTGGAGGCAGCCAACAAGATCATCGTCAACCTGCTCAAGAAAAAGGTGGAGAACCTCCACGGGAACTGGGCAGAACAGCTATCCTCGGTCCTTTGGGCCTTGAGGACCACTCCGAATACCGCCACCGGGGAGACCCCATTCAATCTCTCTCACGGGTCAGAGGATGTGCTTCCAATAGAGTTCGAGGTAAAAAACCCCAGGGTGGTCACCACGGGCGAAGGGGATGAAGAGTGGCTAAGGGAAAATGAAGCGGAGCAAAGGTTGTCCCTGGACCTGGTAGAAGAGCTCTGCGATCTCGCTACTATTCGACAGGAGGAAATCAAGAGGCGGATGGCCAAGTACTTTGATCACCATGTCCGAATCAAGCAGTTCGAGAAAGGGGACTTGGTACTGAAAAAGGTAGATGCGGCGGCGAGAGGAGCTGCTGTAGGCAAGCTTGAACCCAACTGGGAAGGTCCTTGCATTGTAAGTGAGGTGCTCAGGTCAGGAGGGTACCACCTCCGGGATGTGGAAGGGGTACCCCTCGGTCGGGCTCGGAGTGGAGATGAATTGAAAAGGTTCTACCCTTAAAAGTGTTTTATTCATTTCATTTGTTCATTATCTTACTCCTGTGCGATAATTATAGCTACTATGCGAATGTGGTGTATGTTGGTGCTGAAATGCCCCAGATCGATTCCGCTCCCGGGCTCTCACTAGACGGGGGTTCAGATTGATCTCTGGAGAGGCTAGCAAGGTACTAAGGGTTGGTGCCGGAATGCCCCAGATCGATTCCGCTCTCGGGCTCTCACTAGACGGGGGGTTCAGGTTGATCTCTAGAGAGGCTGGCAAGGTACTAAGGGTTGGTGCTGGAATGCCCCAGATCGATTCCGCTCCCGGGCTCTCACTAGACGGGGTGGTTCAGGTTGATCTCTGGAGAGGCTGGCAAGGTACTAAGGGTTGGTGCTGGAATGCACCAGATTGATTCCGCTCCCGGGCTCTCACTAGACGGGGGGTTCAGGTTGATCTCTGGAGAGGCTGGCAAGGTACTAAGGGTTGGTGCTGGAATGCCCCAGATCGATTTCGCTCCCGGGCTCTCACTAGACGGGGGGTTCAGGTTGATCTCTGGAGAGGCTGGCAAGGTACTAAGGGTTGGTGCTGGAATGCCCTAGATCGATTCCTCTCCCAGGCTCTCACTAGACGGGGGGTTCAGGTTGATCTCTGGAGAGGCTGGCAAGGTACTAAGGGTTGGTGCTGAAATGCTCCAGATCGATTCCGCTCCTGGGCTCTCACTAGACGGGGGGTTCAGCTTGATCTCTGGAGAGGCTGGCAAGGCACTAAGGGTTGGTGCTGGAAAGCCCCAAATCGATTCCGCTCCCGAGCTCTCACTAGACGGGAGGTTCAGGTTGATCTCTGGAGAGGCTGGCAAGGTACTAAGGGTTGGTGTTGGAATGCCCCAGATCGATTCCGCTCTCGGGCTCTCACTAGACGGGGGGTTCAGGTTGATCTCTGGAGAGGCTGGCACAGAGAAAAGATTTTCATAAGGATAGGACGGTAAGTTACGGGTTGGCAAGGCCTCGGTGCTGGCCAGGGCCATCTCGTCCGGCGAGACGGAAATATTTCACATAACGATGTGGGGGTGGCGAGAACCCTCCCTAGGCACTCTCGGCCTTTAACCTCCAGCGGGGCGGGGGGGGGGGGGGGGGGGGGGGGGGGGTCGCCGGCCCAAAGGTAGAAGCGAGTTCTCGCCAGGATGGAGCACCCCATGCGAGACCATGAGGAGAGGATGGTCCAAAGAACCTAGTCCTAAAGCAAAGAATAAAAAGCGAGACCAAATGAAACGGGTCCTACGCCGAAGCCGTCGAAGTACGCGAGAACGGACCCGGCGAGAACGAGGGGAAGGTGCGGGAACGTTATATAAACGTAGAAAAAGATGGGAAAAGTGAACACAGTGAACAAGGCAAAATTTGGCATTTACATTGCAATTTGATTACAAAATGCAGCGATCTCGCCAACCCAAAAGTATTGAGACAAAAAGAATAAAAGTACAAAGTCTCAATGGTCGCTCGCGGACTCCTCTTCATCATAGCTACTCTTCACCGGCGGGAGCGGGATGAAGAGCTCCGGGATGATATCTTCCAGCGTCAGGCTGACCGCATCGGCAGAATGCAGGCCTGCCCTCTTCATTGTTTCAAAGATGTAGCGCGTCGACTAGGTAGACTCCACGCGGACCGCCTCATCTCGAGCTCGTTGCTCTTCCTTCAGGCGGCGGGGGGGGGGGGGGGGGGGGGGGGGGGGGGGGGGGGGGGGGGGGGAAGGGGAAACGGCATTGCGGGTGTGCTCGTGGTTGAGAGCCTTCAACCAGGCTACCTCGCCCTCTAGGCCTTGGATGCGAGCGTCGGCCCTCCCGACAGCCTCATCGTCCTGCAATGAAGAAGATAAGTTGAAAAGTGACGGGGTTGAAGGAGGGATATCGCGAGGATTAAGTAACTCACCACACTGCTCTCGGCGGCGAGCAGCTTCTCTTTTAGCTCTGCGTTCTCGACAAGGAGCCCTTTGTAAGCTCTCGCGAGCTACACATTCTGGCGCTCCAGCTGCAGGCATCGCTTTCCCGTCATATGGGCGAGATCAACTGAGCGCAGCTGGGACCTCACGCTCCCGTAGGTGAGAGTCTTCGAGGACTCGTCTTTATAGGCCCCGACATCCTCGCGTCCATAAAAGGCGAAGGAGAAGTCGAAGGCGTGGCCGCTGACGGTCGGATTCTCCACCCAAGAAGGGAGGATGGTGGAGACATTATCCCTATTAACTTCCGGCTGCCAGCACAGCAGGAGCTCGCCGGTTTCATCCCTACGTCTGTGGCCGAGCCCGAAGTTCCAGTGGTTAACTGGAATGGGCGGGTTGGAGGTCCTCGCAGCCTCCTCGCTCGGCTCATCGGTCTCCTTCCCCTCGGATTGGAGGGTAAGGTCGATCTCGTCGAGGGCGGCCTTGGAAAGTTCCTTTCCCTTCGCGGAGGCGAGCGAGCCCTGGGTCTTCTTGTTTTTCTTCTTTGGGGGGGGGG
Organism: Dactylorhiza incarnata; assembly: GCA_033032865.1. Classification (NCBI taxonomy): domain Eukaryota; kingdom Viridiplantae; phylum Streptophyta; class Magnoliopsida; order Asparagales; family Orchidaceae; genus Dactylorhiza; species Dactylorhiza incarnata. The sequence goes on from JAWHQI010000295.1 coordinate 642,666, forward strand.
GGTTTAGAGGCGGGCCCTAGATGTTGGAGGCCCCGGACCTCTTGTGAGAAGACGGCGCCGTCGGACTAATTGTGTCGCGACAGGCCTCCGCCCCCATCGTCGCGAGAGCGAAGGTGGAGGAAGATTTCTGAGTGCTCGTGTAAGGGGGGTTGAGAGGAAGATCTCGCTCACCTGAAGGGCTGGTGGTTAGACAGCGTGAAATATTGAATAACAGAGGTTAGCGAGCGAGGTCATTACCTTCCCCGACGAGCACTGGGAGTAGTGAGTCGAGGTTGCAGCGAAGATGGACAACCTCGAAGTTCTTCTTACAGAAGAACTGGTATAGGGCGGCGTCGTGGCCGCAGAGAGCTGGGGGCGATAGGTGGTCTCCCCGTGCTGGACGGGCGAGAAAGGAATGTTGACGAAGTTCCCTTTAATGAGGAGGAACTTCTGCGCCCAGTTGTTGGCCTTGTTCACGGTCTCGACGACCTTAGGGCCCGAACCTACGAAGTAGGCGATGCCATCTTTGTAGGCACGGAAGGAGAACAACTTCCGGAAAATCGGAAGGCTGAACTCAATGCGCTCCTCGCGCATGTAGCAGGCAAAGGCCACTATCACCACCATGGCAATGGGAGTGAGTTGGCCTGGAACAACGCCGAAGTGTTTGAACACCTGACGAGGACCAGGAAGCGAGATCAATATATATTTGGCGAGCGAGACGAGACCCGGGAAGAAAAGAAAGAAGTAGGCGAGGACGATAGGTACCCGGCAGATTTCTGGCCACAAGGGGAGACGCAAGCCAACCGTAGTGAGTGGTGGGGATGGCCAACTCATCGACGAGTGGAGCATTGATCACACCATCCTCGCTAGGGCGGCGCGCTGTGAATCCAAAGGTGACGTAGTCGGCGACCGCGGTAAGGTATTCCTCCTCGGTCATATTACAATGGAAGAAATCGTGGTCGGCGAAAGCCTTGGCGCACTTTCGCCGACCCTCCGCCTCGGCAATGTCGGCGACCACCTCGTAACCCTGCAAAAAAGAGAATAACGTGAGAAGAAGAGAGAGGCGAGAGCTCTGGAATAGAATAAGAAGGGTTGGAGTTAAATGCGGTAGTTGGCTATCAATAATGGAAGACTATTTATAGGAAAATCAAAAAGGCGGGAGGATGTCCAAGCGTCGTTGGCTGCGTTTAGCCAAAATATCACATCATGATTTCACGCGAGATCAGAAAGCAATTTTCAAAATAGGCGGGCGAGATGCCCGCGAGACCTGCATGAATAAAGACTTTGCGAGAACAGTATAATTAAGCGAGATAACCCGGCGAGACCTGCATAAATGAAGGTTTTGCGAGAACAGCTTGCGGCAAGGATAAAGTAACAAGAAGAGGGCGCTGATAAAATAACAGGAGTTCGCGAGATTGTCAAATAGCGAATAATCACAATATTGTCCAAATAACAGCAAACGTTAACAAATATTAAATGGTCGCGAAGGCGGAGGAGTTAGCGAGACTCGTGGGGCATCCATTTCCATCTGCCGCCACCTCGCGACCTAGAACGAGGAGGTGCCCTAGAGTTGAAATAATCTTGGGCAGCGTGGCCTTCCCGATCCATGAGGTAGGCGTAGTCTCTCATCCGTGCGATATACACTTCGGGCGAGGTAACCGTCTCGCCAGGATCACGAGGCATCGCGGCGCGCAGTCTCGCACACTCATCCATGAGAGCAGCGTGCCTCTCCTCGGCAGCCTCTCTATCCTGCTTCGCCTGGAGATTGAGGTCCAGCAACATTTGGCGTTGCTTCTGGAACAACTCGGCTGTCCGCTGCTTCATGGCATCGGGATCTCGCGGATCACCCAAAAAGTCTTCCATCTGCTCTGGGATGGGGGACATCTCTTCATCTCTAAGATCGGAATCGGAGTGAGGAGTCTCGGCATTGTCTGCAAAAGATCGCAGCGAGATCCAGCAGTTAGGAGGAATCTCGGCATGCCATGGAGGCGCGAGAACCCTTACCTGGAGGTGGGCGAGAGGACCCAGTCCGGCCCTTAAAAACTTTGCCGTAATGAGGAAAAAGAGATTTTCCTAAACCAGGAACGAAGGCCGCACTATTGATTGGGGGAATCTCAGGCGGCCTCGAGCCACCGGTCTCCTCGCTCGCCAAGAGTTTGAACTTTGACATATCTACGGTTGTGTCAGGAGGGGCCGGCGATGAAGGTCGCGAACCTTGACGGACCGGGGTCTTCTGGGGAGAGACTGTGAAAAACAAGAACCGAGGAGCCGTCGGACGACGAAGTGAAGATTAGTAAACGAGATTACGAGTGTACCTGCAGCCTTCGAGCCTACGAGATCCGTGTTCACTAGCGGACTTTTGCGAGACCCTCCTTCAAGCTCACCAACCTCCTTCTTCAGCGGAATCCCCTGAGAGTAAGAGAGAATCAGAGAGGCTGGTTTATTGGCTTAGCTAGAGGAATAGTTCAAACCTTCTCGGGGGAACGGGGGTCGGGCGAGGAGTCCACTAGTACTGACTCCTCTCCAGTTCGACGAACCGCTTTGGCCTTCTTAGTCTTCGGCGCTGAAGCGGAAAGCGGGCGATTCATCCAGGCGGGGACTTTGGCTGAGCCTCCGACCTTCGAAGCCTTCAGGCGAGCCTCAAGCTCCTCGAAGAGCGGCATCTTTCGACAGCTATAGTAAACGGAAAAAAGAGGAGAAGAAAATGATGGTGCGCGGCACTAAGGCTCGGGTTATATTTATAGTCCTCAGGTGGGACCCGACAAAGATTACCGACATGTCACCAGTCACCAGCGAACACTCGGGGTTGTATGATTCTTTGCGAGCTTAGGGCAACCTCGCAAAGAGCGGGGATTGTGTACAACCTGGTGTTCGCCTAGGTCTTCGCAGGAGCATCACAGGATAATTCTGGGCGAGGTCTAGGTCGGAGTAAACTCTCCAAGGCAGTGCAGTTTCGCAGGGGTCGAGTAGGGCTCTCGCATACGGTTTCGCGAGGACTATAGGAGGGGTAAGTTCTCGCAAACTATCTCTCCCGGGGACAGCCGGAGTTCAGCGAAGTCAGGGCGAGACCTCGCTGTCTCAGCGGTCGAGGTCTCGCCGTCTCAGCGGTCGAGGTCTCGCCGTCTCAGCGGTCGAGGTCTCGCCCTCTCAATGGTCGAGGTATCGCCGTCTCAATGGCCACACCTCCCATTTTTTCCCTCGGTTCGATGAACTCAGTCCGGCGATCGACTAACGCCCCGGTGTTCGACGAAGTCTTCGTTCGACGAAGTGGCCCGCACTCGATGAAGTGTTGCAGGTTCAAAGAAGCGCCCGGCGATCGACCAACGGCCCGACGCTTGACGAAGTCTTCATTCGACGAAGTGGCCCGCGCTCGACGAAGTGTTGCATGTTCGAAGGAGCGCCCCGCGATCGACAAAATACTCAGCGCTCGACGAAGATAAGGGGCGGTCTCGTAGAAAGGCACACGAGACCCGAGCTTCCCGGCAAGTATCGCCAGGAGACCCCCTCCGCGGTCTTCGCAACACAACACCTAGAAGAGGTGTGGCGAGCAGAACTTGCAAGGAGGCTGATAGTGCTAAATCTAGTTAGTTTAATTAGGTTATTTTTAGGTTATCTACTCTTAATTTTTGCTTATTATTGTTTCTCTAAATGCAATTTTTGGTTATTTTCCTATTTTTAGTGCTAACTTAAGTTTTCTGAATTTTTAGGTCAAAAATGCAAATTTTCCTAGGTCACGCCCTAGGTCACGCCCGTGACCTAGGGATCACGCCCGTGACCTAGGGATCACGCCCGTGACCTAGGGCATGTAAGTTGTTGTTAACAGTTAAGTTGATGCCGCCATAATTCAGAAATTTTGGTCATACACGCCCAAAATACACGGGCGTGACACATAAGTCACGCCCGTGACTAGCCCGTGACCAGCTCACCGCCAATCAGATTCGCCCAGCCGCAAAAAATGGAGGCCACGCCTCTGTTACACAGGCGTGCTTCCAGTCACGCCCGTGACTGCCACCGTGACGGCCACGTCAGCCAGCCGCCAGCGCCCATGATCGCGTGCCAGTGCCCACAACCAGCTTGACTACCAGCGCCCACAACCAGCTTGACCACCAAATCAGTCACGCCCGTGACTGCCACCCATGACTGCCACGTCAGCCAGCCGCCAGCGCCTATGATTGCGTGCCAGTGCCCATACCAGCTTGACCACCGAATTGGTCATGCCCCCTAGTCATGGGCGTGACCTGGGGGCGTGACCCATCAAATCGCGCTAGAATCGTGCGCCAGACCTGATCCAAGCCGTAGAATTGATTAAATAAGTCACGCCCTAGTCACGGGCGTGACTGGGGCGTGACCGAGGCAGAAAAATTTCTATAAATTGGGATGACCTCCAAGCTTTCCCCATTCAGTTTTTGGAGAGATAAAAGTGTGCTACTGCTTAATTTTCAGTCATTCCATGTTATTTTTGTATTCTCTCTCTCTCTCTCTATCTCTTTCTTATTTCAATGCATTTCTTTTTCTAGTTTTCATATGAATGTTGTAATGCCTTTGTAATTTCCTTTCATAGTGTATTGCTAATGCTTAGTAGGTTTTCCATGCAAATGTATCTTCAGTTAAACTCTATTTTAATAAAAACCGTATGTCTTTATTCTCTTAATATCTTCCTCATTTCTCTCTCCTACCCCTCCACCATGAGTAACTAAATCCTCATAGTACTCGATCTTGATGATCTGAGGATGAGTTGATTAAGTTATGATCTTGTAGCCCTCTTTCACATTCTAAAGTCTTGGGCCTTAGATTTACTCTTAATTAAAATTTAGTGGAGCTATATTATCGATATATAGTCCCCACCTTTGCTTTCATTCTTGGCTAGCCGAGAGGCCGATAGTCTGAAGTGAGCGCTTAAGAGTAAAGAGAGTTGCATGCATTTATCGAGAGAGAATGACGTAAATCTCCTAGATTGGAGTCAAATCCAATAGTGGGGTTCACCACTTAAAGCGAGTTTTAGGTATTCGAATACGGGACGAGAGTTCGGTCGGATTTTCCTAAACTTAGTTGGGCATATCTTCGAGAGAAGTATGTTCAAACTATAGGAACCCCCACAGTCAAGCTACCCTTACTTTATTAAGTTTTAAGTTTGCTTTTAAATTTTGATCAACTTAAGCCGAAGTATGTCAAGATCGAGTGCTATTTCTTAATCATCGTTTAGCCGTAATTTTATCCAGCTTTTATTTCAATTTAGCAAACAAAACCTTCCAAAAAATTATTAAGATAAAATAATAGTAATTCGTTTGAGTATAAGTAATCAACAGTTCCTGGATATTAATACGACGCTTGTGTTCCTATACTACAATTCGATAGGTATACTTGCCTTCTCGGATTGCTAGTTCAGATTTTATTTCGTGCAAGCGGAATTTTAATCACCAAGTTTTTGGCGCCGTTGCCGGGGAGCTCGCTTTTTGTTGATATTTTGAAAGAACGAATCTATTACTTTTATCACCTCCTTTTCTCTCCTCTTTCTTCAAAAAATTAATTCAAAAAAAAGAGACCTTTTCTTTTTCGAATTTCTCAATCTTATTTTCCCTTCTCTCTTTCTAGTTTATGACCCGAGCGAATCCGTCAGAACTTGTAGACTTGGACCAAGAACTTGAGCGTGCTCTTCAGAGAAAATCGCGAGTTCAAGATCCTACATTCCAAGAACTGGCTGAGGATTCGGAGTCGGTTGTTAATATGGGCGAACCTAACCAAAATGAAGTCCCCAACATGGTTGCGGCCCCTGAATGGACTATGTCCCATTATGCAAGGCCTAACCTAGAAGGGACGGAAACTAGTATAGTCCGCCCTGCCGTAGCTAATAATAATTTCGAACTAAAGCCCAGCATAATTCACATGGTGCAGCAATACGTGCAGTTCGGCGGATTACAAGATGAAGATCTGAACGCACATATTGCTAGCTTCCTTGAAATCTGTGACACCTTTAAAATAAATGGCGTTACGGATGATGCAATTAGGCTAAGACTCTTCCCATTTTCTTTAAGAACAAAGGCTAAGCAGTGGTTGACGACTCTACCTAGAGGTTCTATCACCACTTGGGCCCAGATAACTGAAAAATTTATAACTAAGTATTTTCCACCTGCGAAAACTGCTAAGCTTAGAAACGATATTTCTTCTTTTTACCAAATAGATTCTGAAACGCTATATGATACCTGGGAAAGGTATAAATAATTCTAAAGACGTTGCCCTCATCACGCTCTGCCTGTATGGTTACAAGTGCAGACGTTTTATAACGGGCTAAATCAACATACTAAGCAAATGATAGACGCCGCTTCCGGTGGTACCTTAAATAACCAAACCCCGGAAGCCGCTCTTGAGCTATTTGAGGATATGGCCATCAACACCTATCAGTGGAATGTGCCAAGATCTCGCCCAAACAAACCTGCAGGTATGTACGAGGTGGATAACGTCTCCCAGCTAGCACTATAAGTGGAAATGCTTAGCAAAAAGATATCGGAAATGAATGCTCCTTCCGCACCTCAGGTTTGGGAATTTGCAAAAGCCGCCTCCGAACAAGCTGATTACGTAGGCAATAGAATTGCTTATATTAATTATTCTGCTCCTTCTAATTTTCATGCACCTGGTTTTCAATTACCGAATAATTATAATCCTGCACTGCGTAATCACCCAAACTTTTCTTGGAGTAATCCTGCAAACACAACTCGCCCGCCTCTACAAAATGAATTTACACCACCTCCACCCCCTGTTAATTTTCAAAAACCTCCAACTTTGGAAGAGATGTTTTCAAAATATATAAGTACGAACGAAGCAACTGTCCGGAACTTAGCCGGATCCGTTAAAAATCTAGAAAACCAAATCGGGCAGCTTGCCAAAATAATATCCGAGCAACCGCCCGTGACTCTTCCCACTAACACCGAGCCCAACCCGAGAGAGCAAACGAAAGCTGTAACTCTTCGGAGTGGGAAGCAAATATCCGTCCGGTTAGCGAAGAGCCCGTGGCAAGATCCGCCCCTATTTCAAAAACACCACTCACTCAAACAGATTTTATCACTCCACCTCCTGTTTTCAAAAACAACCACGCCCCGCCTTATCCTTCTCAACTCAGCAAAGAAAAATTAGATGATCAATATCATCACTTCCTGGAAATGTTTAAGCCAATACACATCAATTTGCCCTTCCAAGAAGAGATATCACAAATGCCCAAGTACGCTAAGTACTTGAAGGATCTTCTAACTAATAAGAAAAAGCTAGAAAATCTATCGCACGTAACTTTAAACGCTGAGTGTTCTGCCGTCCTAACAAATAAATTACCGAAAAAGGCTAACGATCCGGGTAGTTTTTCTATCTTGTGCCTCTTCGGTGATCTATTTGTAAAGAACGCGCTGGCCGACTTAGGTGCGAGCATCAACTTGATGTCATTCTCCTTGTTTAAGAAGTTAGGAGTGGGCACCCTTAGCCCCACACGTATGAGTATACAACTAGCAGATAGGAAGATAAAATATCCGCTGGGAATTGTGGAGGACGTGCTCGAAAAGGTAGACAAATTCATCTTCCCGGTGGATTTTGTCATTTTGGACATTGAAGAGGATGTCGAGGTTCCCCTAATCCTTGGCCGCCCCTTCCTTGCCACCTCCCGTGCTATCATCGATGTGAGTAATGGTAAGCTCTTCCTCCGAGTTGGAGATGATGAAGTGACCTTCTCCATAACACCCTCTATGAAAAATACTCTAGAAAATGACGATTCGTGTTTTTTCTTAGATGTGTTAAGTGAAGACCCTTCTTTTTGTATTTCTGAAAATGATTCTTCTTCTTCTTTTTGTTCATCTTCAAGCACCTCAACTGAAATATTACAAGAAATGGAAATGGCCATTGCTCCCACCCCCCCCCCCCCCCAAATTTTCAAATTAAATCAAAATTTTTTGAAGAGATTACTTTTGGAAAAGAAAAGTCTTTCAAATCTTCGTACGAGGACCTCCCACGTTAGAACTTAAAGAACTACCCAATCATTTAAGATATGAGTTTTTAGAAAAAGACTCTAACTTACCAGTAATAGTGTCGGCCCATCTAAGTGAATCTGAAAATGCCAAATTGCTAAAAGTTTTACAAAAGCACCGCCAAGCAATTGCTTTGCAGATTTCTGATATTATGGGCATAAGTCCGTCTTTCTACACGCACAAAATTCTAATGGAAGATAATTCACATAATTCTATTCAACCTCAACATCGATTAAACCCAAACATGAAAGAAGCAGTAAAGGGTGAGGTCGTGAAATTATTAGACGCAGGAATTATCTATCCAATTTCAGATAGCAAATGGGTGAGCCCCGTTCAAGTAGTTCCTAAAAAGGGAGGAATCATGGTAGTGATAAACGACAATAACGACTTAATCCCAACACGGAGAGTGACTGGGTGGCGTATGTGTATTGATTATCGCAAATTGAACGACGCCACCCGCAAGGACCATTTCCCCTTGCCATTCATCGATCAAATCTTAGAACGATTATCCGGCCATAGTTTTTATTGTTTCCTCGATGGTCTCTCGGGCTACTTCCAAATTCCCATCTCGCCCGAGAACCAGGAGAAAACGACGTTTACTTGTCCTTTCGGCACCTTCGCCTATCGAAGAATGTCGTTTGACTTATGTAATGCGCCATCAACATTTCAACGGTGTATGTTGGCCATTTTTGACAAGTACGTAGATTGTATTATGGAGGTCTTTATGGACGACTTCTCCGTGTTTGTTGATTCCTTCGATTTTTGTTTAGAGAATTTAGAAAAAGTGTTAGAACGGTGTGAGGAGACCAATCTCGCCCTGAACTGGGAAAAATGCCATTTCATGGTACGGGAGGGATTGGTTTTAGGTCATAAGATATCATCAAGAGGAATTGAGGTCGATGAAGCAAAAATAGAAGTGATCAAAAAACTGCCACCGCCAACCAACGTTAAGGGCATAGGAAGCTTTCTAGGACATGCCGATTTTTACCGGCGATTTATAAAAGAATTTTCTAAAATTACCAAACCCCTCACTCATCTTTTAGAAAAAGACACTCCATTTATTTTTGATGATACCTGCTTATCTGCTTTTAAATTAATCAAAAATAAGCTAATAAATGCACCAATTATGATAGCTCCAGTCTGGGACCTTCCATTCAAAATCATGTGCGATGCAAGTAGCTTTGCGGTGGGAGCCATTTTAGGACAACGTATATCTAAAAACTTCCACCCAATTTTCTACGCAAGTAAAACGCTTACATCCGCACAAGAGAACTATACCACAACAGAGAAAGAATTATTAGCAGTTATTTTTGCGTTCGACAAATTTCGACCTTATATTACGCTTTCAAAAATTATCCTTTTTACGGACCACTCGACCCTCAAATATTTACTTTCTAAACCGGATGCCAAACCACGCTTACTTCGCTGGATCTTACTCCTCCAGGAGTTCGACTTGGAAATACGAGATAAAAAGGGGGCTGAGAATTTGGCCGCGGACCATCTTTCACGATTAGATAACCCGTTTATTGAAGATTTAAATGAACAAACTTTTAATGATTATTTTCCCAACGAGAAGTTATTTTCAATCAATACTACTCCTTCTCCTTGATTTGCAAACTTTGCTAACTACTTAGTAGCTCGAGTCCTCCCAAAAGAATTCTCCTATCAACAAAAGAAGAAATTCTTTTCTTACCTGAAGAATTATTTTTGGGAGGACCCATATCTGTTTCGAGTTTGTGCAGACCAAGTAGTAAGGAGATGTGTTTCTTTCGAAGAAGGACAAAATATTTCAAAACACTTACATGAAGGACCGACCGGTGGGCACTATCAAGCCAATCGGACTGCTCACAAAGTACTAAGTGCAGGCTTTTATTGGCCTAGCCTTTTTAAAGATGCCCAATCTTTTGTGAGTCGGTGCGATAGCTGCCAACGGTCCGGAAATATCTCTAATAAAAATGAAATGTTGCAAAATTATTTCCTCGAGTGTGAAGTTTTCGACCTTTGGGGAATTGATTTTGTAGGTCCTCTTCCTTCTATCCATGGGAATAAATACATTTTAGTTGCGGTAGACTACGTATCTCGATGGGCAGAGGCCCAAGCTCTTCCTACCAATGACTCCCGAGTCGTTATTATTTTCTTAAAAAAATTATTTTCTCGATTCGGTACTCCTAGGGCCATCGTTAGCGATAGGGGTTCGTACTTTTGTAACGCACAACTTGCAAAAACACTTTTAAAGTATGACGTTACACATAAGCTTTCAACTGCATACCACCCCCAAACTAACGGCCAGGTCGAGGTAGTGAATAGAGAAATCAAACGTATTTTAGAAAAGACTGTTTCCACCTCACGTAAGGACTGGTCATATAAATTAGACGATGCTTTATGGGCTTACCGAACAGCGTACAAGACCTCCATCGGTTGTACACCGTATCGATTAGTATATGGGAAATCACGCCATTTACCGGTCGAATTAGAACATCGTGCTTTCTGGGCCCTTAAATTTTTAAATTTTGATCCCCGCTCCGTCGCCGATCTTCGAAAATTCCAACTCAACGAACTCGACGAGTGGCGCTCCAATGCATATGAAAATAATAAATTATATAAGGAACGAACGAAATGTTTTCACGATAAAAATTTAAGGCACCCAAAAACATTTAAACCAGGCGACCAAGTATTGCTTTATAATTCTCGTCTACATTTATTTCCTGGAAAGTTAAAATCTAGATGGTCGTGTCCTTTTAATGTAAAGGAAGCTTATCCGTATGGAACTATTTTGATATCACACCCAGATAAGGGTGATTTCAAGGTCAATGGGCAGCGTCTAAAACTTTATTTTTCTGGTGATAATGTTGACATGGACAGTGAAAAACTTCTTTTGTCTGGACTGTAATAATTTGGACTTACTTTTGAACTATATTTTTTAGTCGAGCTCAAATGACATTAAACAGAGGGCGCTCTTGGGACGCAACCCAAGGTTTTTAAAATGTGTTGTTTTAATTTTTCTTTGGCCCTGGGCGTCTCCAATACTCTCAACTTCGGCGATCGCCTGCTCCAACATTGCTGATTTCAAGAAAAATTCAAGATGATATTTCATGAAGATCCAAAGCGCCAACAAGTGGGAGCGGCATCACACATCCTTTCAAGCCCATAAATCCAGAGAAGTGCCTGTTTTAGTTTTTCAGTTTTAGTTTCTTTTCTTAGTTGCCCCTTCCTTCACTCTCCTTTTCCATTGAGGACGATGTTTATCGTAAGCTTGGGGGAGAATGTCTTGTTGGAGCATGCATTCCGCACTCGTCCGGTTTGAGAATAACAAATCCCGAATGTATTTGATCATATTTTTGATTAATGGTGTGCAGATAATAGGTGCAAGAATAACATGATTTCAATTGGAGCAAAATGACATTTTCCAGAAATTTGAGCTATCGGATTTCCGACAGTGCTATCGGATTTCCGACAGCGCTTTTATTTAATCTCTGCGCAACGGTTTGGAGCTATCGGATTTCCGATATCGCTATCGGATTTCCGACAGCCCATGATCTGCCAATAACGCCAGAACGTGCAGCGGTTACCTTGGCTATCGGATATCCGACAGTACTATCGGATATCCGACAGCCCACGTTTCAACCACGACCTCAACACGACGCAGAAACTTCGTTTTAGTGGGACACGTGGCAGCCTCTGGAGATATCGAATTTCGGCGACAGCGGCTATCGGACGGCGACAGCTCCTTTTTATTAAAAGGGCTCGAAACTTCGTGGAATTCATTTTCTTCAGATTTCTAAGCCTCCTTCCTGAGTGTTATCGTCCAGAGAGCTCCAGAGAACGAAAATCCCCATCCTTGAAGGAGAAAAGAGAGAGCGAAGCTGAAGATTGTACACGCATTCCAAGGAGACTGTCTCAAGGGATCTTCGCTGTTTTGGTCCAGAAATTCTAAAGGTTTTTTTTTTCATATTGTATTTTCATTCATTCACTTTTCATTTTGTAATCGTTGGAGAAATCGTCGTCTTGCGTGCGGCGTCTAAGTCCTTGCGCGGCTTAGGGGAAAATCGCTTCCTTGTGCGGAGCGTCCAAGTCCTTGCGTGGCTTGGTGGGAAATCGTGGCCTTGTGTGCTACGTCTAGATCTTGGGAAGATCTAGAGGATAGGCTTGGGCTTAGTCTTGGGAGAGACAAGTGATAGCCTTCCGATCCTTGGGAGAAGGATTGGTAAACCAAAATTGTAGAATTTTTTATTAACATAATTGTGCCTTGATCTTAAGCATTGTTAAGATCATTTTTATTGTATGCAAATTTCATGATTAATATAATTATGTCTTTTTCTTTAATTACATATTTGGTGGCATAATCTTTATCTTAGAAATTTGTTTTTGAATTATTTAAAAAAAACACATTCTTTGGAAATTGTTTAGAAGTAATTTTTAGAAAAGTAAAACTTGTTTAAAAATTCTTAAGGAAAAATTATATTTCAAACACACTCTTATTCACCCCCCCCCCCCCCCCTCTAAGGGCGTCATACGATCCAACATGTCTTCTTTTCTTTTCTTTTCTAGTCTAAATCAGATTTTGGTAAAATCAATAGTACGCCTTGATTTATGTTTTGTTTTTTTTCCCAAAATATTTTATATAGCCTTAGTTAAATTCAATTTTTCTAATCCAAATGTCTTCTTTTCTTTTCTTTTCTAGTCTAAATCAGATTTTGGTAAAATCAATAGTACCCCTTGATTTATGTTTTGTTTTTTTCCCAAAATATTTTATATAGCCTTAGTTAAATTCAATTTTTCTAATCCAACTTTTTAATTATGTTTCACAAGTAAATTGTTGACTCATGTAGTGTTCTAATTTCAGGTAGCATGTTAATGTGAAAATTTTTTCTAAAATCTTGTACTTTCCTTATCGTTTTCTCTTTTATCTTCTTTACTTTCTTAAAAATTCTTCATCCACTATTTTCCTCTTCATTTTTAGATAAATTTTGCAAGGTTAACTTTTGATTAGTGTAGTAAATGTGAATAATCCTAGACGCTTATTATTCTTATTTTCAGGATAAGTTCATTAGTCTTTATTTAATATCTAGGGCTTACTTTTTAAAATCCTTCAAAACTTATGCTTCAAATAAATTTAGGAGCAATGAAAATGATTTAGGCCATTTTGTTTGTTTAAGTTTGAGCCTTCATGCCAACCCTTAAAAAGAAACCCTTTGTTATCCTCTTTTGAGCCTTTTCCTATATTTTATTGTCGCCTCCACTTATCAAAAATTTTCACCAAAGCCAAAATTTCCAAACCTATTTAAATCACACTAACACTTTGAGTTTTATATTGTGATTGGTTTATTGCATGGAGAGTTTCAAAAAAAGAATTTGCTCGAAAAGAAGATATTTAAAGCATATTTGTATTAGTTATCTTTGCCAAAATTTCAAAAAAAAATTTATGAAAGAAAAAGAATGAAAATATGCTATATGCTTATACTGAAGGATTGCCTCTTATCGTTCATATCAAAATTTTTATAAAACTCATGTTTATGGTTTAGTGTGATTATAGACACCACTTTTATCTTCAATTTCCATTCCAAATCATATGCCTAAACCAAACATTTCAGTCCTAATAAAGTCCTCTTGATTCATGCTCCTAAATTTGTTTTAGCTAAGTAAAGAAGAAAAGTAGAATAGTTAAGTTTTGGGTATGAATTTAGATCCTTGTTCTTAGAATGATATAATTATAATTTGTCTCTTAGGGTTTAGTAACAATTCAATGCACTCTCTCACTTGTTACTTTGCTTAATTTTATTTAAAAACTTTTTATTTAAAATTTTGGATGATTAATTTTTTTTAGTAAAGGATATAAAAATTAAGCTTAAATAAAGTACTTATTTTAGGTTTCCTTTTTACTATTCTCCCTACTTGGAATTTCGCAAGGTACTCGTGTTTAGCATAATTAAATCTTTTTGATTAGTCACCTTTTTATTAACTAATGCATATTTCTTTGCTTGGGGACAAGCAAAGTGTAAGCTTGGGGGAATTTGATAGAGCTAAATCTAGTTAGTTTAATTAGGTTATTTTTAGGTTATCTACTCTTAATTTTTTCTTATTATTGTTTCTCTAAATGCAATTTTTGGTCATTTTCCTATTTTTAGCGCTAACTTAAGTTTTCTGAATTTTTAGGTCAAAAATGCATATTTTCCTAGGTCACGCACTAGGTCACGCCCGTGACCTAGGGATCACGCCCGTGACCTAGGGCGTGTAAGTTGCTATTAACAGTTAAGTTGATACCGCCATAATTCAGAAATTTTGGTCATACACGCCCAAAGTACACGGGCGTGACACACAAGTCACGCCTGTGACCAGCCCGTGACCAACTCACCGCCAATCAGATTCGCCCAGCCGCAAAAAATGGAGGCCACGCCTCTGTTACACGGGCGTGCTTCCAGTCACGCCCGTGACTGCCACCTGTGACTGCCACGTCAGCCAGTCGCCAGCGCCCACGACTAGCTTGACCACCAAATCAGTCACGCCCGTGACTGCCACCCGTGACTGCCACGTCAACCAGCCGCCAGTGCCCATACCAGCTTGACCACCGAATTGGTCACGCCCCTAGTCACGGGCATGACTTGGGGGCGTGACCCATCAAATCGCGCCAGAATCGTGCGTCGGACTTGATCCAAGCCGCAGAATTGATTAAACAAGTCACGCCCTAGTCACGGGCGTGACTGGGGGCATGACCGAGGCAGAAAAATTTCTATAAATTGGGATGACCTCCAAGCTTTCCCCATTCAGTTTTTGGAGAGAGAAAAGTGTGCTACTGCTTAATTTTCAGTCATTCCATATTATTTTTGTATTCTCTCTCTCTCTCTCTCTTATTTCAATGCATTTCTTTTTCTAGTATTTATATGAATGTTGTAATGCCTTTGTAATTTCCTTTCATAGTGTATTGCTAATGCTTAGTAGGCTTTCCATGCAAATGTATCTTCCGTTAAACTCTATTTTAATAAAAAGTTATGATCCTTTAGCCCTCTTTCACTTTCTAAAGTCTTGGGCCTTAGATTTACTCTTAATTAAAATTTAGTGGAGCTATATTATCGATATATAGTCCCCACCTTTGCTTTCATTTTTGGCTAGCCGAGAGGCCGATAGTCTGAAGTGAGCGCTTAAGAGTAAAGAGAGTTGCACGCATTTCTCGAGAGAGAATGACGTAAATCTCCTGGATTGGAGTCAAATCCAATAGTGGGGTTCACCACTTAAAGCGAGTTTTAGGTATTCAAATACAGGACGAGAGTTCGGTCGGATTTTCCTAAACTTAGTTGGGCATATCTTCGAGAGAAGTATGTTCAAACTATAGGAACCCCCACGGACAAGCTACCCTTACTTTATTAAGTTTTAAGTTTGCTTTTAAATTTTGATCAACTTAAGCCGAAGTAAGTCAAGATCGAGTGCTATTTCTTAATCATCATTTAGCCGTACTTTTATCCAGCTTTTATTTCAATTTAGCAAACAAAACCTTCCAAAAAATTATTAAGATAAAATAATAGTAATTCGTTTGAGTATAAGTAATCAACGGTTCCCGGATTTTAATACGACACTTGAGTTCCTATACTACAATTCGATAGGTATACTTGCCTTCTCGGATTGCTAGTTCGGATTTTATTTCGTGCAAGTGGAATTTTAATCACCAGAGGCCCACGAGAGCTCCACTGGTAGTGCTCTTGCAGAGTCCTCGCCTGTAGACTGACAGGGCAGAATTACCTCTTTACCCCTGGTGGTCTGCGGTTAGCCCCTCCCGACAGCGGAGTTTGGCTGTTAGCAGACCAGTTTTGGGTGCGTATAGCAAAACCAAAAGGCGGATTTCCGCTATTAGCAGACCACAAAACAAAAACTATAAATAGACCTCAAAGGGCACCTTGGGAGAGGATCCGGTTCTCAGTCTTTGAGACTCCCTCTCTCCCTAGGTCACTTTGGTTTGGCTCTCTAGCTCTCCAAGGTGCCCGAGTCTCAGCTTTGGCTTGGGAGGGGAAGCGCTCAACGATCTTCCGGGTTAGTGGAGGGACCTCCTCGTTGAGACTAAGGTCTTAGTCTTTTGTTCTAGTTTTCTGTCTGCTTCTTCCGAGGGACCAGTAAGGGATAGCTGCCCCTCAATTTGTTGAGGGCCCCGAGCTTCACAAGAGACTGAGAAATCGGTTTCAACATTTAGGATAGGAATTCGACAGTGATTGAATTTACAGCTCCTTTTCACGGAATTATCATTCACCAATAAGATTCATCTTGGTGGGCATGGAATTCCTTAACAACTAAATTTAAAACCCGCCCTTAAACTCATATGTTAATGAGCACATAAACATAGCATAGGGCCCACTTTTCATAAAATTATCATTCACCAATAATGAAATTAAGGCTAAATCTCTTTAAGTAAAATAATAGTTCATTGTACTTAAAATTCAATTTTTAAATCAAGGCACTCATGTATCAATGAGCTCCATCTTTAAACTGTATGAGAAGTTATACATGATGCATGCAAAAGAGGACATGTATGCTACTTGAGATTCTTATAATAACCCCCATAAAACATTGTTCAAGTAAACATAGAGATAGATAGTGGTTCACACATGCCCGTGTGACATAATCGTGTACCACAAAAATAATACAGTTGACCTCTTGTAAATGCATGGAAGTGCAGGAATAGTTTTATATGTGACCTGCCTGATCGACACGCTAGTGTGTCATGACCGTGTCATTCGTTTCTTGAAATTCATGATTCGACCTATCTCATATACTTCACTACAAATAGTTTCTTCCTCAAAATTGTTCACTCCGAAAAACTAATAATTTTCCTTCATTTCTTTGACAAATCTCCACCATTACATTCGAATTTTATGACACATTCTTCTTTTCCATTTTGAATTTTCTAGTGTAATTTTTATAATATTTATGCCAAGGACATGGTGGATTTTTTCATAAACTTCTTCATATCATCAAACAAATTTATGTCTGAACAATGTGTTCGTGTTATTCACATTTGCGAACCAATTAACAACAAAAATTCAAACCTTCTATAGGTATCCATGTCTCTACAGTGTTCACTTCAAGATCTTCTTAGGATACCATGGAGCGTAAAATTCCAATTAACAACAAAGATTCAAACTTTCTATAGGATACCCGAATTCAAAAAAACACCCAAATAAAAACTCAAATTCACAAGTAAACAGATATCTTTGTAGCAGAACAACCGTTTACATTATTCACCATTACAATTCTACTAAAAATAAGTTTTAAGCGCTAATTCATGAATGGGAATCCCCAAGATCATTGGTAGTCTCAGTAGTATTAAGCTTCTTTAAGCCCTTGTCACCACCATGCCAGAACTTTCTTTCCCTAAAAGCCCTTTTTCTAACTCGCAAAATTTCCGTTAAAACCGCCAGCCTTATCACTCAGGGACGCAACGAGCCTCTTCTTGTTCGACCTCTGAAAATTATTCCCTCTATGTCCAAAATCTATTTCGTCATCCTTACCTTTGGCAAAAATCACTTTGTTGCTTCTGCTTCCTCCGCTTTTTCACGGACTCAATCTCCTCTTTCTTGTGTTTTGCTCGCTCCTTCAGCTTTTGGGACTAGACCTCCTTCGCCAACTTCTTTGATTATTTTGCCTTCTTTCTTTCCACCGCCTCATCGATTCTCTTCTCCGAATATAGTCAGTTGTTGATCTTCAGCATGTGAGTATCTAATTTCACATCTTGGCATAGAAATCTGGGGGCCTGAGGAATGGGCCCATAAACTACAACTTCTCGAACACATGCCTTGTGTCATTAAGAGCTTGGTTGTAGAACACGAGTTCATGACTCAAATAATTGTTAATGTCAATCTATTCGACTTGTTAATATAACATAGTCAGTTTCTGGATCCATTCAATATTATTTGGTCACGCTATAATTTCAAGCATCTCGAGTAGGCCTTTCCTATTATTCACCGCGTCCTTGAAGGTTCGGAGAGTGATAAATCCTTCGATTATGGCACAAAATTCATTCCTACGTCACTAATATTGTCAAATGCATATGGTACCTCGTCAGATTCTACATCATAATTCATTTCTGCAAAAATAACATAATTGTTAAGAAAATAATTGTCACAATCTCTACCTGATTAGTGTTTCCACAAAATACAATGTTCTCTTGAACTTTTTAAATTTGAGAGATTGTGACAATTATTAGTTTAATGATTATGTTATTTGTGCAGAAATGAATTATAAGGTAGAATTTGACGAGATACCACATGGATTTGACAATATTAGTGACGAAGAAATAGATTTTGAGTTAGAATCGGGGGAGTTATCATTCACCGAACCTTCAGGTAACGTGTTGAATAATAGGGAAGGCCTGCTCGAGAAACTTGAAGAAATAGCATGGTCAAATAATCTCAAATATGTCCAGAAATGAATGTGGTCTATGATCAAACAGAAGAGATTGACTTTAACGATGATTTGAGTCGTGAACTCGCGATCTACAACCAAGCGCTAAATGGTGGAAGGCATGCATTTGAGAAATTGCAGTTTTGGGGCACCCCATTCCTCATGCCCATAGATATCTATGTCGAAATGGTGATTTTAGATACTAGCATGCTGAAAATTAAGAGCAAGCTATTGTCGGAGAAGAAGAAAATCGATGAGACAGAGGAAAGAAAAAAGGCAAGAGAATCGAAGAAGTTGGCGTAGGAGGTCCAGTCCCAGAAGCTGAAGGAGCGAGTAAAACACAAGAAAGAGGAGATTAAACCGGTGAAGAAGTGGCGGAAGCATATACAGCAAAGTGGTTTTACAAAATGTAAGGATGAAGAAATAGATATCAGACATGGAAGAAATAGTTTGCGAACCAATTAAGGCCGAAGATCATAAATCTCCATGTCGTATGATCATAGTTTGTGAACCAATTAACAATAAAAATTTAAACCTTCTATAGGTATCCATGTCTCAACAGTGTTCACTTCAAGATCTTCTTAGGATACCATGGAGCCCAAAATTCCAATTAACAACAAAGATTCAAACCTTCTATAGGATACCCGTAGTCAAAAAACACCCAAATAAAAACTCAAATTCATAAGTAAACAGATATTTTTATAGCAGAACCGTTTACAACTATTCTCCATTACAATTCTACCAAAAATAAGTTTTAAGCGCTAATTCATGAATGGGAAAATATGTTAAGCAAATCACCTCTTCATCTACTACCTACGGCTCCGACTTTGTTGAACTCCCTTAGATCATTGGTAGTCTCAGTAGTATTAAGCTTCTTTAAGCCTTTGTGACCACCATGCTCGAACTTCCTTTCCCTAAAAGCCCATTTATTACTCGTAAAATTTCCTTTATAACCGCCAGCCTTATCACTCGGGGACACACCGAGCCTCTTCTTCTTCGACCATTGAAAACTATTTCCTCTGTCCAAATCTATTTATTCATCCTTACCTTTGGCAAAATCACTTTGATGCTTCTACTTCCTCCGCTTCTTCACTGACTCAATCTCCTCTTTCTTGTGTTTTGCTCGCTCCTTCAGCTTTTGGGACTAGATCTCTTTCGCCAACTTCTTCGATTATCTTGCCTTCTTTTTGGACATGTCGGATGACATCTAAAACAATGATTGCAGTACGATAAAACTTGCCTTTAAGTTATAATAGTACTTTACGGTCACACAAGATTCCTGACACGCCTCTCCACTTCAACCAACCTATTTGGATTATGTGTATCACATCTTTATCTACACCTCCATCCTTTTGAACTACCGATTCAAGATATTTAAAGCATTCACTACGGGAAAAAAACCACTTTCATTTAGCAAAAATCACATGGTCATCCCTCCCCTCATCACATCCTAACCACATCAGCTACTCTATGTTGCACGGGACGGGGTCGGGATATGAGATGTGATACGATACGGATATGGGAAACATGATTTTCAAAAAAAAACTAGGATACAGAATACATTTTTGAGAATTTTAATAATTAAAATATAAGTATAAATAAATATGAAGATGTGTATGTCCTTCACGTCTTCTTCAAAAATGTATCATATTCTAAATAATAACCAGGAATAAAAATATGTAAATACTTTTTCTTTCACATGTCTTTCTCCATGTCACCATCGTAGAAAACATACTTTTGGGGAATTTTCTAGCATACTAAGGTGTATTCGGTAATATCTGAAAGTATTTGTGAGTTTTAAAAAAATTTGAATCTAAAATTAAAAGAAAAAGTCTTTGAGAGTTTCAGGGATGGGTAGGGGTGCAAGTTGAGTCGAGCCAGCTCGTGAGCTCGATGAGCAAGCTCGAAAAAAGCTCGACTCGAGCTCGAGCCAGTTGAGCTCGAGCTCGATTTCGAGTCGAGCTCAAGCTCAAGCTCGATTGCACTTGTTCATGAGCTCGCGAGCCAGTTCACGAGCTTTTTTTGGGTACGTTTTAAATATATATATATTTATAAATAGGCTCATGAGCATAAAGCTCGCGAGCAGCTCGACTCGTTTACACCCCAAGGGATGGGTTTCCTAGAGTTTCCGAGAGTTTCCCGACTACGAAATGTTTCAGATACATAAGACCATTGTGAGTATCCCTACTTCATGGCAGCTACTATAGATCTATTGTTGTCATCTTCCATTCAACTGCACTTGTCGGCTACTCTCTCAACTGGGCCAGCCTTTTACTCTCCCAACGACTGCCCAGCAGGCGTGTTCAATCCTCCCCCTCTGGCCTCCATTAATAATAACCCTCTTCCCTAGTTCCCTAACCACAACGAAGGTGAGCTTCAGAAATTGTAAACCGGTTAAACTGCACCAATTTAAAATGAAGTTGAGTAACATTGGTGTGGTGCAGTTTAGACTTCTAAAAATCGATTGCGGCACAGTTTCCTGCACGAGTAAACTCTGAAAACTAACACCACACCATACTCCTCAGGCACACTTATGAATCATAATTCCTATTAATATGTTATAAAAGTATTCAATATATCTTAAGTTAAAACACACACACACACACACACACACATATATATATATATATATATATATATATATATATGCATACATATACATACACATAATACTTAGCAATTTTCCTTTTGATATCCTTTTAAAAAATTATTAATTTGTAATATTAAAAAATATAATTAAAAGCTCTTATGATGTTGAGACCTTATTGTTTACCCAGAAGACCGCTACCTTGGCAACATCTTTCGTAGACCAGGCAGTTTGACATATCAAGTCGCCTGGTTTAGCAATTGAAGTTTAATACACAAGCTGCTTGACTCAGCTAGAGCAAGTCGGGCGGTCTCCATAGACTAGACCGCCATCAAGGATTGAAGATTACCAGAGCTTAAGTCCCAAAGAGCAAGACGCGGTCTCAACTAATAGACCGCGCGGGTTACCGACCTTCTCGAAGCCGAGGTATCTCAGTTCAAGCTAAGCACAGATCGCCAGTCAAGCCGCCAGGGCGCGCGACTTCTCTTTATTTCTTTTTCTGTATCTAGTCACCCCCTGCCTAATTCTCTTGTACCCGGGCATGCGATTATTTTAGCACCTGCCCATTCGGGCAGGTCCCCAAGCCTATAAATAGGTGCGGGCTGTTGGATCTGTAGGCGCCCTTAGAGTGGGGGTGAATAAGAGTTTTAAAAACTTGTGTTATATTTTGATATACTTGAAATAATAAGAGATCAAAATAGTGATTTTGAATAACGATCTAAATTGTTTTATGATGAAAGAGAGGATAATAAACAATTTAGATAAATGAAGAACAAAATCAATTTTAGATCCTTCCCCGGATACGGCCTCAAGCCGCTCTAGCAAATCCTTCCCCGGATATGGCCTCGAGCACCCCCTAGACCTAACCTAGATCTAGTCGCCAACACGAGGCGAATTTCTACCCTAAGTCCTGCCCAGACCTAGTCGCCAACACGAGGCGAATTTACTAACGGTTTACAAGAAATAAGAAATGAAAATAATTAAAAACTCCCTATTGATGAACTTCTGAAGTTTGAGACGAAGATCCGCTGTAGAATAAGCGTTGTCGAAGCGGACTTCGTTTGGATCTAGCGTGAAGAGATTCTCCTTCAGAAGTTTGCAGAACTTTGGTAGGACATCAACTTTCGGCCAAGGCAGCCTCTGGAATTATAGCACTCAATCTCTCTCTCTGATGTGTATCTGAAACGAGAGAAGAGGGGTCCTATATATAGCCTCAGCTCTAGCGCCTACGCTATCTCTACCGCCGGTGCTATCCCTGATTAGGCATTATTTTGCGCGGGAGAATCTTTGATTCGAGTAAACATTTCTGTCTTGCCTCTTGTGCGCGTCGCTACCACCAGTGCTATCGGATACCGCCAGGCGCTATCTCCTTCTATATATGCTCCCGAAATTGCGCAAATCATCGCTAGCGCCAGGCGCTAGGTGCTATCGCCAGTGCTAGTGGGCATGATTGAATTCTGGCCTCAATTTTGGGGGCAACCATCATATGTAATCCTTGAGTCATGTGGACCTTGTTATCCTGCACACTTAAACACACAAGATCAAATACACATAGGATTTGTTATTCTCAAACCTAGGAGATGCGGAAGACCATGTTCCAATAAACTCCCCCTTTTGATAATAACAAATCCATTAATGATAAATCAGAGCATTAATATATAAGCATGATGAAACTTACTTGTGTGTGTGTGAGAGTGATGACTTAGGATAATTATCGATTTTAGCATTTAGAATTGCTCCCCCTAAATACATGCTCCCCCTAAATACATGCTCCCCCTATGTGAATGCTCCCATAATATGTAAGCTATCATCTTAATCATCAATTGTCATGTTAGTTTTCCCATGTGATAGCGATTTGTATTTATCATGTTAGTTCTCCCCCCTTTTGTTATTAGCAAAAGTGGGTAAGGAAACAAAACATAGAAAAGTTTTGATTAGAAGAAAAAGGCATGATCGAGCTTTTAGAGAGAATGAAATGATAAGGAGTTTTAGAATAAGTTTTATAGAAATAGATCATAGTATTTAGCTTAAAGATGAATAATATAACATTTGCAAAGTAATATTATCATGTTTAGTTCTTCCCCTTTATATAAGAGTTTTAAGCATAACAAAAAGGTAATGATTTCCAAGTAACCAATCTACCCAGACAATATGTCTACACCCTAGCCCCGTACTAAGTGACGGATGGGCATGAGGAGCTGCATACATGCTGTAGGTTGGGGTGTTAGTCCCATATGCAAACACTAGACAAAAAACTTAACCTAGCACTCTTTCCCCCCAGTGCCTCGCAAGGCCCCACTGGAACCCTCCCAGGTTAAGGACAAGACATGACTAGAGATAAGGTTATCTAATGTCTACAACCCTATGCCCCCGCTATGGTGAGATATGTAATCATGGATAATAATTATTGGAAACATTAAGCATTTAAATTTAGTGATAAGTGCATAGCGTATGAGTTTATATTTTTATGTTAATTTATGAAAACACTCACATAGCTATTTTGAAATTCATTAATGAATCAGAGTTTTTTTAATATAACAATATTTTCATAGAAATAAATCAGAGTTTTTAGCAAAAAAGTATTCATGTTTAGAGTAACCAATATAAAGTTTACCAAGCAAGTCTACCACTTGTTGAAAGAAGGGAATTTTAAGATTCAAGTGATGATGCACACAAAATACAAGACTTTAAGTAAGCATGAAAGCGCAAGGTAAAACAGTTATATGGTTATGATGCGGAAGACTTATAGAAATTCAAGAAACATCTTATTGTAATCAATGATGATCCATAAAAAGATATATGAGTTAAATTTCAAAAAGAAGATGTTTTTGTAAATCATTTTTCAATTAAAATCTTTAAGGTTGACAATAAAGTAACCAAGCATGAAATAATGTTATCAAAAAGAGATTACTACAATGTTATGTTAATTCACAATTTCAAAACATACTAAATATTGTAGAAAGCATGCTAGGTTATCTAGTGCATTTCATAAAGAGTAGTATAGAATTTGCATTAGAATCCAATACTCATGAGAAGAAGTGTTATGGAAGATAATGATGTGCACATAAGTGTATTTTTGAGTAGAGTAAACAAATGTTTTAATCAAAAAATACAAGAAATATGTAAAGTAAGAGCACAATAAAACACAAATAATTTTACTTCCACACACTTCAATGCACAAAAAATGTACAACTACCAAGGTGCTTTGCACACACAATGCTCATTAAGACTTATCAGGGTGCAAAGTAGTGCTTGGGGGATCACATATTTTATTTTTAATGTTGAGACTAGTGATCTGGTGTACTTAAGAGTAAGTGGTTATTATTTTGAAAGAAAGATTTGATTTGCACAAGATACTTTACTGTTCTTTCCAAGGTGCTCAACAACGCTTATTAAGACTTATCAGGAGGTTCAAGTAGTGCTTGGTGGAGTTATCTTTGTCAATTCATTTTATGATTTTTGTTTTGTACAAAGTTCTCTGAATACACTTGTTTTGCAAACCAATTTAATTTTTGAGAGCACAACCACTTTTCTTAATTTTTAAAGAGTGCAAGTAAAGGTAGTGTAGGTAAGATACTTATGCAGTTTTAATTCATTATACTATTACAATACATACACAAGCATTCTTAGATTAACAAACACATGTAGACAATGCCAAAATAAGTGAGTGAATATATATCACTATCAATCATAAAGCATTTACTCATACTTAGAGGCATGCTAAGCTTGGTTCTACACAACTTTTGCAATATACTTGATGCACATGTGATTAGATATATCAAAGCATGATAAAAGACAATGCTCAAAGTAGTTTGAAAAGATGAATTGCAACATTGTAGAATGTCTAAATGATAGATTGCATCATGCTTGATATTAACAATAAAGTCTATACCATTTTTTGATAGTTTGGAAAGAAATAATTTTGTTTTAAGATTTGAACTCTTATAATTGATCTTGGACTTCCCGAGGGCTACCCTATGAGGGGTTCGCCCGGTACTAGGAGATGTGATGGGATGATAGCCCAAATCTCCCTTTCGCAAGATATATGTAAATAGAAAAGTTGAGTTCAGCAAATAATATTTGATAATTTTTATGTTTTATATTTTTTTATTTGATTTTTGTTGCACATAGAAATGGAAATCAAACAATTAAATCACAGAAAGGGAGAAAAAATATTTTTTGTAATTTGGCATTTTGTAATTTTGTGTTTTAATTTTTCAAAAATCAATTAAAGACAGATATGCAAAAATAAGTAGTTCATATAAAAGAACATATTTTTAGTGATTTTTTGAGATTTAAAAAATACAGAAAATCGGATACTCGAGCTAGCGCCGACGCTAGCGCTAGCGCGGCAAACAGTACACTATTTTTCAAGATTTTTGAAAATCTAATTTTTTATATTGATTAAGTGTCCCAAGAGTAGTTTCATGCCGAAATTTTAGAATTTTTGGAGATGTCTAGATAATGCAAATTGCATGAAACGATTGCGTTTTCGTATTTTACTTAACCCGAGAGCTCTAGGACACCTAATTCAGGTCTTAGCAATTGATTTATAAACTATGACATCGTTTGAATTTTATAATTAAAAATTTAGGCTCACATAGTTTTTCTACCTTTTGATTTAGCATGACATTCTAAGTGACATATCTATGAAGAGCACCAAAAGAAAACTTATACTAGGAAGTAATGCTGAAATAATGAGATTTGGTGCAAATTCATAACGATATAGATCAATTTGATAGATGCTAGTATTGCATGTACTCAAAGAGGAATTTCAATTTGATTTTTTTGTACCTGGAACAAAATAATGAACCTTTATATGAACAAGATGTACATGCAATCTCTAGACATAATACAATCACATCAAAGACAAAGATCACATAAATAAAGTTTTGAAATAATATCATTGTTTTTATTACTTGAATTTATTGATCTTTGGTTTTGCATAAAAAGATTCATGACACAATATTCATAATCAATCCTTTTATTATTATTTTTGGTAATATCTTATAATAAGTTGAGTATCTAATTTATAATGATAATATAAGATGATTGTAGGCAATGAATTTAAGAAAGATAGATAGGTCATCAAAATAAAATATGACTTTGAATTTTGATCAATTTGATTTATAGACTCATTAAGCTTTAAGAGATCAAATCATATTTCCAACAATATATTAGATGAACATGACATGATAGCTTAAAATAAAATAAAAAAAGCAAAGAAAAATAAAAAGGAACATTAGGTATATCATGAAGTAGAGATTTTTGTAATTCATTTTGATTTATTTCTACTTCATGCAAATGAAAGATACTAGTGGATAAGAGATTTAGGTATCCAAAGTTGACCATGTGAGATGGTTCCTTTGGGTACCCAAATATATCGTGTTGGTTTGTGGGTAGATAGTGATGAACGGCTCCTTTCATGTGAAGTTAATGTTTCATTTTTAATTTTTGGTCTCCATTCATACTTAGGTTTAATATTATTTTTATGCAACAAATTTCCATTGTAAGTATTTTTATCTTGAAGCTTATAATTGTGATGATTATTGAAACTATTATTCATAGGAAATTTGTGAACATTTAATTCTAAGTTAGTAGAAACATGATTTTGTAAATAATGGTGATTTGACTTTTAATTTGCAAATACGTTGTGATTCTTATTCTCATTATTAGGCTTAGTTAATATATTCATATTCTTATTCAACTTGCTTTTAGATATTGCATGATATTGTGAATTTGTGGAATTTTTATTCATAATATTCATAAGCAAATTGATTTTTGATTTTAATTCATCATTCTTTATCTTAAGATTATGCCTAGCTTTATTATAAGCTATTGTGCTATTTTTAAGAGTGGAAACAATTGAGTCAATATGATTTTGATATTTATTTTTATATTCCTCAAATGTTTCATCCATCTCTTCAATTTCAATTTTATAGTTTTCACACTTAGCACAATCATTTTTCAAAGCAGAGTTTTCTAAATATAATTTATTGTTTTGTTCTTTTACGAAAGTAAGCTCTTTTTCAAGTTCCTTGTAGTTATCTTTTAATTCATTGCATGAGTTACAAGGTGAAGCGATTTTAACTAAAGAGCAAGAGTGAGAACTAGGCAAGCCATAATTTAATTTGACATTAACATTAGCTTTTATTCTTTTATTTTCTAAATGTAATTTCCTATTTTCAATCTTTAATTTCTTCATTTTTCTTTTTGCAATTTTTAGTATATGGAAGTAAGAAGAAGGGTTAGACATTCTTACAGCGCTATCGGAAGGGGTAAGATGTGAACATGAAGTTTCTTTATCGTCTTCTAGGCCTCCTTCCATTATAAATGAATTTTCATCTTCTTTTTCTCTCGCAGTATTGCCCTCTTCATTTAAGTTAATTTCCATGATTTCCATGGTTTTGCTCTGAGAGAGATCTTCTTGAATTATGATGGATGCTTGTATATCCTTCTCCTCATGTGTTTGTTCCATACCTGCGTGAGGAAGATCATACATTTCTTTAAGAAATTTCCATACTTTGTATGCAAAAGAAAAATAATATATTAATTTGAAAACTTCATTTGATAAACCACAAAATAAATAGTGTTTAGCTTTTGCATTTAAATGAAGTTCTTTTTTATTTGACTCATCCGCAGGTTTTATTATTGCTAAATTCCATACTTCGATATCTAAAGTTTTAATAAATTTTTCAAGTAAAATTTTCCATCATTTATAATTTGTCCCTTCAAATATAGGTGGTGCTAGTGATTTTTCTTCTTCATAAAAAATTCCCCCATTAATAGAAGCGAGATCATGAGATGCCATTATTCCCGGTTGTTAAGCCGATTTGGAATAACCTCCTCTGATACCACTTGTTGGATCTGTATGCGCCCTTAGAGGGGGGTGAATAAGGGTTTTACAAACTTGTGTTATATTTTGATATACTTGAAATAATAAGAGATCAAAATAGTGATTTTGAATAACGATCTAAATTGTTTTATGATGAAAGAGAGGATAATAAACAATTTAGATAAATGAAGAAAAAAAATCAATTTTATTATACAAAGAGAGACATGATTACAATTAATAAAATTGATTACAAAACTAGATTTCTATAATGCTAGAAATCGGAGGCGAATAATAAAAACTCTTTTTCATTTTCTATACCGACTCGTATCCCCACGAACCGGTTGGCTTTAGCCGATCCTTCCACGGATACGGCCTCAAGCCGCTCTAGCCAATCCTTCCCTGGATATGGCCTCGAGCACCCCCTAGACCTAACCTAGATGTAGTCGCCAACACAAGGCGAATTTCTGCCCTAAGTCCTACCCAGACCTAGTCGCCAACACGAGGCAAATTTACTAACGGTTTACAAGAAATAAGAAATGAAAATAATTAAAAACTCCCTATTGATGAACTTCTGAAGTTGGAGACGAAGATCCACTGTAGAATAAGCATTGTCGAAGCGGACTTCGTTTGGATCCGGCGTGAAGAGATTCTCCTTCAGAAGTTTGCAGAACTTTGGTAGGACATCAACTTTCGGCCAAGGCAGCCTCTGGAATTCAAGCACTCAATCTCTCTCTCTGATGTGTATCTGAAACGAGAGAAGAGGGGTCCTATATATAGCCTCAGCGCTAGCGCCTGCGCTATCGCTACCGTCGGCGTTATCCCTGATTAGGCATTATTCTGCGCGGGAGAATCTTCGATTCGAGGAAACATTTCTATCTTGCCTCTTGTGCGCGTCGCTATCGCCAGCGCTATCGGATACCGCCAGGCGCTATCTCCTTCTATATATGCTCCCAGAATTGCGCAGATCATCGCTAGCGCCAGGCGCTAGGTGCTATCGTCGGCGCAAGTGGGCATGATAGAATTCTGGCCTCAATTTTGAGGGCAACCATCATATGTAATCCTTGAGTCATGTGGACCTTATTATCCTGCACACTTAAACACACAAGATCAAATACACATAGGATTTGTTATTCTCAAACCTAGGAGATGCGGAAGACCATGTTCCAACACGGGCGACGTTCGCAAGACACGCCCACTCGAATCCAAGAGCTCACTTATAAGAGTTGCGGTCTCGAGTTAACCTTCTTGCGGTTTGTCTTCCCGGCCGGCTTCTCTTTTACTTGCCATGTAAACCGCTGTAATCATCACTTTTTAATCAAGGGAAAGGCCATCACAAGAGTGGCATTCGCCATGACGGGTGAAGTCTGGTCTTGACCGCTGCTAGCATTCTAATTGGTCTAAAATCACTAAGTCAAATAGTAACCAATAGCTCACGGCTTTCTCCTTCCTGTGCTACTCTAGCATTGATCGTGGAAGCGCAATTTCATCTTTAGCAAAGACACGCGACCTTCAGATTGAAAGCTATTGGTGAAATCTTGGACATGATGTCAGACCATCAATTCGGCCAGGGAAACCGCTCTGATCGCAGTGATGATTCCTTGTGGGAGGCATTGGAACAGTCCAAGCAAGAGGCCGAGCAGTCCCGCAAGCAAACCGATCAGCGTTTGGATGCAGTCGGTTAGGCTTTGGCCGCTCTCACTGAACGTCTAACCGCTCCGCAGACCGCGGTTAGCCCGATTGTTACTGCAGCTCCTCCTCCACCTCCCAATTCCTTGTCTCAAGCTGCCCAACTACAACCACCTCAGGACGGTTTCATGGTCCGCCAGGCCTTCTATCGAGAAGCCGCCCAAGACATTCCAGCACGAGTTCTCGAATTCCAGGGGGCGGCCTCCAACGCAGCCCGCCACTCTTATCCCGCGGCCTGCCCACCAGAGGCCGCAACTCACTTTGCCTACCCGGCAGCCTATCCACGAGTAGCCATGGCGGTTTGTTACCTGCTTCCTCCTCTTTATGAGGATGCTGAAGAGACTTCTCCGTTCACAGATAAAGTTTGGGGAGAGCCAGCCCAGAATAATTTCAGAGAGTCGCACTTGCCGGCATATCACGGAGATTCAGATCAAGCGGTGCATCGACAAGCTTTTGAGTCAACTGTTGCCATGAAGAATCTTACGGATACTACCAAATGTAGGCTCCTTGTCACGTCTTTTGATGGGCAAGCAAGAGAGTGGTACTATGGATTGCACCCACAATCCATCAGTTGTTTCACCAAGCTCCGGAGGGAATTTTTATTAAGATTCTCTACCTCAAAGAAAAGAAAAGATCGCCCAGCGGCCCTTTTTGAGATTAAACAACGCGAAGATGAGACATGGGGTCATTTTGTTGATCGCTTTCAGAAGGAAATTATGGGAATACAAAATGTTGACCCAAAATTATACAGGGTTGCTTTGATTCATGGCCTGAAGGAAGGGCAACTCAAGTTCGAAGCGTAAATCAGAGAACCGAAGACTTATCAGGAAATGATCAGCTTGGCCAACATGTTCATCAGAGGTGAAAGGGGTAACCCAGGTTATATTGCCAAGCTGCTCACCGATAAAGATTCATCCAGATCTTCCACCAACCATCAACCGTATCATCGTCCACTTCGATAATATTTCAAACCCCGGGCTCAAAGGGGGAGAAATTTCAGGCATAGGCAGCCTCCATTTAGCCATCAACAATTTCAAGAACAGAAACTATCGTTGGCCATTGCACCCGCTCCATTCGTGCCCATTCCACAAATAATGTCGATGTATCTGCCATAATACTCTGCGCCTCCACCTCCAGTCACCTCGTATGATGATTCGCAGGAATCTTTCACCCCGCTCAATGTCGCCATGAACGAAGTCGTTCAGATTCTGCAGAAGAGGCCCGACTTCAAGAAACCCGCTCCTTTGAAGCCAGATGTTAGAAATCGCAACCCAACCCTCTTCTGCGAATACCATAAAGAAGAAGGGCATCTGACCGAAGATTGTCAAGCCCTCCGCTTATAAATCAAGAGACTTTTGGGATAAGGAAAGCTCCGGGGTCTGGTCCGGAAGGAGGCGTCTGGCAAACCCTCCACTTAAAATGAAAAAGAGATAGATGAGATCAGCTGGGAATATGTAGATGTGGAGGATGTCGGTCACTATGGCAACATCCATCAAAATGGGGAATGTATCGAAGTTAATGATGATGGCCCTCTCGGTCATATTTTCTGCATTCATAGGAGAGCCGGACCCGAGCCCCCGAAAAAATCAAGTGTTGCGAGAGTCTTCAAGCAAGAAGTGGCAGCCACTTCAACTTCTACTCCGGAAAGGTCGGTCGTTACTTTCGGCCAGGATGACCTTTCTCCAAATGCGAATCCATTCGATGATACTGTGGTAATCAAAGCAATCATAGAAAATTATACGGTACACAAAATCTTGATCGACACCGGAAGTTCTGTTAATCTCCTCTTCCGCCCAACCTTCGAAGAACTGAAGACCGGAAAGCCTTTCTTTCTACTGAAGGGCCCCTCTACAACTTCTCAGGAGAGAAGAAGGAAGTTGAAGGGTGTGTAAAGCTTCTGGTAACTCTGGGGGGAATCACAAAGCTTATCAACTTCGTGATAGTGGATGCCCCGAGAAGCTATTGTGCCATCTTCAGAAGGTCAATCTTAAATACTTATAGAGCAGTGGTGTCAACTTTCCACTTGGCTCTCAAGTTCGCTGCAGAAGGGAGGCAATACCGGATCCGGACTGATCCAAAGGTGGCTCGGGAGTGTTATGTCAGAACGGTCAACATGATTACATAAACACCACTTCCCGAATCTCCAACTATTATCCTTGAAGTGGCCAAATCTCTAAAGGTTGCTAAAGAAAGTAAAGATCGTGAAGGGGCTCACCTAGAACCTGCCCAGGCAACCCAAGAAGTCCCCATTGCTAAAGGTGAAGGAAAGAAGATAATCATCAATGCGGAGCTGCAGGAGGAAGAAAAGGTCCAGCTGATTACCTGCCTCTTGGAGAATTTGGACATCTTCGCCTGGTCGGCGGAAGATATGCCAGGAGTGGACCTGGATATAGCTTGTCATCACCTCAACATCTCGCTCGACTTCAAACCAGTTCAGCAAAAGAAGAGGGAAGTGGCGACAAAGCTGGCAGTTCCCATCAGGGAAGCAGTTGCTAAACTTCTCAAAGCAAATTTTATTTCTGAAATCCAATACCCCACCTGGATGTCAAATGTTGTGATGGTGAAAAAATCTGGAGGAAAATGGCAGATGTGGGTGGATTTCACAAAACTTAATAAGGCGTGTCCTAAAGATTGTTATCCCTTGCCTCAGATAGATGTTTTAGTAGATTCCGCGGTTGGGTACTATTTCATGAGCTTTCTTGATGCGTTCTCTAGCTACCACCAAATTAAAATGCATAAACCTAACATCCCACATACATCCTTCATAACAAATGATGGATGTTATTGTTATTTGGTAATGCCTTTCGGTCTTAAAAACGCGGGTGCCACGTATCAAAGAATGATGGACACGATCTTTAAACAACAAAAGGGGAGGAATCTCGAAGTTTATGTCGATGATCTCCTTTTAAAAAGTAAAACCTTTTCAACGCATCTGAAAGACCTCGTAGAGACGTTCGCTACTCTACGGAGGTTCAAGCTAAAATTAAACCCGTTGAAATGTGTTTTTGGAGCAAATAAGGGGAAGTTTCTCGGTCATCTTCTCACTCCGGGTGGCCTTGCACCAAATCCTGATAAGGTGAAGGCTATCCTTGATATGACCCCTCCTCACAATTCGAAGGAAGTTCAGCAGTTGGGAGGACGGTTAGCAGGCCTAAGCTGATTCATCTCTAAAACAGGAGATAAAAGTGCTTCGTTCTTTAAAACACTTCGGGGAGGATCCAAGTTCGAATGGAATGAGGAGTGCAACAACGCTTTTGGGCAATTAAAGAAACAGTTAACATCAACTCCTCTACTTCAGAGCCCTCATGAGGGAGAAACATTGTTCCTATATTTAGTAGTTGGCCCAGATGCGGTAAGCTCTGACCTTGTTTGGGAGGAGAAGAAGAAGCAGTTTCTGATCTATTATGTCAGCCATATTCTAAAAGATGCGGAAACCAGATATTCCATCTTGGAGAAGCTAGCTCGAGCTTTGGTTATGTCATCTCACCATCTTCGTCCTTACTTTCAGGCTCATCCTATTCAGGTGGTTACAGACCATCCTCTGAGAAGTATATTGGAGAAGCCAGATCATTCAGGAAGATTGGCTAAGTGGGAAATTGAATTGAGTGAGTTTGAAATATCTTACATTCCAAGTACAGCGATCAAAGCACAAGTACTAGCAAATTTCTTGATTGATACAACAGAGATTAGTCCAGAGAAAGTAGAAAGATCTCCGTTATCCTGGATCATTTATGTGGATGGGGCCTCGGGTAGAAACTCTGCGGGAGCAGGAGTTGTCTTGATCAACCTGAATGGTGTTAAGCTGGAACAAGCTATCAAGTTCTTCTTTTTGGTCACAAACAACCAGGCAGAGTATGAAGCACTCCTGGCCGTACTGAGACTTACGAAAGAATTGGGCATAGAGTATGTGCATGTAAAGACAGACTCTCTAGTGATGGCTTCACAAGTGCTGGGAAACTTTGAAAAAAGGGAGTCGCTGCTAAGGATGTATTTGATGCTAGTGAAGAAGGAAATTGGAAGATTCAAATCGTTCACTATTGAACATATTTCGAGGACACAAAATGAAGAAGCAGATGAGTTATCAAAGTTTGGACTCTTGTCAGTGTGAGTGACATCAGAAATGTTTCATCCGGCAATAAAAGGAGGAGGATTAATTCAAATTGATCAGCATCCTTCCTGGAAGGATCCATTTGAGCTATACTTGTCTAAGGGGGAATATCATTCATCCATCAAAGACAAAAGGAGGTTCAAAAGAAAAGAAGCTTATTATTACCTTATAACAGGAGTTCACTACAGGAAAACTTTCATCTCCCCTCTGGCAAGATGTATTTTAGAGGAAGAAGTTCCTATAATACTCCAAGTGGTTCATTCAGGAGAATGCGGAGCCATTCTGGGGCGAAGATTTTGGAAAAGAGAATCCTGAGACAGGGGTACGACCAACCATGAGGAAATATGCTGAAGCATTCGCCAAACGATGCGTTCAGTGTCAGAAGTTTGCTCCACTTCAACATCTACCAGCTCAGACACTCAGATCAATAACAGCACCTTGGCCATTCGCAGTTTGGGGGATGGATCTTATCGGACCCTATCCAACTGCTAGCGGTCAACACCGCTTCAGAATTTTCATGGTGGATTATCTTAGCAAATGGATCGAGGCAAAGGCATTGGCCAAGACTACTACACAGGTTGTCAAGAACTTCATCTGGGGAGAAATCATTTGCCGGCATGGGATTCCGCTGGCAATTGTCACCGACAATGGCCCGCAGTTTAAAAATTCAGAAATGATCAAATTATGTGACCAGGTTGGGATTGAGCTTCGGTTCTCTTCAGTGCACCATCCCAAGATTAACGGACAGGTGGAGGCTGTAGATAAGTAGATCCAATATCTTCTAATGAAGAGAGTTTTTGATCATAAATGGAACTGGGCTGAACAACTTCCTTCTATCATTTGGACTCTTCGGACTACACCAACTTCATCCACAAGGGAAGCACGAATACTCCTAGGTACTCTCAAGCGATGCCTAAACGGGACCCACAACTGAGTTGATCTCTCTGAGGAAAGCAATGTTCGCTGCCTAGACCCGCCTTCCCAATTGATCAACTCGGCTTGTAACCCTCGGAAAGAGAGCAGTTGAGTCATTTACAACTCTGATGACCACTTGAGGAAAGCAATGCTTGCTACCTAAGCGCACCTGCCCACTTGGTTATCTGAGTCTGTATTTACTTTTTCCTCTTTACAGAAAATTATCTCTCTTATGATCCTCGACCATTCGAGGAAAGCAGTACCTAACAGGTACAAATATTGAACCACTTGATCACCTAAAAATTGAGAAATTTTAAGACCATGCGGTTTGATATTTTGAGCCGGTCGGCTTATATGAGTATAACAGGTGAAAAATGGCAGCATGATGTGCTAGCCAAGCGGTTAGAATATGTCTAGCCGAGCGGCTAGTAAAATTCTAGCTTCAAAAGCTGGAAAATAGGTTAAGCCGCAAGGCAATGTTACTAACAGGTTAAGCCGCAAGGCGATTTATGAGCAGTTGTCGGTGGCGATATATGTCGGACTGAATTGGTTTAATTATCAACTGAATTAATTAATTAATTAATATTTCGAGCTGATACCGTTCGCTCGGTCTGGAGTAATTGATATTCTCACGGTATTCAAGTTTGTTCAACTCAAATTACTAGTTGCCGGATTAAACATTGTCTGTGCGACTTATGGGTTATCGTTTATACTTATGGAATTTCTTCTTTCTTAAAATTCAGAAGAGAGAACTCAAATTATTAACCGCTCAGATTAAATAATGACCGCATATCTTGGTGACTGTATCCAGACATATGTATCCGTTGCATCAAGATAATTGTTCTTATTGAAATCTCTATGTATTCGGAATTTATATTGGCAAGTCGCCCGAGTTGTGGGGTAACCGCGCGGCATGATGTTTGTTGTATCAAGACTCAGAAATAAGGTGCTCTCATGATGTCAAGGCAATTGTCCATCTGGAATTCTAGGATATACGGAATGTGAATATTAATCGCCCGGGTAACCGCGCGGCTCAATATTTATGATAAAGATTTGTGAAGATATCATCTCTGGCATTTTCAAGCAGTGATATAGTTCTATTGAATGATATATTCTGGCCGTCTGGGCAGCATCTCATGATATTCAGGCTATTACTTATTCAGAATTCTCGTATAATGAGTATTCGAACTCCAAGCCGCTCGAACTGAATGATGACCGCGCGACTAAGTATATTCTCAGGCGGATCCAAGAAAGAACTTGCATTTTATAAGAGATAATACAAAAACAAAATCGCAGGCGAACAACCACAAGTAAAATCGCAGAGACAAGCAGTTGAACAGGTAACTGTTTTTTCATTAAAATCTCCCAAAAATACATGTATGTTTATACAAACCGACCGGCTAACAGATTTGAGCCGTCAGATATAAAATGAAAATAAGCACAAAATAACTACTCGTCCGGTTTGAGCTTCTTGGACGCATGGGAACTCGAATCTTCACTAGCTTCTATGTTGACATCAGGCGAATATCCGCTACCTGATGAAGAGCTTGACGAATTGCTGCTTGGCCGCTCGAGCCGCCCGATCTCCGGCGATTAGACCGCACGGTCTCTTTTCCAGAATCAACGGTCTCTGAACTCGAGCTGCCTTCCTTCTCGTCATCAGCCGCTACGGCCTCCTTATCTTCCTCAGCGCCTTCCTCCTCTTCTTCTTCATCATCACTCTCCTCTTCCGAGCTGCTTCCCTCGGCTTTGTTTTTTTTCCTTTAGCCTTGCGCCTAATCTTATCCAACTTCTTTTTGTAAAGTTGGATAGGCATCCGAGAATGTGAACCATTCGAAACCCGGAGCGAAGCCGCCAAGCTCCCTCATGCGGTCAAAGGCACCATCAATTCCCTCAGCGATATGAGGGAAGAGCTCATCTTGGAAGACCGGATCTTTAATGTCATACTTTTTCTGCCAAAAAGAACAAAGGTTAGACCGCCCGGTTTGACTAATATGGGAATCGACTAACAAGGTGATAACTTACCAACTCCGCCTCTTTTAGCCGCGCGACTTCTTTCTTCAGTTCAGCATTTTCCTTCTCCAGATGATTATTTTCCTTAATCAATCTTTTGAAGATCATGCCCATGAAGTGGTTAGTGACGAAGCTCCTTGCGCTAACCCGCGCGGCTAGCCGCGCGAGCTCTTCCCCGGGGACCTTCCTCAACTTCCTAAAGTATCGCCGGCCATATAGAGCCACGCCGGCGGCTTCCGCGTGGCGGACAGATTTATCATTTCCCCAATGGGGGTGCGCGGTGGAAACTTGAACGCAGTCACCACATGGGTGCCAGCTCAAGGTCGGGCGACCTTGCAAGTCCTTCACATTTCCGAAAGGGCGGAGGGAAGAGAAATCGCCAGAAGAAGCTGAATCCTCCTCATCACACACCAGCAACTTGTTTTTGCTCAGCCTCTGCCTCTTCTCCCTCTGGGTCGGAATCAAACCGGCTGGGCTGATCGGATTATTCATTGGGACGATAGCAGCAGCTGCAAAATAGAAGAAAAATGTCAATACCAAAAGCCGCGCGGTCAAAGATGGCGGGTTGTGAGAGACTTACTGTCTTCAGGCCGGATATCTCCCAATTCTGGGAGCAACGGAATGTAGTAACCTACATTATGCCGCTAGGTCTTAAGGAGCAAGTAGGTCTTCAACTCGATCTCGTCAACAACGACTTCTTGGAAAGCCTCCTCCGCCCGCACCTGCAGGTTAACTTGCAGCAAGCCGAGCCGGCCTTCGAAGATTAGGTATCTCTCCGACCAGTTCGCTAACTTGTTCGCCAGGTTGACCATCTTCAACCCCTGCAGCCAAAGTACAGATGGCCCCTAAAAACTCCGTCTTTGCGTCTGGAATAGCCCGCACTGAGAAGATTTTCCTAAACAAATTCATTGAGAAGCGGACTTTCGCAGACCGCAAATAAGAAACAAAACTAAAGATAACCGCTATTGAATTTGGGAGAAGCTGCCCGGGAACAACCCCGTAAAGATCAAAGACTGCAGTGACTTCAATAGGTAGTGGAAGTTTGAAGCCGCACTCGAAGTGGTCAATTGGAATTGCGATTTGATCAGAGGTGGAAGAGTTTATTCGCTCGTCACGGAGTGGAATCCGCGCGAGTAGAGAACTCCCGGCCATACGTTTTTCAACAAAGTCGTCTAACTCTGCCTTAGTCAGATGACATTCTTTGTGGTCGGCAGAGTGAAAGGCCAAGGCCGCATCAGTCCTCTTGGCAGTCATTTTTTTCAGGCCGCTGCGACTTGCTCTTAGCCCGCATCTTGAATTTGTGTTGAATAAGTCTTCGGGAGAGCTGCTACTTATAGAGCTGATGACTTGCATTTAGCAAAATCAAATCGCGGCTAATAAATATAACCGCACGGTCAGAACCTGTACGTTCAAAGCATTCAATGTTCGACAAAGGAAAAATCACGGCTAACTAACTTAACTGCGCGACCAGTTCTACCTGCATAAATCATGTTATTCTACAAGTAGCAAACCACAAACAACAATTCAAGCCTCACGTCTTGAAGATTAGTTCAAAGATTTCAGAAATATTCTAAGTATTCAAGATCAAAAACCACAAGCATAAACGTAAGCCGCACGACTTGCAAAACAGTTCAAAGGCATCGAAAAATATTGTGTTCAAAGGCAGAAGCCGTAAGCACTCAACAACAAGCTGCACGGCTTATTAATATCCAAACGTTCTTAACACTCCAAGACAGAAATCATGAGTTCGCAGATCAAGCCGCACAGTCTACAGAACAATTCGGATATCACAAATATTAAATGACATTAAACAATAAGTGTCATTAAAACAAGCAGTCGATGTTTAAGTTGTCCAAGGGACCGGATAAGAGAATATTATTACAAACACTGTTCTTAAAAATAAGCAATTCATAGCTATTGGTGGTCTGGAAGAGCATCTTCCCGGTGAAGTCGTGTGACTTGATCACCGACTTGAAGGATAGTACTATACATCTGATAAAGATTATGATGGAGATTGTTGATAGTAATCTGAAGCCGCGCGGCATCTCGCTTTACTCGCGCGGCTGGAATCATGCGAGCAGGCAAGGCCGCAATGGTCTCACATGTATTAGCAATAGGGTCATCCATCCTGACTGCTAGGAGAACTGAGGTCTCCCCAGCAGCCTAGCGGTTTGACCCACACCGTCCATCATCAGTCATGTTAGAAGGTCGCCGGTTCCCGCCAACTTCCCTTGTCAGATGCAGATACTTCTCCCTGTAATATTTGCAGTCCTCCTCGAGCTTTCGGATTTCTTTTCTCCCTCTCTCAAGCCGAACAGTCAAATCGGTATTTAGTTCCTGCAGCGCTTTTTCTTTATCAAGCCGAGCGGTCAAGGTGACATTCTACTCCTGCAATATTCTTTCTTTCTCCAGCCTCTCCTTCTTCTCAGCTTCTAGCGCAGCCCGCATGTCAGCTTCTTTAACCTGCGCGGTCTCCTCCTGGTCTTCAAGATCTTTCACTTGCTTCTTCAGAACATCAAGGAGGCCCTTGAAGTCGGCTAGCTCTCCCTCCACTCCGATATTCAAGTTCAATGAAGAACTTGGGGCTGGCAGAATCAGTGGAGCAAGGCTAGCCTCTAAGTAGCCCGGTTTCATGACCGGTTCTGAGTCATCTGCAGTAATGAAGATGCGGTTAGAGCAATCAGGAGCATACAACTTAATGCAAAAAGAACATTACTGAATGGAGACCGCACATCTGGAAATTTTCTCGCTTACTAGCCGCAACTGCGAGATTAAAATGTAGATATACATGCTGCTTTGATCGCTCAGGATCCATCCTTTGATGTTGATCTTTCCATAGTCGCTCATTTTGTCTCCGCTTAACAGCAGAAGTTTGAGCCGTAGGAAAAAGCTTGGTGGCGGATTCAAAGTCAGGTCATTTGGCTTTTTCCGAGACTGTGTTTTGAAAAAAAGGGTAGGATGATAGGCCGTGATTTCTTTACCTTTGGCAAAGGGATTGACTGGTTGCGGTTTGTCCAGAGACTGCATCATCTTCTCAGCTTTCGTCCTCATTATCTGCATCCCATCTTTCGCAAGGTCTTCTAAAACCGGCGCAGCCTCCTTAGGTTTAGCCGCATCCATGTCAGGATAATCGACTTCATTCATATTCACAGGAGAATCGAGCAGCTTGTCTTACTTTTGTAGACTGTCGAGGTCCTTGATAATGTCGCTCACAGTCCTGCTAGCCGCAGAATTGGATTGTGGTTTGTCCGACTTTTTGGAAGGAGCCTCCAACCCTTCAGAAACATCCTTCTCGTGCGCCTTCTCCTGGAGGCTGCCCTCACCCGGCCTCCTGGAGGCCGCTCTATTCTTGGCCTTCAACTTCTTGGCCATCCTCATGATTCTTTCCACCATCGTCTTGGCCCTTTTCCTTTTCTTGACCGCCTCTGGGTAGGCTTGGTTTGAGCGACTAGAGTCATCTTCGACATCAACCACCTGCATAGAACCTTGATGTTTGGCCAGTTTGGAGGAATCAATAGCTCCTTCTACATCATCAATTTTCAAGTTAACCACTCCAGAAGGAGTGATCACCACATTAAAGGGACCGCCGCCCGCGGTCTCCGTGCGGACAACTTCAGAGTCCGCCTTGTTAGAAGGGGCAGGAGGAATAGTTGGGGGCGGGTTAGAACAACCCGCCTCATTTTTGGCCGATATTTCTCCGGTTACCGGGAGGACCAGGCCGACCGGTTTCTCCACGGAACCAACCGTGACGGTTAAATCAGCCTTTTCAGGCCTATGGGTCTTCTTCTTCTTTTTCGGGTGGTCTCTCTCACGGTC
The DNA here is from genome assembly GCA_033032865.1 of Dactylorhiza incarnata. Classification (NCBI taxonomy): domain Eukaryota; kingdom Viridiplantae; phylum Streptophyta; class Magnoliopsida; order Asparagales; family Orchidaceae; genus Dactylorhiza; species Dactylorhiza incarnata. Next base: position 682,991 of record JAWHQI010000295.1, read on the forward strand.
TTTGTCCTTCTTCTGGCGGTCCTCAAACTCGAGCATAAGATTGACCATCTTAACCGAAGGACTAGTAAGCCGGAAGACTCTAACCGTAAGAGGCGAATAGTGACCCGTGGTTATGATAGAATTATATAGAAGAGGAAGCTTCCAGAACATTTTATAGCCTTCGAAGCAAGGTCGGCGCGGTCTCCGGCTAGAACAGATATTTTTGAAATTTCAGCGAAATTTGAAAATGTGCGGGGATCATGTTTACTAAGAAGACCGCCAACTAGGCAACATCTTTCGCAGACCGGGCGGTTTGACATCTCAAGTCGCCTGGTTTAGAAAGTGAAGTTTAATACACAAGCTGCTTGACTCAACCAGAACAAGTCGGGCGGTCTCCAGAGACTAGACCGCCATCAAGGATTGAAGATTACCAGAGCTTAAGTCCCAAAGGGCAAGCCGCAGTCTCAACTAATAGACCGCGTGGGTTGCCGACCTTCTCGAAGCCGAGGTATCTCAGTTCAAGCTTAGCACAGATCGCCAGTCAAGCCGCCAGGCCGCGCGGCTTCTCTTTATTTCTTCTTCTGTATCTTGTCACCACCTGCCCGATTCTCCTGTACCCGGGCAGGCAGTTATTTTAGCACCTGCCCGTTCGGACAGGTCCCCAAGCCTATAAATAGGGGCGGGCGACGTTCCCAAGACACGCACACTCGAATCCAGGAGCTCACTTTTAAGAGATGCGGTCTCGAGTTAACCGTCTTGCTGTTTATCTGCCCAACCGGCTTCACTTTTACTTGCCCTGTAAACCGTTGTTTTAAGACCCCTTTTTTTCTTAACAGAACCCGGGTCTTATACCCAGAACCGCCGCTTTGCAGTAGCACCATCTCTCGGGAGAGTCGTCACTACAAAACGCCGATCCTATCGGCAATATCGATCACAGAAGAAGAAACGTATTAACAAACTTATAGGAGACAAGTCCACATCACATAAAAAGTAAACCATCATAAAGAGATGTCCACAAGAAGTAACTGAAATAAAAGATAGAAATAACAAGGGCTCCTGCCCGATACATCAGATCCCCACTACAAAAGACACTCGTGGAAGCAAATCAACTAGTAGTGTTGGGAATCTGGCCCACATGATTCCTGATTTGAAGAAGACAACAAGTCAAGAATACTTCACTTTGTATTTGATCATATATCTAGCTTATAATCTCAGGATAACGTAAGTGCAATGTCGCCAAAAAGGACTAGACATGTCGTCGACAAAGTATGCTTGTCGTCATAATGATGAGCAAAGCAAATGCTGAGACTTGGCGAGTTCATCGAACGAAGAATGCAGTTCGTCAAACAAACTTGGCGAGTTCATCGAACGCTGAGACTTGGCAAGTTCGTCGAACACTGAGAATTGACAAGTTCGTCGAATGCTGGGACTAGGCGGGTTTGTCGAACGCTGAGCCGTGGTGGGTTTGTCGAACAAAGGATGCAGAGAAGATATAAAGATATCAAAGGAAGGAATGTCCTCGAGAAGATGCAGTATCGTCGACATCAACAAAGTAGCCATATCGTCGAGACGAACAGACATTGTCTTGTCGCTGAAAAGGCTAAGTATGACTGATGGCGTTGGACATCGTCGTAAAGAAGGCATGCCATTGAGAAGACTGAAGAAGGACAGGTGAAGACAAATAGTTGCTGAAGTATAGTCTGTCGACATGATATTGCTCATGTCGTCGAGAGAACAATGTGATTACGCCGATAATCTGCAAGAAAGAAGATCACAACGATACAGTCAGAGATAACATATCATTGTATATGCAGAAGTGCCAGTATGTCTAATATCGTCGAGATACCAGCATCAGAGGCAGAAGCAAGAAGAATTGAAAGTCTAACAAAGTTCAAGGCATCGATAAAAGTTCTGTCGTCGAGATATTCTCCATGTCGTCACAATAATGGAAATATCGTCGAGACAATTTCAAGAGGAGCCTGACGCTTCGTCAGCATTTAATGTCGCTGCCTGATCGCCCAATCAGCGCGTGCTCTCAATTAATGGAGATATCAGCGCGTGCTCATAAGGATTGGAAATATCAGCGCGTGCTCTTAAGGAATGGAGGTCTGACACTTAAAGAAACTTTTTCAGAAGACCGTTGGGATATCTCGCAGTCCTATAAAAGGGAACAGTGATGCTCTTAAGGAATGGAGGTCTGACACTTAAAGTTCTCAAGGGTAAAGATTGATAAGACATTGTTCCTAAGGGAAGTGAAGGGCAAGATCTTGCTTGTGCAGATCTATGTAGATGACATCATCTTTTGCTCTACAGATAACAATCTCTGCAAAAAGTTTGCCAACTTGATGCAGGGAAAGTTTGAGATGAGCAGTATGAGTGAGCTCAAATACTTTCTAGGTCTCCAAGTGAAATAATCTGAAGATGGTATTTTCATCTCCCAGACCAAATTCACTAGGGAGCTAGTCAAGAAATTTGGATTGGAGAGTGCTTCTTCAATGAAGACTCCAATGGGAACCAATGTGTCTCTGGACAAGGATGAGAAGGGCATCCCCTTTGATGAGACCAAGTACAGATGCATGATTGGTTCTCTGCTTTACCTAACTGCAAGTAGTCCTGACATAATGTTTGTTACATGTGTCTGTGCTAGATATCAGGTGAATCCTAAGGAATCTCATCATGTCTCTATCAAGAGAATCTTAAGATACCTAAAGGGTACATCAAATCTTGGCCTATGGTACCCTAGGAACAATGAGTGTGAACTGACTGGCTACTCAGATGCAGATTATGCAGGATGCAAGGAAGATAGGAAGAGTACTTCAGGGACATGTCAATTCCTGGGTGGAAGACTGATCTCTTGGAGTAGTAAGAAGCAGACAAGTGTAACAATCTCAACAGCAGAATCAGAGTATATCTCTGCTGGGAGTTGTTGTGCCCAACTGCTATGGATTCAGCATCAACTAAAAGACTACAATCTAAAGATGACCAAAACACCCCTGTTTTGTGACTCTTCAAGTGCAATCTCAATTGCTAAGAACCATGTCTCACACAGCAGGACTAAGCATATTGAGATCAGGTATCACTTCATCAGGGAGCATGTGGAAAATGAAGATATCACCCTTGAGTTGGTCTCAACAGACAAACAAGTGGCTGATATATTTACAAAGCCCCTAGATGAAGCTAAGTTTAACTTCTTCAAATTCCAATTGGGGATGTTAAACTTAGAGTAATCTCTAATTTATTCTTCGCTAACCAATTGCCAAAGTCAGAATAATCTGCAGGGAAGAAGTCAGAAAGGGGGAGAAATGACATCAATGTGATCAAGACCAATCTCAAGAAGACCTCCTCAACATAGGGGGAGCAAAGAAATAGGGGGAGCTAGAAGGAGAGAGGATACATCAAAGCTAGAAAGAGAGAGGATACATCAAATCCAGGGGGAGCTACATGCCTGATGTACTCAGAAAGTCAAGTAAAATCTTACATGCTCATGTTTTACTTAAGATTAGTATAGTTATTGTCAGGTGTAAGTAGTCTTGAATTGAGATTCTAACTTCTTCAAACAGGGGGAGATTGTTAGGAATCTGGCCCACATGATTCCTGATTTGAAGAAGTCACCAAGTCAAGAATACTTCACTTTGTATTTGATCATATATCTAGCTTATAATCTCAGGATAACGTAAGTACAATGTCGTCAAAAAGGACTAGACGTGTCGTCGACAAAGTATGCTTGTCGTCGTAATGATGAGCAAAGCAAATGTTGAGACTTGGCGAGTTTGTCGAACGAAGAATGTTGTTCATCGAACAAACTTGGCGAGTTCATCGAACGCTGAGACTTGGCGAGTTCGTCGAACGCTGAGAATTGACAAGTTCATCGAACGCTGAGACTAGGCGGGTTCGTCGAATGCTGAGACGTGGCGGGTTCGTCAAACAAAGGATGCAGAGAAGACATAAAGATATCAAAGGAAGGAATGTCCTTGAGAAGATGCAGTATCGTCGACATGAACAAAGTAGCCATGTCGTCGAGACGAACAAACATTGTCTTGTCGCTGAAAAGGCTAAGTATGGCTGATGGCGTTGGACATCGTCGTAAAGAAGGCATGTCATTGAGAAGACTGAAGAAGGGCAGCTGAAGACAAATAGTTGCTGAAGTATAGTCTGTCGACATGATATTGCCCATGTCGTCGAGAGAACAATGTGATTACGCCGATAGTCTGCAAGAAAGAAGATCACGACGATACAGTCAGAGATAGCATATCGTCGTATATGCAGAAGCGCCAGTATGTCTCGTATCATCGAGATACCAGCATCTGAGGCAGAAGCAAGAAGAATTGAAAGTCTAACAAAGTTCAAGGCATTGACAAAAGTTCTGTCGTCGAGATATTCTCCATGTCGTCACAATAATGGAAATATCGTCGGGACAATTTCAAAAGGAGCCTGACGCGCCGTCAGCATTTAATGCTGCCGTCTGATCGTCTAATCAGCACATGCTCTCAATTAATGAAGATATCAGCGCGTGTTCATAAGGATTGGAAATATCAGGGCGTGCTCTTAAGGAATGGAGGTCCGACACTTAAAGAAACTTTTACAGAAGACCGTTGGGAGATCTCGCAGTCCAATTAAAGGAAACAGTGATGCCCTAGAAAACTCTCCTCTGCGAACTTGAAAAAGTAGAACGAAAAAGAATCCCGCTGCTACGTTTCAATAGAATAGTATTTTCAGCGGAGAAGAAGAAGATCAAGTAGAGAACAATCATCAAGTGTTCTCAGAAGAATCAGTCATCTGATCGACTGATAAGAAGCCATTCCTCATAAGGCTAAGAGAAGAGATTGAAGAAGTGATGTAGGCCGACCAAATCGATCCTCACGGACGACGCAACAACGTCTCTCGCTATGTTCTACGCCCTCTTTACCACACGCTAACGAGTCGCAGCCGTTACAATTAGTTTTATTTATCTTTCGCGCTAACGTACGAGTAGCCACACCGCGCTTGATTCGGAGAATGACTATAGGTCAAAATCCGCTCTGACTAAAAGGAATAATATTGATTCCGACGAGCTTGGAGTTGTACCAAAACAGATCCACCAAAAATAAACACGATTAGAAAGTGGTAGGATCTATCCCAACTAGAAAAAGAACGAGGATCGCCAATCCTCTCGAGAGTTATCAGAAAACCAAACAAAATCACATATCTATTATAAAACTACCGCGATAATTTAAAAGCTTCGAAAATCCACGCAAAAATCGTCCACCACAAGACTATCTAAGAAAAGAAATCTCTTGAGTAGTAATTTTCGTTACCCCTCTCGGAAAAGTAGATCCGAGATGTTGGATCCACAAGAAACGATCGCCTTCCTTCGAAAACCATGGGAAGTGCACCAACGTTGAAGAACACGTCCGTCTTCTCCGCTTCACGCCGTAGAAGATCACCCAAGCCTATCCTTCTTAAAAGAGAGTTTTGGATCCGAGGATGAAGGGAGAAGTAGAGAGATGAAAGGTGGTGGATGAATAGTGAGGAGGAGAGAAGATGAAGGAAGGGAGAGGAGAGAGAGGGGGCGGCCGAACCTTGGAAGGAAGAAGGAACCCTCAAGGGGGCGGCGACAATGATAGAGGAAAAGGGAGAGAGAGATACGTTTTGGGGGGGGGGAGAATATTAGGCAAGAGGAGATTTCTCAATTAAGAGGAATTCAAATTGATTCATTCATAATATCCCTTATTCTATTACATGGAGGGCCTATTTATAGGCTTACAAAATTAAAACATACCAAAATAAACGATGATAACATACCAAACTAAACGTACAAGGCTACATGCAGCCCAACAAAATAAAATAAATACTAGACGCACCATTCATGAAATATGGTTCACACAATAACATTAAAACATGACATGAAAATATTTAATTAATAATCATAATTGAATAATGATAATTATAATTAAATATTATAGGGATAATATTTAATTAATAATTATTATTAATTAACTAGATTAATTAGCAAATAAACTAAATGACTTCATGATTGCGTGAGCGGAGATTGTAGTCGTGACCGCTACGGCGCCGCAAGTCTTTGGCCGGCGGTTCAACATCATCATCAAGTGCGCCATGGACGTCATCTTCAACACCAAGTTGGCCGTCGTGGAGGCCGATGAGTGTGCGGGTAGGTAGCTGCGGAGGAGATCCGTATGCAGAAGATCCACCTCCGAGGCGGAGAGCCAAGAGTCGTCTGAAGCAGGACGACCTCGCCATCGGATCAAAAACCTGTGAACGTCACCATCGGGAGTAGAAAACACTGCATCCTGCAAGATCCTGTCAGGCAAGAACTCGGTCCTGGGGAACCTTGGAAAGACGTTAGGCAAAGAAGAAAAACATGTTTTATCATGATTAGGCAACATACCTCCCGTAGCCTCCGAAGGAGAGAGCGATCCAGAAACAATCTCACCCCCCACCCCATGAGAAGATATAGTGGAAACATTAAACGGAGAGACAGACAGTTCTGGTGGTGGAGCGACATAAAGCGTTAAATCCAAAACGTTAAAAACAGGGGAAATTCCCCAATCAGCAGGTAACTTCAATAGATATGCATTTTCGCCTAGCTTCTTTAAAACCCGAAAAGGGCTGGCTCTCCTATTCGCCAATTTCTTTATGGTACCGGAAGGCATCCGTTCTGGGATGAGACGAACCATTACCAAATCACCAATATTAAAGGAGACTGCTCGCTTATGTACGTTAGCATTCGATTGATAAATAGAATATTGCTTAGCTAACGTCTCACTAATGTGCTTATGGAGAGTGTGAACGTGTGAGGCGAAGTCCTGTGCAAATTGACTGGATTTAAAAGATGGCGGTAACGGAACCAAGTCAAGAGGCACGGGCGCCTTATATCCATGTACAATCTCATTTGGTGATAAACCAATGGACCTATTCTTAGAATTATTATAAGCTAGTTGAGCATGAGGAAGAATAAGGTCCCACGTACCTTTATGATCACCCACAAGGCACCGAAGTAAGCTACCCAAACTTCGGTTTACCACTTCCGTTTGCCCATCCGTTTGGGGATGATAGGCTGACGAAAACATAAGTCTAGTTCTCATAAGCTTCCAAAGTGTTTTCCAGAAATAGCTAGTAAATTTAACGTCCTTATCCGTCACTATCGTTTTGGGGACGCCCCGATGAGCCACGACTGTTGGATCGTATGACGCCCTTAGAGGGGGGGGGGTGAATAAGGGTGTGTTTGAAATATAAATTTTCCTTAAGAATTTTTAAACAAGTTTTACTTTTCTAAAAATTACTTCTAAACAATTTCCAAAGAATGTGTTTTTTTTTATAATTCAAAAACAAATTTCTAAGATAAAGATTATGCCACCAAATATGTAATTAAAGAAAAAGACATAATTATATTAATCATGAAATTTGTATACAATAAAAAATGATCTTAACAATGCTTAAGATCAAGGCACAATTATGTTAATAAAAAAAAATCTACAATTTTGGTTTACCAATCCTTCTCCCAAGGATCGGAAGGCTATCACTTGTCTCTCCCAAGACCAAGCCCAAGCCTATCCTCTAGATCTTCCCAAGATCTAGACATAGCACACAAGGCCACGATTTCCCACCAAGCCACGCAAGGACTTGGACGCTCCGCACAAGGAAGCGATTTTCCCCTAAGCCGCGCAAGGACTTAGACGTCGCACGCAAGACGACGATTTCTCCAACGATTACAAAATGAAAAGTGAATGAATGAAAATACAATATGAAAAACCCCCTTTAGAATTTCTGGACCAAAACAGCGAAGATCCCTTGAGACAGTCTCCTTGGAATGCGTGTACAATCTTCGGCTTCGCTCTCTCTTTTCTCCTTCAAGGATGGGGATTTTCGTTCTCTGGAGCTCTCTGGACGATAACACTCAGGAAGGAGGCTTGGGAATCTTAAGAACTGAATTCCACGAAGTTTCGAGCCCTTTTAATAAAAAGGAGCTGTCGCCGTCCGATAGCCGCTGTCGCCGAAATCCGATATCTCCAGAGGCTGCCACGTGTCCCACTAAAACGAAGTTTCTGCGTCGTGTTGAGGTCGTGGTTGAGACGTGGGCTGTCGGATATCCGATAGTACTGTCAGATATCCGATAGCCAAGGTAACCACTGCACGTTCTGGCGTTATAGGAAGATCGTGGGCTGTCGCCATCCGATAGCGATATCGGAAATCCGATAGATCCTAACCGCTGTGTGGTAACTGCTGCACGTCCTGGCGTTATCGGAAGAACGTGGGCTATCGCCATCCGATAGCGATATCGGAAATCTGATAGATCCTAACCGCTGCGCAGAGATCAAATATACGCGCTGTCGGAAATCCGATAGCACTGTCGGAAATCAGATAGCTCACATTTCTGGAAAATGTCATTTTGCTTCAAATGAAATCATGTTATTTTTGCACCTGTTATCTGCACACCATTAATCAAAAATAGGATCAAATACATTCGAGATTTGTTATTCTCAAACCGGACGAGTGCGGAACGCATGCTCCAACAATCTCCCCCTTTTGATAATAACAAATCCTTATAAAAAGAAATCGAATAAATCCTATTGAGATGGTGAAAAATACTTATGTGTGTACAAGTACTTATGTGAAAGATGCAATGAAGATTTCCCTTAATATGATCTCCCCCTTAATATAGTTCCTTCAAAAATATTCTCCCCCTGCATATAAACTCCCCCTACATATATGCTTACTTAATTAATTTAGTATTTTAAAGGATTTAGTTGATTTAATTGATCTCTTTTTATCTTCTCCCCCTTTGATATTAACAAAAGATGAATAGAGAGATGAGAGACTAGGAAAGAGTATTACAGAGATATGGTAGGCATGGAGAAAGAATATATGACAAGTTGGAGTACACTAGCGGAAGCTTTGTAAGTGATATGATAATGAGATAGGTAATCTTGGAGAGGAATCTAAGCATTCTAGTAATGTGTTATAATGTATAGAATCAAATAAACTTAACCATGATGAGATTCAATTTTAATGATCATAGAGAGACACAGTGCAATATAGAAAATTGAATCGTTTCGGTCCAATTCTCATAAGAAGAAATTTTATAAATAACAATGAAGTGCAGTAGTGATACTTTGAGAAAGAATACATATGAATATATTTAAAATATACATGATCATGGAATTGTTAAACATAACATAAATATACATAAAGCCCATACTTCTGAACCAGAAACTTTGCAAATATACAGAAAAGAACCATTTTGTTTTTGCAAGACACTTTACAATTCTTTCCAAGGTGCTTAACCTCACAATGCTCATTAAGACTTATCAGGAGGCTAAGTAGTGCTTGGTGGATGATCCTTGTCAATTTTTATTTATTTCTTTCAACATTTTGGGCAAAAAGAATGTTTTGCATTTGTATTTTCCTCCCATTTTTTGAGGATTCATAGATTTTAAGGATCTCCGAATTCACTTGCATGCCAGAAATGGTAAAAGTTGAATAAGTGCAAAGTATCAAAGGTGAAGGTGACATTTATGAAATGTATTTTGTTATGTTCGATCAATCATGATGTATGTATAGAATAAATTGTATTAATATGTATTACCAAAGTAAGTGTTTGTGATTGCTCATTGTCATAGATAAAAGATTTCTTATACTTAGAGGCATGCGAAAACAATTCTTAATAACGATATGAAAGTGTCATCACAATGATATGGTAAGATTGAACATCATAAGCATATGTTAAGCTATTGTTATGAATAATAACACATGAAGAATACTTAATGCAAGATACCAAAATTCTCATATTAGCATGTATAGAAACAGGGAATGAACAAACTAGGAAAAAAAATAGTCAATTTTTGGGAGCTGTCGGATTTCGGATATCAAGCTATCGCCATCCGACAGCTCAGAAAGTATAAAAAGATGTGTTTCGTCTTTTGACCGACACTTCTCTTCAGGTTTAGGAGAAATTACGAGATCTAGAGCTTTAGGTGCCAGAAAACTTCAGATCTAAGGTGAGATTTGTTGGTTTTTCAAGTTTTGGTTAAAATTTCTCCAATAGTTTTATGATTCTCATATTTCTCTTGATTTTCATGGATTTTTTTTTGAAGATAAACTGGAGAAAGTTTAGTAGATCTAGATATTTTACATCATTGGTTGTATAAGAGATGTAGATCTTGTCTTTTGTAAGAGAAATTAGTATTTTTGTTGAATTTGTGTGTTGAAACAAGATTTTCCTTTTTTTTGTTGTTTTGGGTAGATCTAGATGTTTATAGGTTCAGTTTAAGAGGAATAATGATGACAAAAAAAATGAAGTGTTATAGGAAGAAGATGATGAATAGTGTTTTTCATTAAAGTTTTGATTTTTTTTTTAAAAATATTAAAGTTGTTGAAGATTTTTTTTGCTGTGTGAAAAGTGTGTAGATTTAGGATAGGAAGATTGTTGTGAAATAAAAATTTTCGACACACAAAAAAAATTTTTAGCTGTCGGATTTCCGATAGGTGGTATCGGAAATCCGACAGTGCCAGAATTGTTCCCTTTTTTTTGTTTGTAAAAATTTTGTTATGTCTTATGCAGATATGAGTTCAAGTTGGAGATCAAGAAGGGGTGAATCAGGAGATGCACATTCCTCTTATCAAAGTTACCCGGCCATTGAAAAAGCACAGATAGGAATTTCAAAGATCGTGGAATTTGATCTCCCTAGGCATGAACGAGTCTATTTTATGCTTGCTGAGGCAGGTATACTCTCAGTAATTATCCAAGACATTTTCTCCTCCTTTTTAGTTCGTGAATTTTACAATCATCTTGAGGATCCGGCATATACCGATCTGAATGGTGGAGTGAGATCAAAAATTCAAGGACAATATGTTGAGATCACTCCATTTGATTTAAGAAGTGAATTTGGGTTAATGGAAAGTGAGAATGTCTTGGACATAGTTGAAAACTATAGACTTGAGAGAAATTGGACGTGTATGAACATGTCTTTGCATGGAAATTCCACCAAAAATCTCATATCCACTATGACGACACTGACAGACGATGCTCGTCTTATACAAGATATACTAAGACACACGATTATGTTGAAGTCCGGTGATACGCATAGTATTACGGCTCAACTTAGTCTTGTGACTTATTATATAGTGGAGAAAGAGTTATTTGATGTGGCCGATCTATTGTTATCCATGATTCGTTATACATATCGCCTCAAAAATCCGGAGTGGAAAAAGGCACACACCCTCCCTTTAGGTGCGATTATCCAGCATATTATATTCAAGAAATATGCATGGATAGATCAAAATTTTTATATTGGAGATTGTTGCCCGGAGATATATCAAACCTCGGATATTAAGGGTAAGAAAAGTCAACGAAAGCCGCCGACTATGGAAATGAGAGAGCCTCCAATAGCACGTGGAGGTTCTATGCGGGAGGCACTCGACTCATTCCAAATTAAGTTGGATAAACATATAGATGACTTCCAAGAGCACAGAAGATCATTCGAAGAACATAAGGTGGAGGTGAAAAAAGATCGGACCCGAATGCAAAAATTTATGAAGTTCCTTGTGAAAGGCCTGAAATTAAAGCCTACGCCTGCGGAAGCCGCGGAATGGGAGATGCCTTCAGAGGAGGAACCTCGTCGCCAATCGGTCAGTCAAGGCCGACGGATGAAGACAGTAGTGAGGAGATCAGATTATGATATTCCTGAAAGCAGTGGAGCTGGTAGTAGGAATGAGGAGGAGTCGGATTAAGGTGGAGTTCTGGAAGATATCGCCATCCGACAGCTCACTGTCGCCATCCGACAGCTGCACTGCCCAGATCCCTTTCTAATATTCTGCATTTCTATGATCAGACATTATGATTAAATTTTTGTAATAATTTTGACTATGTGAACATGTTTGAGTTGGTGAATGTCTATTTTAAGAGATTGTTTTTCTTTTTAATATGTATAAGTTTTTGTGATGGTTTTTTTTTTAATTTTATAGGTTCTAAGTAGTGATATATTCATTGTGAAATGTCTAGGATTCCCAATTCTAGCCTAAGCATAGAAAAACGGGAATCCGGTAACGGTTTAGTGAATATATCCGCTAGTTGATTTTCCGTGCCTATAAAGTTGATTTTTATATTACCCTTCTTAATATGATCCCTTACAAAATGATGTCGGACATCTATATGCTTAGATCTAGAATGTAATACGGGATTGTTAGTTAAGTCTATAGCACTTTTATTGTCACACTTTAATTCTACACTACTTTGTTGCATGCCAAAATCTTCTGATGTTTGTGACATCCAAAGAGCTTGGGCACAACAACTACCTAGTGCAATATATTCGGCCTCGGTAGTAGAGAGGGCAACAGAATTCTGTTTCCTACTCGACCATGAAATAAGTGAAGGGTCGATAAAGTGACAAGTGCCACTAGTGCTTTTCCTATCTAAAGAACATCCTGCATAATCAGAATCCGAAAAACCATGCAAAATAAAAGAATCATTATGAGGATACCATAAGCCTAATTTTGATGTTCCTATGAGATATCTAAAGATACGTTTCACCGCTTTTAAATGTGACTCTTTAGGATTAGCTTGAAATCTAGCACATAAACAAACGGCAAACATATTATCAGGTCTAGATGCGGTTAAATACAATAAAGACATCATGAATATATTTGGTTTGACATATAAAAATACCATCATGTTTTTGTGTAATTTGAAAACCTAAAAAATATGAAAGTTCTCCAACCATACTCATTTCAAATTCATTTTTCATAATTTCAACTACTTCATTACACAACTCTTCATTAGTGGCTCCAAAAATAATATCATCAACATAAATTTGTAAAATAACTAAATCATGATCAATTTGCTTAATGAACAGTGTAGAATCAGCACTTCCTATTTTATAATCGTGCTTTAACAAATATTGAGTTAATCGATCATACCAAGCACGAGGCGCTTGTTTTAATCCATAAAGCGCTTTATCTAATTTATAAACATAATTTGGATATTTCTCATTTATAAAGCCAGGGGGTTGTTCTACATAAACCTCTTCTTTTATATACCCGTTTAAAAATGCGGTTTTGACATCCATTTGATACAATTTAAATCTTTTAAAACAAGCAAATGCAAGAAATATTCTAACCGCTTCTAATCTTGCTACGGGTGCAAAAGTTTCATCAAAATCTACCCCTTCAATTTGTGCATAACCTTTTGCAACTAATCTGGCTTTATTTCTAACAATTCTAGATTCATTATCCATTTTATTTTTAAAAATCCACTTAACACCAACTACAGGACGATTTTTGGGTCGTTCTACAAGATTCCAAACCTTATTACGTTCAAATTGATTAAGTTCTTCATTCATAGCTAAAAACCAAAATTCATCATTTAAAGCGGTGGAAACATCTTTTTGTTCTATTTCAGAAACAAAACAAAGGTTTGAAAATAAAACATGTAGCGAAGAACGAGTACTAACCCCTTTTTGCGGATCTCCAATGATAAGCTCCTTTGGATGATCCTTTGAGAATTTCAATTCACTTGGAGGCACATATCCTTCTCTTTCTTCTTCTTCTCTATCTTCTTCTCCTCTTTCTTCTTCTCTTCTTCTTTTTCTTCTTCATTTTCTCCAAGTTCTTCTTCATCATTCTCCACCGTGGGAAGAAGTTCATCTTCTTTTCCTGTAATTTTCTTTTCTACACATGAAGCAAACTCATCAAACCTAACATGAATAGATTCTTCAACTATTTTTGTTCTTTTATTAAAAATTCTATAAGCTTTACTAGTTGAAGAATAGCCAATAAAAACACCTTCATCACATTTTTCATCAAATTTTCCTAAGGAATCTTTAGAATTCAAAATAAAACATTTACAACCAAAAACTTTGAAATAAGAGACATTTGGTTGTTTATTAAAAATTAATTCATAAGGGGTTAATTTTAAAATAGGGCGAAGCATTACTCTATTAATTACATAACATGTCGTACTAACCGCTTCAGCCCAAAAAGATTTTGGTAATTTGAATTCAGATAACATTGTACGGGCTAACTCTTGAAGAGTTCTATTTTTCCTCTCCACTACACCATTTTGCTGTGGTGTGCGTGGAGCGGAAAATTCATGTTTAATTCCTAACTCTGTACAAAAAGAAATAAACTTTTCATTTTCAAATTCTCCTCCATGATCCGATCGTATGCGTTTAATTTTTAACTCAAATTCATTTTGGATACGCAAACATAATTTTGAAAATTCTGAAAATGCTTCGGATTTGGAGGTTAGAAATACAGTCCAACAAAAACAAGAATAATCATCAATCAAAACAAATGTGTATTTTCTACCTCCTAAGCTAGAAATTCCAATTGGCCCAAATAAGTCCATATGTATTAATTGAAGTGGCCTAGTGGTAGAAATAATGTTTTTACTTTTGAAAGATGATTTTGAAAATTTTCCTTTTTGGCAAGGCACACATAGTGAAGAAGATAAATTTCCATTTAGCAAAGGTAAACCTTTAATTAATTTATCTTTTGAAAGTTTTGAAATTAACTTGGCACTAGCATGTCCAAGTCGCCTATGCCATAAATTTAATTCATCATTTTTTGATAAAAAGCATTTTAAAGTAGAATTTGAAAAATCAAGAAATTTAATCATATATACATTATGACATCTAGGTGCGGTAAAAACAATTTCATTTGTTTTGGAATTAATAATTTTGCACAAATTTGTAGAAGATTCAAATAAAACATTTAAACCCTTATCACATAATTGACTAATAGAAATCAAATTATGTTTTAATCCTTCTACAAATAAAACATTTGAGATTGAAAAATTTTCGTTACCCACAACACCGATGCCGATGATTTTTCCTTTTCCATTGTCACCGAATGTAACAACTCCTCCTTTCTTCATCTCCAGGCTAAGGAACTTCTCTTTATTGCCCGTCATGTGCTTTGAACAGCCCGAGTCCAAGTACCACACGTCTTCTTTGTCCTTAGCCTGCCAACACACCTAGAAAGAAGAGGTGAGTAAAGATCTGGTTACCCAAGTGGTTCCACCCATAGTATAGGTAGAAGCCTTAGGCACCCAGATTTGTTTAATTTTGCTTTTTCCTTCCTTCCAGCAAGAGTCCGTAGTGTGACCAAATATATTGCATTTGGCACAAGTAATGTATTTAGAAGAGTATAACTTTTCTGGACTTTTACTGAATGAGGATGCAGTATTTGATATTTCATTAATTTTAGAATTTTTAAAAGTGAATTTTCTGGACTTTTCACTGTCGCCGGCGACAGTGGTTGTCGCCGGGCGACAGCTTCCAGATGTGTATCCGAGCCCAAACCTTCCAGATCCATGGCGTTGGTATCCTAAGATCATATCCAGTGATCTTCGGCCCATTCCAAATTTTTTCATGGCTAGTGTTAAGTCATGAATCTGGTGTCTCATTTTTGTATTCTCAGATACTAGATTTACGCATCTCCGTTCAAAAGATTTCTTTCCCTCATGGACTATGGAAATTGAAGATTTCAGATCTCTCTCTAAAATCTCATTCTTTTTAGTAAGTACTTTTATTGTAGAATGAGATTTGGAAAGAGATTCTTCAAGTTCCTTAATTCTTCCCAAAAAGTGATCACACTCTTGGCAAGAAATATCTCTTTTTCCAATAGTCTTAATTTCATTTAACAATTTTTTGTTTTCTTTAAGTAAAATTCCATTTTCAGATTTTAGAAGATCATTATCTTTTAAACTTTTTTCAAAAAATTTGCAAGTCTTTAAAAATTCAGAAAACAATTCATCATAAGTTGGAGGAGTTACCTTAGTGTCGCTTTGGACACTGCATTCGTCATCAGATATGACGCTCTTTCCCATTAAGCATATGTTGGCCTCCTCCTCTTTACTTGAGTCGGAACTGCTTGCATCCTCAGAAGTAGTATCATCCCAGGTTTCCGCATTCAATACCTTCTTCGACCCTTTGTGCTTCTTTTCTTTAAGTTCTTTCAAGTACTTTGGACACTTGCTTCGAATGTGTCCCAACTTCTTGCAGTGATAGCACTCCGGTGGCGGTCTCTCTTCCTCCTCATCGCCTTCCTTTCCTTTTTTCTTCCTAAAGGTTTCCTTCTTAAAATACTTCTTAAACGAATTCCTTCTCTCCGGATTTTTCATAAATTTTCTAAATTTTTTAACAAATAAACTTTCCTCATCTTCTTCATCCTCCTCAGAATCACTAGTTTCTTCCTTCTTTGATCTTAGAGCCAATCCCTTCTTCCTTGGCTCCATATACTCTTGTTGTTGAATTTTCAATTCAACTTCATGAGTTTTCAAGTTCCCAATGAGACTCTCCAATTGTAAGGTCTTAAGATCATGTGACTCGGAAATTGCAGTCACTTTAGGATTGAACTTCGGGGGAAGTGATCTTAAGATTTTCCTTACCAAATCTCCATTTGAGAACACCTTTCCTAGCACCTTTGAGTCGTTCACGATTTTTGTAAATCGTGTGTACATCGTATCGATCTCTTCATTTACCTCCATTTTGAACCTTTCAAATTCAGACTCCAGTTGAAATAGCTTTGAATCTTTTACCTGCGAAGTACCTTCATGAGTGATTTCTAACAAATTCCAAATTTCAAATACAGAATTACAAGCACAAACTCTATTAAATTCAGTGCGATCTAGTGCGCAAAATAAGGCATTCATGGCTTTTGCATTGTTCTTACATCTTAATTTATCATTGTCATCCCACTTGTCTTTGGGCTTATCCATAGTTACATCTCCTACAACAACTGTTGGAGAAGTGTAACTAGATTCTACCATATTCCAGACTTCTACATCTAGCGCAATTAGAAAACAACGCATACATGTTTTCCAATAATTATAGTCTGTGCCCGTGAATAAAGGTGGTCTACTTATGCCTTGCCCCTCAACGAACGCATGATCGTTGTGCGTCATTACTCCCGGTGGTAAAATCGTTTTGGAGTAACCTCCCTCTGATACCACTTGTTGGATCGTATGACGCCCTTAGAGGGGGGGGGGGGGGTGAATAAGGGTGTGTTTGAAATATAATTTTTCCTTAAGAATTTTTAAACAAGTTTTACTTTTCTAAAAATTACTTCTAAACAATTTCCAAAAAATGTGTTTTTTTTTTATAATTCAAAAACAAATTTCTAAGATAAAGATTATGCCACCAAATATGTAATTAAAGAAAAAGACATAATTATATTAATCATGAAATTTGCATACAATAAAAAATGATCTTAACAATGCTTAAGATCAAGGCACAATTATGTTAATAAAAAAAATCTACAATTTTGGTTTACCAATCCTTCTCCCAAGGATCGAAAGGCTATCACTTGTCTCTCCCAAGACCAAGCCCAAGCCTATCCTCTAGATCTTCCCAAGATCTAGACGTAGCACACAAGGCCACGATTTCCCACCAAGCCACGCAAGGACTTGGACGCTCCGCACAAGGAAGCGATTTCCCCCTAAGCCGCGCAAGGACTTAGACGCCGCACGCAAGACGACGATTTCTCCAACGATTACAAAATGAAAAGTGAATGAATGAAAATACAATATGAAAAACCCCCTTTAGAATTTCTGGACCAAAACAGCGAAGATCCCTTGAGACAGTCTCCTTGGAATGCGTGTACAATCTTCGGCTTCGCTCTCTCTTTTCTCCTTCAAGGATGGGGATTTTCGTTCTCTGGAGCTCTCTGGACGATAACACTCAGGAAGGAGGCTTGGGAATCTTAAGAACTGAATTCCACGAAGTTTCGAGCCCTTTTAATAAAAAGGAGCTGTCGCCGTCCGATAGCCGCTGTCGCCGAAATCCGATATCTCCAGAGGCTGTCACGTGTCCCATAAAACAAAGTTTCTACGTCGTGTTGAGGTCGTGGTTGAGACGTGGGCTGTCGGATATCCGATAGTACTGTCAGATATCCGATAGCCAAGGTAACCGCTGCACGTTCTGGCGTTATAGGAAGATCGTGGGCTGTCGCCATCCGATAGCGATATCGGAAATCCGATAGATCCTAACCGCTGTGTGGTAACTGCTGCACGTCCTGGCGTTATCGGAAGAACGTGGGTTATCGCCATACGATAGCGATATCGGAAATCTGATAGATCCTAACCGCTGCACAGAGATCAAATATACGCGCTGTCGGAAATCCGATAGCTCAAATTTCTGGAAATTGTCATTTTGCTTCAATTGAAATCATGTTATTTTTGCACCTGTTATCTGCACATCATTAATCAAAAATAGGATCAAATACATTCGAGATTTGTTATTCTCAAACCGG
Organism: Dactylorhiza incarnata; assembly: GCA_033032865.1. Taxonomy (NCBI): domain Eukaryota; kingdom Viridiplantae; phylum Streptophyta; class Magnoliopsida; order Asparagales; family Orchidaceae; genus Dactylorhiza; species Dactylorhiza incarnata. The sequence goes on from JAWHQI010000295.1 coordinate 701,219, forward strand.
ACGAGTGCGGAACGCATGCTCCAACAACGACCTCCTTAAAATACAATTTAGCAACATGAGATGCATCGTTGGTGTTATTGCATGCAATAAAGTATGCCATTTTTGAAAAACAATCTACCACAACCAGAATAGAATCATGACGCCTAAATGTCAGGGGTGACCCAATATGAAGTCCATGCTAACGTCCTCCCATGGGACAGACGGAATCGACAGTGGTGTGTAAAGACCTGCATTGGTCTTGTTACCTTTCGCTAATTGACATACACGACAACTCCCAACGATTTTATCGACCATTGGTTTGAGGCCTGGCCAAAAGAATTTATCCTCGACTAGTGTGATAGTTTTATCCCGGCCGAAATGTCCACCTAACCCTCCGCTATGTAACTCCCATACAATGAAATGGCGTAGCGAGGAACGGGGAATACATAACTGCGTATGCCTAAATAGATAACCGTCACGGATGTAGTATGCAGATATAGTAGACGGGGAATTTTCCTGAGCCGCTAAGTATATATCCTTAAAATCCGGGCATAGCACATATTCATCCTTAATTCTCTCAAATCCTATGACCGTTACCTCCATTGCAGATAATATTAGGGTGACACGACTAAGAGCGTCCGCCACACGATTTAATGTACCCTTAAGGTGCTTGATAATGAACGTGTACTCTTGAAGGTACGAAACCCATTTGGCGTGTCGAGGGCTAATTTTACTTTGGGAGTTTACATATTTTAGCGCCTCATGATCTAATAAGATTACAAATTCTTTCGATATAAGATAGTGTCGCCAATGTTGGAGACAACGTATTACGGCATAGAACTCACGATCATAATTGGAATAATTTAATTTCAGTCCCGCAAGCTTCTCGCTAAAATAACCTATCGGGTGACCCTCTTGACTTAACACTCCTCCGATTCATATACCAGATGCGTCACATGATAATTCAAACACTTTGCTAAAATCCGGCAATCGTAGTAGTGGTGCTTCAGACATTCGTTCCTTAATCGCTTGAAATGTCGTAGTGGCCGCTTTAGTCCACTTAAAATCACCCTTCTTCATGCATTCAGTAATTGGTGCCATGATACTACTAAAATTACGAATAAACCTTCGATAAAATGTGGCCAATCCATGAAAACTTCTAACCTCCCGGATATTTTTCGGTTCCGGCCAGTCTCGAATAACTTGGACCTTTTTAGGGCAACATGAATACCTTCGGAACTCACTATGTATCCTAGAAACTCTACGAAAGTCACACCAAAAGCGCACTTTTTAATATTAATAAATAAAGTTTCTTGGCGCAATGTTGTAAGGATCGTCCGCAAATGTTCTTCATGGTCCATCGACGAGAGGCTAAATACTAAAATGTCATCGAAATAGACCACTACAAATTTACCCATATATGGTTTAAATATTTGAGTCATCAACCGCGAGAAAGTGCTCGGTCCGTTGGTGAGCCCCTCTCCAAGCACCAACCACTCATAGAGCCCATCCTTAGACTTAAATGCCGTTTTCCATTCGTCTCCCTCCCGTATCCTTATTTGGTGGTAACCACTTTTAAGATCCAACTTTGAAAATAGGGTGGCTCCAGATAACATATCTAATAAATCGTCCAAACGTGGGATGGGAAACCTATATTTAACAGTGATTTTATTTATGGCCCGGTAATCTACACACAACCTCCAAGACTTATCTTTCTTTGGGACCAAAAGTGCAGGGACGACACATGGACTCTTACTATGACGGATATATCCCTTTGCTAATAAATCTGAAATTAAAGTTTGTAATTCATTATGTGCGGAAGGATTGAGCCGATAATGGGGAAGATTAGGCAATGATGAGCCCGGGACAAAGTCAATCTCGTGCTGGATTTCTCTCATGGGTGGCAACTTAGATGGTAAGTCCACCGGATAGACGTCCTTATATTCTTCCAAAAGCGTTCGCAGAGATAACGGTAGATTCTCTAAAGATGGTGAATCGTCCTTAGCTTGTAGACATACTAAAGCATAGATGATGTCATTCATGAAAGTCTCACGCTCTAGCTCCTTCCTACTTATCAAGCCAATTGTTTTCTTTTCCGCAGGCACAATTGTGTCTTTGGAGGCAATCGATGGATCCTTAGGCGGGGATGGTTTCAATACAATAGTCTTACCATTAAACTTAAACTCGTATGTGTTGGCTCGTACGAAATGGGTCACGTCGTAATCATAAAGCCACGGTCGTCCTAGTAATACATGACAAACATCCATGGGGATGACGTCGCACCACACCTTGTCGACATAGCTCTTTACCGTAAGCGGCACTAGACAACGTTTGGAGACCGCAATAGACGTTTTGTTTACCCACGCTATTTTATACGGATGGGGGTGCGGTTCAGTGTCTAAATGCATGCGAGTGATAGCGTTCTCCGAAATGACGTTCATGCTGCTACCGCTATCGATTATTAGTTTACACCACTTCTCACCGCTTTTAAAATTCAACGAAAAGATATTCGTCCGATTATACTCATCCGACACACGCGGTGTGGCCAAAATGCACCTCATAACCATCATATAAGATTCATCTTCAATATCACTCGGCTCGGCATCAGATTCATCGCCGGCTTCATAGATGATCTCGGCGGGTTCAGACGTGGAGTCTAATAGTGCTAGTGGTTTACTCTTAGTGGGGCACTCACTAGAGTAATGTCCTTGGATCCCGCAAGAATAACATGTGGCGTTTGTCTTATTAATCCGTCCTACCGGAACTCTCTCGCCAGTGGGATTCCTAATGTTCCTAGCGGTGATAACTACCGAATTCGAATCAGTCGATCGAAATCTTCCTTTGTCCCTCATGGAGGACGAAGGTGGGGCTCCTAAAAGGGATTTTCCCTTCTGGAATGCTCGTCCCTTGGACTTGTAAGCGTTGTGCTTCTCTATGTCTAAAGCAGCATTGAATGTCGTGTTAAGGTCCGTATGACCATAACGCAAAAGCTTGCCTTTGATTTCTGGGTTAAGTCCCTTACGAAAGCGAGATAATGTAACTTCGAGCATTTCCTGTATGTCACACCGCACCATCATATCTTTCAGAAGTCCCATATACTCTGATACCGATTTGCTACCCTGACGATGGGTGGCTAACTCGTCGAACATTTGAGTTCTGTGATACGCAGGGACATATTGGTCAGACAAAGGTGCCTTCATGGCAGCCCACCCAATTGGGGGTGCCGCATTCACGGTACCTAGACGCCTCTCTTCGTTCAACCAGAATGTTTTGGCTCTACCCAAAAGCATCATCCGTGCAACCCTCACCTTCTCACCATCCGTCAGATTCTTCCACTCAAAGTAACACTCGATCTCGATAATCCAGTTTAAAAATACTTGGGGTTCACCCATTCCATCGTATGATGGTGGATCAATTTGCACGGATGGTGGATCATCCGTGCAACCCTCACCTTCTCACCATCCGTCAGATTCTTCCACTCAAAGTAACACTCGATCTCGATAATCCAGTTTAAAAATACTTGGGGTTCACCCATTCCATCGTATGATGGTGGATCAATTTTCACGGCTCTAGTTACATCGAACTCATGAGGAGCTCGAGGCGCTTGCTCATCGTTCTGATTACGGGGATGGTTTGGTCTCTCATCTCGTTGGTTGGCAACGGGATTTCGATGCGCCGCTTGATTGAATGCTAACCCTTGTATTAACTGTGTGAGTGCATCGAACTTAGCATTAAACTTGTCTCGAAGCTCCGCAATCGTTGCAGGAGCGTGATCGTCATCATGGTTGTCTGCCATAGTGGAAGCGGTTGGGAGATATTCCGTACCACGCCTAGTGGGCATAAACAACGGGACAAGTGTTTTTTTGTAATTTTTTTTTGCTGAAAAATTGTTTTGTTTTTTTACTAAATGCAGACCAGAATTTTAGATCAAGACACAAATTTTACGAAATATAATTTTATTCCCACCTAATAACTAAGGTAAGTAAAAGTATTTTTTGATTTTCTTTGAGAAAATATTAAGTAGAATATCCAGAATTTTTTTTTAAATTTCGATAAAAAGTGAGAAATATAGACCGCTATCCGCAGACCAGAATTTTTTTTTTTTTTTTAACAAACGATCGTGCAAACAAGTGAGTGTTGGTGTCCTACGGATTTTGGGATGGTGTCGATTAGGAAATCAACACGAACCTCGCTTTGATACCAAATTGATGTAGGCCGACCAAATCGATCCTACACGGACGACGCAACAACGTCTCTCGCTATGTTCTACGCCCTCTTTACCACACGCTAACGAGTCGCAGCCGTTACAATTAGTTTTATTTATCTTTCGCGCTAACGTACGGGTAGCCACACCACGCTTGATTCGGAGAATGACTATAGGTCAAAATCCGCTCCGGCTAAAAGGAATAATATTGATTCCGACGAGCTTAGAGTTGTACCAAAACAGATCCACCAAAAATAAACACGATTCGAAAGTGGTAGGATCTATCCCAACTAGAAAAAAGAACGAGGATCGCCAATCCTCTCGAGAGTTATCGGAAAACCAAACGAAATCACAGATCTATTATAAAACTACCGCGATAATTTAAAAGCTTCGAAAATCCACGCAAAAATCGTCCACCACAAAACTATCTAAGAAAAGAAATCTCTTGAGTAGTAATTTTCGTTACCCCTCTCGGAAAAGTAGATCCGAGATGTTGGATCCACAAGAAACGATCGCCTTCTTTCGAAAACCACGGGAAGCGCACCAACGTTGAAGAACACGTCCGTCTTCTCCGCTTCACGCCGTAGAAGATCACCCAAGCCTATCCTTCTTGCAAGAGAGTTTTGGATCCGAGGATGAAGGGAGAAGTAGAGAGATGAAAGGTGGTGGATGAATTGTGAGTAGGAGAGAAGATGAAGGGAGAGGAGAGAGAGGGGGCGGCCGAACCTTGGAAGGAAGAAGAAACCCTCAAGGGGGCGGCGACAATGATAGAGGAAAAGGGAGAGAGAGAGATACGTTTGGGGGGGGGGGAAAGAATATTAGGCAAGAGGAGATTTCTCAATTAAGAGGAATTCAAAATGATTCATTCATAATATCCCTTATTCTATTACATGGAGGGCCTATTTATAGGCTTACAAAATTAAAACATACCAAAATAAACGATGATAACATACCAAAATAAACGTACAAGGCTACATGCAGCCCAACATAATAAAATAAATACTAGACGCACCATTCATGAAATATGGTTCACACAATAACATTAAAACATGACATGAAAATATTTAATTAATAATCATAATTGAATAATGATAATTATAATTAAATATTATAGGGATAATATTTAATTAATAATTATTATTAATTAACTAGATTAATTAGCAAATAAACTAAATGACTTCATGATTGCGTGAGCGGAGATTGTAGTCGTGACCGCTACGGCGCCGCAAGTCTTTGGCCGGCGGTTCAACATCATCATCAAGTGCGCCATGGACGTCATCTTCAACACCAAGTTGGCCGTTGTGGAGGCCGTCGCTATCAAGAAGACATGTGCTGTCAAAGAACTGAATCAAGAACTTCTTCTTCAACCTTTAGTTGTCGATCTTCATCCGGCAGAAGAAACAGTCTTTATCATTGTAATTTGTTGTAAGGCTTGCGGGCCAATCTGTAAGGTCTGTTTTCAGATCTATTTGTCCAGCTTGAGGGATGGAGAGCTGTGAGGCCTTAGGGCCAGGGCAGTGCACTTGCGGGTGCGACTTGTCGAGCTTGAGGGCTCGGGTGCAGTAGGGGCTTGCGGGGCTAGGATGTAGGCATAGGACTTGCGGGTTTGTGTTGTGTAGGGCTTGAGGGCCTAAGTGTCGAGCTTAAGGGCTCGGGGGCAGTAGGGGCTTGCGGGCCTAGGCTGTTGGACTTGCGGGTCCGTGTTGTAAGGCTTGAGGGCCTGAAGTTTTGGCGGAGTTTGGCGAGCCTAGCATACTGCTGTGTAGGCGCAGAGGGACAGAGAACTACTCAAGACACCCGGTCTTGAGGAACCTCTATAGATCTTGTGTCGTCTGCCGTGTTTTTGTGTGTGATACTTTTTGTGCTCTGCTTGATTATCTGAAAATCACACTAACATAAACAAAAGAAGCAAAATCACCTAACACCCCCACTCTAGGTGATCGTTCCATAAACAACAAGTAGTAACACTCAAGGATCCCGACAGTAGTGCTCCTGTGCTAGACTGTCCCGCCTCCATCTTCACCGGCCTCTGGTGCTGCTCCGTCTCCTCGGTCTCCTAAAATGATAAGGTCCACCGACCGTTAGTCAAAATACTAAGCCAATCCCCCACCCCTCCCCGGAGACTCCTAGGCATCGAGCGGGAGGAATGAAGCGGAGGACAATAAGGGGTGTAACAATAGCAGGTGACGGGAATATAATCTACAGGGAATGTCTACCACTACGCAATATATATTATAATTGAAGCAGATAGTAAACCAGGATAAGAACAAGTAAAGTAAGCAAGTAGAACAAATATATAAAGATAAGTAAGGAAAGTAACCGTTGATTTATAGGAATGCCCATACAAACCTATCGACCAAGGGGTCGTTTGGCATGGTCTATCGTATAAAGAGTCCCATAACCAACTTATACGATAGGGGTAGGGGTTGAAATGCAATGTTTATGTTATGACATGCAAGGTATGCCGTTAGATGTTATGATCGTACAAGTGCAACACATACACTACGACTCTATGCGCACAGACCTTTAGTTCCCCCTTTTTGGAGCTAGCAAAACTCCCAGGATACTCCCATAGTGGCAAACGGAAGCGGTGGGTTGGGCCTCGCCCATCTCTAGGTTGGTATTTGCACTACCTAACTTAGACCTAACGTACGCCTCAACGCTAATAACACAACAACGGAGCTCCTGCGTACTCTTGCTGGTTAGACCATCAGACGTGTCTTGCTAAAGGGTTATCCACACTTACCAAGCACAAGTATCAACGTCGGTGCAACGACCGTCGACACTAAGGACACGCCACCTTATGCACATGCATTATTAAATTCTACCTATGATCTCCAAGTCATAAACTACCCGGACGAACCTGTCCGGCCAAGGATCCTTTTTTTTAGTCACAAGCTCACCGGATCATTAATCTGCTCCTACAACCACCGAGCCTACAGCTCGGAGTACCAAACCAACTAAACTCTCATAACCATAGGGTGTGGGTGAGTGTGTTATTAAATTATTCTTGTATAACATCTTACTCCTACGATTTATGGTTAATCTTGGACTTCCCGAGGTCAACCCTGTGAGGGGCAAGCAGCGGTACTAGGAACTATGATGGGATGATAGCCCATAGCTCCCTTTCTCAAGACACTTAATGTTATTGGTAACTACCCATAAGAATGCCCCTCTTATCATTTGAATTGAGTTAAACCTAGGTGCTTTATGACATGCTAGGGGAAAGACGATCTTTCGTCAATCCCGAGCACAACCTTACCCTCAGCTTATCAGACACTCTTATCACATAAACTCCATTTTGGTGACCTCAACCTTTTCATCCTGACCATGTACACCAACTACAAACAATTTCCACTTGGTAGGCCACTAAATACCTAAGTTTCACAGTTTTACTAAACGCATACCAAATGAGCTATATGAACTACATAAGTAGAGGTACCCCAAATAATCATCCTCATGACTCAAGAGTCTCGAATAGCATGTCGGGAGGCAACGGGGAAGAGTCTTCGGGCTGCGTAAGTTCACAATTAAAGCACGGAGGACCCTGGTATTTGGGCCGCCGACTTTAGCCTCGGAGGGCAAAGCCATCAAGAGTGGATGGTGGTGGAAGGCGGAGTACACCAAAGAGTGCCCGAGTGCACGAGACGTGGAGGACATTCCCACGTTTGTGTTCGTTGCATATGTATGAAATGTTGTGGGCTTTGCTAGTCGCACTCTTATATATATATATGCTGTTGAGACTGTTTTGCAGGGACGTTTAGAACTGCCACCCCCTCGAAGGGGTGGGGTCGTTATAATTTGGTCAGTTTTAGCTGACCGTTGCCCTGTTTTGCCACCGTCTTTGGTGGGCTTGTCGTACAGGAGCTGGACCGAGCGGGAACTTGGCGGGCTGAAGCCCCTGCGATGCTGCGGCCCTTGAAGGCCTTTTGTCCTTTCTTCTGTTTTCATGTATGGCCGGCCTGCGCGCCGATGTTGGTAAACTGTAAGGCCGTCGTGCCTCTTTTGTATGTTGTAAAACATTTTATTCCAAGTTAATAGAAGTGGACATACCCGAGTTCGGGTCTTGTGGTTTAAAATTCTGTCTCTCTCTTTTACTTCCGCATAGGATGCTCTGAGTTAGGCTCCGTGGTATAGTGTCGTTGTATATTCAATAGTGACGTTCCCGTTTGTTTTGTAGTATATGGCGTGGGGCCCCGGCCGGACCTTCTGCTATATGCTTCTTAACGGATGGGGGTGTTACAGGGGGATGAGCTAAGTCACTTTAACTATATGTAATGATGAAGGGTGACCAAACATTGATCACCAACTAAAGTAATTGTCTTGAAGAGGATTGTGGGGTTGAGCCCATTGATCTGTAGTACCGTTAGGGGCCCCTTATGGAGTACACCGCGGGAAGTTCAAGATTCACCCTAAATATAACACGAACTAAATTGTAGGCAAGAGTAGCCTAAGTGGATATGCAGACTGGTATGGACCTCCTCCGGGAAGGAGGTGGGTTGGATCAGCTGGTGTGTTAGTCCCTGAGCTGGAAGCTCGGGTGGGCATGTTAATACCTATTACTTATTCAATTAGTGGCGAGTCTTCGGTACTAGGCTAGTTGTGTCACCGACAGTAGTACGTTGACTCGGGTGAGGGTGTGGTTTAGAGGGCCGGTAAGTTTGAGTACCGCGGTCTGGAGGACAATCCCTAATAACCCACTCCGACCTTAAAGTCTGGTGGATTCCAGCAAGAGTACGCAGGAGCTCCGCTGTTGTGTTCTTAGCGTTGAGGCGTACATGAGGTCTAGGCTTGGTAGTGACCATACCCGCCTAGGATGTGGAGTGCCCGATCCACTGCTAACGTGAGCCACGACGGTCGGTACCCGAAAGGTTGGCTTCCTTTCAAACAAATTGGGAACTATAAAGGTCTGTGCGCATAAAGTCGTGTGGGTGAGTCACATTGCATAATTTCATTAAAACATCATAATCATAGCATAACATAACATACACATAGCATACCCCCATCATATAAATTAGTATGGACTCTTTTATATGATGGGTTACCTGGACATCTTAACTTATATGTCGTATGGGCGTTCATATAAGTTAAGGTATGAATCTGTGATGATAGTTTAGATTTACTTACTGCACTGCGTTTCCTTTCTACTTACTGCTTACTTCATTACTCTACTTTACTGTCTTATACCTGCACTATGCTGCTAGCTAGATTTTACTGCTTTACTTATACCTGCTAGAGTAGTGCCATGTCACCACCTTCTTGTTTACCCCTTGTTTGTCCTCCGCTTCTTCCTCCCGCTCGGTGCCTAGGAGTCGTGGAGGGAGGCGAGGACAAAACGGCTTAGTCTTTATGACTAACGGTCGGTGTGACCGCAGGAGTCCGAGGAGGCAGAGTTGTCCCGCGCGCAGCAGGATGAGATGGCAGGACCTGAGCAGCAGATGCAGCGCACTACCACGACGCCACAGGTTGATGATTAGATAGTTAGATTTCCGCTTTTTGAGAGCTTTTGTTGTAGACTTCCGCATGTTGTAGAGAGAGATAGTACATTACTTTGCACATGTATCGGGTTTAAGCCCCTTTAATTGTACTTCTCTTATGGACTTTCTGTCTTCATTATTTATGATGTTGTGATTGTGGACATGCCTTCTTTTATGTACTTACTTTTTGGCATATTTTACTTATGATCGTATAGCCGGCAGGGTTGGTGCTGAGCGGTGTTAGTCAACCGGAGTGTTGGTGACACCGCAAGGCAGCGATTCTGGGCGATGGTCCACCTCAACCGTGCGATGCGGGAGAGGCTCGAGTTTTCAAGTACCCGTGCGGGTTTTGGAAAAAGAGACCTTACAAATGGTATCACTGAACGAACGATCATAAGAGAACAGTCCACAACATACTGGGTCACCCCGCTCGAGTGTAGTTTGAGGACAAACTATGCAGCGGAAGCTGTGGTGTGCCCAGGTATGAAATCACATAAAACAGTCCATTAAGCAGCAAGTTAGGTCAAATTTTGACTTACTTAGACAATTTGGTGACGCACCCTAGTCTAAAGAACGACCTCGGGTCTAGATTTGGGTTGAGAGTTAAAGTTACCCAATGTAGCTAAGGGAAGAAGTTAGTATAAGTCTTGACGCTGAGACTTTCACGCTAAAGGTTACGCTTTACTATCAAGTGGTAGGACCATCTCGAGGAGATCGGGTGTCTGTAGTCTTCTTTAGAGTAATAGAAGACCCATAAGCATAACCCCTTACCATAACTTGATACTTCCCATTACAGTACGTTGAGACAACCACCATAAAATACCAGAGGTCGAATTGGAATTTGAATATTTTGTTTGGAAAAGGCCCCTTTCCTAGTTAATCATATAGGGAACTCGAAAAAGTTAGCATAATTTATAGCATTGGGAGCCTAAGTTTTGTCATAACATTATGTCTCAGGGTGGAACACCAAGTCAGAAATTTGTTTTATGCCCTAAAGTTTTTGTGCCTATGTAAGATGAATACACCGTAGAGGTATTGAAGAGACTTAGCCCAAATCGGTAGGGGCTTATCCTTTTGTTTATTGGGCCAATAAAATACCGACTTGGATTGCCCCCTAGACTTTGTTTAGAAAAGGTTATGACTTTTTCGTAGTAATCTCGAGGTTTGGAGTATTCAATGATACTCAGGTGATGACGAGATCTTATTCATACACTTTTGAGTTATGGACCAACCCTCCTTAGAGGTTTGAGACCCTTGGAGAATTACTTCACCTTAAATAGCAGGGAGTGTTTATACCAAGTTGTGATCGCTTTAGTTATGCGAGCAAGTCAAGTGAATGGTACACTTCAAGAGTGAGCGTGCACTCATCTTATTGCTCCAAGGATGATTCTAAGGCGACAAAGTGATCAACTCGTTAATCATTTGGTTATACGTAAAGGGTTGTCCAGTGTATAAGCATAAGACTCTCGGAATCAAGAAAGTCAGGTTAAGAATTTAGGGAATTTCATTAATTTCCGGATCCAAGCAATGTGGTCTTGTCTTCTATAAGGACATTTGGTCATCAAGCTCTTACCAATCACAAGGGAAGAACGTCGTAAATGACAAATCGAGTGCAAGACCAAGTAAAATGTAGAGTGGATAGAAGTAAGACTGGGCTCTAAATCCACATGACCATAAGAAATAATGAGTTTATCGTAACAAACTTGCAAGTGTATTATTTTAGATACACCTTCTTAACCTCGAGACATCGATTTGTAGAGTTATCCAAACAATTAATAATCTTTGGCGTCCGAACAAATGTCTCGTTTTAGTCAAGTATTGAAAACAAGAAAGAATGCCAGGTTTAGTAGCTTGGGATAAAAGTGTCACATCATGGAATTTTGAAATTTGGAGTCAAGTCTTCGCAAGTAAGGATTACAACTAGAGTTTCTTGCACTCCAGGGCTTTCAAGGGTAATTTTCGGATAGTGTTTTTTTTTTAATTAAAATTCAAGCCCTCTCCTTGGTGAAAATTTGGTTAAGAGTTGGTTTTTGCACCACCAGAGAGCTTGGGAAGGTGACTCTTTGGATCTTGTAATACGATGGTTTAATCTATTTAGGGCTAAGATGGAGAATCTTACTGTGTTCGGATCTTGGGAAAAATGACAACGACCGTCATGTGCTGAAATATTGAGGAATGGGAAGTTAAAACGATTGATTAGTGGTCGTTGCTATCAACTCCCGCTTAAGACTGTTAGCTTTACTTGATGATACGTAGCGACGTAATTTTTGGATGACATAACTATGAGAAGGGTCATTATGATGAAACCTTTAATTCACAATTTATAGCTTAAGTGAGAGGAGACCTCCTGTCTTTGAATTTTTAACCCACTCTTTAGTGGAAATCTAAGGTGAAATTTGATAAATGATACATTGAAGATATATAATCTACAAGAATCCTCCGATCTTAAGAACCAGAGCTTGCAATTTCTCCAAGAATTGTAATCCCAATTAGGGAGATTCAAGAATAAAGGAGACATGTGTGTTTTCCAGATATAGTTGATGAAACTTCTCGTGGAGTAATGGATTTTTATGAGACACCCTTCATGTTGAAATCAAATTGTGCCAAAAACATGTCATGATAAAAAGGGTTTTTACCCTCGTGGGTTACGAAACAAAGGGTTATAGAAAGTAGTTGGGAGTCATTTCGGGAACATCTTTTTAAACTACAGACGTATGTTCCTCAAGAAAAGCTTGGAAGATATCTACATTTATTTAACGTGTAGAAGCGTTAACCTCGTGTAACGTTCGTAGGACATAAGAGACTCTGGTCCAAGTAATCAGGGTTTTTGTTATTGTTTTGTAACTGATAAACCTGACCTTGTCTCCGCGGAATCGGAAATGGTTTATCAGCCGAGACCTCATATGTTAACGGATAAGGTCTCTTGGTGTAGGTGGTGTTGAACTCCTACGTGTAAGAGAGTCGTATAGTGAAGAATCAGAATAGGCAATGACGGTTGGCTAAATGATCACGTCCTGGCTAATCGATTTATGAGCAGCGTGTTAAGTAAGCATGGTTCGTGATTGTAACCTTTTGAAGTTAAGTTGAACTCGAAGGTTTTGATGCCATCTAGCGCGGCATGATATTATGAATTAACCCGGTAAGTTCTATGTATTTCAGGTAGATCCTCCTTCGGGAGTGTAGTGATTTGATAACGCCCGCGCCTGGTTAGCTTGTTTTGATTTCTCTGAAATGTCTATTTCCTATTTATTACCGGGATAGAGCAAGTAGAACCCGCATTGTGATTAATGGCACGATGATCTGAGCGGCGGGTTAAGACTTCATTTGAACCCAGTGGAATTATTGCAGACAATCTTAGCAAGTAATAGTAGAAGTGCAACGAAAAATTTTTGGTAAAGAATGCTGCTCCGGTTTGAGTTCTCTTATTGTAGAGGTCCGAGTTCTTCCGTGGAAGGAGATTCTGATGCCCGATTATTATAGTTCAATCATGGGCAAGAGGAGCACAGTTGGGTGCCCTTGGACTTCTTGCAACAATGTTTCCCGGAACTTCTCACCTCAGGTGCAAAGTTATCGTCTTTGAAACCCTTTACACTTATAAGTACTTGCAACCCGTAGACCCAAACCTAAATTTCGAGGACGAAATATTTCTTTTGTTTATTGGGATTTGTAACATCCCCAATCCTTCTATACCCCTAGATGGTGTTAGGGCATGGGTGGTGTGCAGACTGGCCACTAAGGCCCTTGGGCCAAGTGGAGTGTGCTAAGTGCACACCAAGGGCACAAAATCAACATAGCCCAATACCACTCCCTTAGGCCAATTGACCCTCAATTCACCAAATTGAACTCCCCCATACCACCCTAACCACTAAGGAAGACCATAACCATGGAAATTACACTTGGGTGGGACCCAATTGCATGAAATTGACCAAAGTCAACATTAGGTCAACATTAACCAAACCAAGTCAATTAGGGTTCAATTGACCCTCAAATGTTCAAATTGACCTTACCACCACACTCTAAACACCTTAAGGAACCCAATGGACCAAAAAGCCCCATCATGGTGGGACCAACTGACCCCAATTAACCAAAGTCAAACTTTACCCAATTTTGGTCAAATCTACACCCTTTGATTAAATTGAACCAATTGGAGCCCCACCATGGACCAACCTATGTTGGGTGATGTTAAGGGACCCATGACCCCCAAGTGGGGTCAACCCACTCACCTTGGTTGACCAAAGTCAACCATGGTCAACATAGCCCATTAAAGGTGAATTTCAAGCCTAAAGTGAAATGAACCCCAACACCAATTAATTAACCAATTAATCATGGACATAGGTCTTGCCATCAGCCCTAGACTGAACTACACAATGAGCTTGATTAAATCAATGGAGGGGGGGGGACCAAAAGTTGATCAAAAAGCATAAAGCTTAAAGAGAAAGCAAAAGGTGAATTTCTCCTTAACACACTCCACCTCAGCCACCTAGGGACTTAGATGATTGCTGGGAACACCTCGAAAGGGCTGAAAAGCAGAGGTGGCAGCAAGGGGGTGGCAGCCCAAGAGAAATTCGTGAGCCTCCTTTTGAATACTCCCTATATAAGCCACCCCACCTCAAAACAACTCTCCCATCAGCTTCAGAGGTAGGAAAGCAGTTGGAATCGACTCCTGGATCAAGGAAAACGATGGAAAAACGAAGTCTTGGCCAAGCTCTCCGGAGAGAGGTGCATCCATGGCAAACCATCGCCGCCGCCGTGCCCCCTTTAAGGTTCGTTTCTCCTCTCCCTCTATGCTAGCTTCCCCTCTATTTTGTTTGAAGGTTCGGGCTCAATTGGGCCGGGATCGAAACCTCAAATCCATGGAAAATGGAGATTTTCGGCCATGCTAGGATCGCCGGAAAACACCACCTCCGGCCGCCATGTCGCCGGGAATCCATAGCCCCGACCACCACGAAGGTGTTGGAGGTGGTGGTTGGCCGGGGAGGAGCTGGGATGGACGGGAAATAGGAGAGCAAGTTTGCCCAGCTCTGGCTGAACTCAGCCGTTGGCTGGAGGAAGAAGATGAAGGGGGATTCTCGGATCTGCTTTAAGATTCATGCAGAATCATTATTCCATGCTTTTATTTAATTCATTACACTTGTTTTTCTGCCTCAAAAACTCAGTGCACTTCAAATAAAAATTAAGGCCTCTTAGAGGACGATATAGAAAAAGTGCCCAACATGAAAGTTGTAGGCCTTGGTCTTAACTTTCATTTGGCCTTGAGTTTAGGTCATTTGGTGACTTACAACTCCCTAGGGAGCTGTTTTACTAGGACTGGTCCTACACTAGGTCAGTGTATTAGAAAACTTGCCTAGGTCAAACCCCTCCATCTATGGAGCTGTGCTTTTAACCATGGGTTGGTATACCCTAGGGGCACCCCCTGCCAAAGGTGCAGCCCTTGGTGGACACTTTTGCATAGGGTTTTTGTGGTAATTAGATTATTTAAATTATGTTGATTTTTGGAGCATATGATGTCCAAATGACACCAAACTTTGGTGGCATACTCTTTTGTACATGAGTAGTGCCTACCTAAAATATCACTCAATTTGGAGTTGATTTGATATGTAAATTTGGAAACCCTAATGAGGGCCTTTAAGGGTCAAATTAGGCTTAGGTCATTTTGAGGAGTTGAGTGTGTTAGCCTCCTCCTATCATGTTGGCTATGTGAGTATGTATATACAAATGCTGGTGCCACACCCTAATGGTCCATTTGGAGCCATTAGGGTGGTGTGATCTAAAACCCTAAGGGTGAATCCTTAAGGGTGCAAAGTGGGGATTTGTGAAGAACATAGGATCAAATGTTCTTGCCATGGCTTGGGACTATGTAAATATGTTTGTAGGAGCATTAATTGACTTAGTAAATTAAATGAGAATTTTTAGGGGTATTTAGGTGTATTTCTTCCTAATAAATGAAAGTGCCCCCTTTCCTTAATAAAATAATATGCAAGGTCATATGACCTTGTATGACTTTGTTATACTATCAGTGGATGTATTAGGGATGAAATTGTGTTATAGTAATTTTGTTATAATTTATTGAAGTTTCATTCCTTGTGTAGGAATTCTTAAGTACTTGCTAGCTTAAGGGAATTTAATTTTGAAAAATATCAAATCATGGGGCAAAAATGTGATATTTGGTTAACTGTCATTCAATGCTATTATATACCCATGATAATTGTTTGGAAGCTATTGAAATTGTATTTCATATACTTCATGTAGAAATTGAGATTTACATTACTTAAGTTTTTAATCTTTTTAAAATATCAAATCATAGGGATTTGTCATGATATTTGGTGATCTGTGATTTTAGGTTAATCTATACCCATGATAATTGTTTGGAAGCTATTGAATTTGTATTTCATATACTTCATGTAGAAATTGAGATTTACATCACTTAAGTTTTTAATCTTTTTAAAATATCAAATCATAGGGATTTGTCATGATATTTGGTGATCTGTGATTTTAGGTTAATCTATACCCATGATAATTGTTTGGAAGCTATTGGAATTGTATTTCATATACTTCATGTAGAAATTGAGATTTACATTACTTGAGTATTTAATCCTTTTAAAATACCAAATCATAGGGCAATGTTATGATACTTGGGAATCTGTCATTTTATGTTAATATGTGCCCATGACAACAGTTTGGAAGCTTGTAGATGTGTAATTCAAGTACCTCATGTAGAAATTGGTAATTGCTACCTTTGAATGTTTAATCATTGTAAAATATCAAATCACATGGTAATGACAAAATAATTTGGCAGAGGACTCTAGGACCCCATTTGGACACTTGGTAATTTTTGGAGAATTTTGAGAAATGAAATACTATTTTTCCTAATTAAAGTGGCATTTTGGTAATTATACAATTATGATGATATAGTAGGCCAAATTACATCCTAGGGTCATGATACTCAGTGAACCACCTTGATATGGGATATTATTTTACTGATAATTTTCATGTAGCATGTATAGTCATTTTGAGGGTAGTTCATGTGTAATTTGGCTTAAGGCCTTAACTACTTTAAATTATATTAAATACCAATTTAATATGAAAAATTATGGAAATTGGAGCATACCCTACTAAGGTCAGTGGGAACCTTTGATAATTATTAGAGACCCTGGTGATGAATGTTTAGAAGGGTTCCCTTATGGGGTTGATGGATAGTTCAAATTTGTGGTCTGCGTTTAGTAAAAACAGAATTTTGAGTTCTAGACAATTCAGACCCCTAAGTGAGGTTTAGGAGGTATATCCAATCAGTAAATGAGATGTAGCACACCATGATTCAAGGAGGGTCAATCCTAGGGATACTTGTGGGGTGGTGCTGGAGTTAACGTAGAAGGAATGAAGGTACGTCCAACCCGATTGGGTGGGACGGGGGATGAGCTAAGTCACTTTAACTATATGTAATGATGAAGGGTGAACCAAACATTGATCACCAACTAAAGTAATTGTCTTGAAGAGGATTGTGGGGTTGAGCCCATTGATCTGTAGTACCGTTAGGGGCCCCTTATGGAGTACACCGCGGGAAGTCCAAGATTCACCCTAAATATAACACGAACTAAATTGTAGGCAAGAGTAGCCTAAGTGGATATGCAGACTGGTATGGACCTCCTCCGGGAAGGACGTGGGTTGGATCAGCTGGTGTGTTAGTCCCTAAGCTGGAAGCTCGGGTGGGCATCTTAATACCTATTACTTATTCAATTAGTGGCGAGTCTTCGGTACTAGGCTAGTCGTGTCACCGACAGTAGTACGTTGACTCGGGTGAGGGTGTGGTTTAGAGGGCCGGTAAGTTTGAGTACCGCGGTCTAGAGGACAATCCCTAATAACCCACCCCGACCTTAAAGTCTGGTGGATTTCAGCAAGAGTACGCAGGAGCTCCGCTGTTGTGTTCTTAGCGTTGAGACGTACATGAGGTCTAGGCTTGGTAGTGACCATACCCGCCTAGGATGTGGAGTGCCCGATCCACGGCCACCGTGAGCCACGACGGTCGGTACCCGAAAGGTTGGCTTCCTTTCAAACAAATTGGGAACTATAAAGGTCTGTGCGCATAGAGTCGTGTGGGTGAGTCACATTGCATAATTTCATTAAAACATCATAATCATAGCATAACATAACATACACATAGCATACCCCCATCATATAAATTAGTATGGACTCTTTTATATGATGGGTTACCTGGACATCTTAACTTATATGTCGTATGGGCGTTCATATAAGTTAAGGTACGAATCTGTGATGATAGTTTAGATTTACTTACTGCACTGCATTTCCTTTCTACTTACTGCTTACTTCATTACTCTACATTACTGCCTTATACCTGCACTATACTGCTAGCTAGATTTTACTGCTTTACTTATACCTGCTAGAGTAGTGTCATGTCACCACCTTCTTGTTTACCCCTTGTTTGTCCTCCGCTTCTTCCTCCCGCTCGGTGCCTAGGAGTCGTGGAGGGAGGCGAGGACAAAACGGCTTAGTCTTTATGACTAACGGTCGGTGTGACCGCAGGAGTCCGAGGAGGCAGAGTTATCCCGCGCGCAGCAGGACGAGATGGCAGGACCTGAGCAGCAGATGCAGCGCACTACCACGACGCCACAAGTTGATGATTAGATAGTTAGATTTCCGCTTTTTGAGAGCTTTTGTTGTAGACTTCCGCATGTTGTAGAGAGAGAGAGATAGTACATTACTTTGCACATGTATCGGGTTTAAGCCCCTTTAATTGTACTTCTCTTATGGACTTTCTGTCTTCATTATTTATGATGCTGTGATTGTGGACATGCCTTCTTTTATGTACTTACTTTTTGGCATATTTTACTTATGATCGTATAGCCGGCAGGGTTGGTGCTGAGCGGTGTTAGTCAACCCGAGTGTTGGTGACACCGCAAGGCAGCGATTCTGGGCGAAGGTCCACCTCAACCGTGCGATGCGGGAGAGGCTCGAGTTTTTAAGTACCCGTGCGGGTTTTGGAAAAAGACCGTATGGGAAGGACCGTATGTTGTCACTACAGTCGTAAAATCCGGAACGTACAGGCTCAGAATAGCAGAAGGAAAGACCCTACCGCGCACCTGGAACGCCCAGAACCTGTGTCGCTTCAATCAGTAATTTGTATCTTATATTATTTAAAAAGTCGCGAGCTCAGACTAGCGTAAGTTAATTTTCTATTATGTAAAAAGTCGCGAGCTCAAACTCGTGCAAACCAACTTTCCACTAAGAAAACTATGTTTGAGCAAAAATATTATGTACGTTTTTTCCACAATCACAGTAAGTCACATCACCGTAAGGGTCTGTCCCTCGCACGCTTAGTTATTAAAGGCGCAAGGCGCACCAAGGCACAAAAGGGTCTTGGAGCCTAGGCGCAGGCACGCGCCTGACGAAGGCAAGGCGCAACCACATCCATTTAAAATAATCAACATCAAACATCATTTCAGCTTCTCGATCAAATTCTTCATCTAGTCTACTAATTAATCATTCATTACTATCGTTTATCTCTTAAAAATAGAATTGATGTGGTCGCTTTCATCATATCTAAGTCTCAACGCACAATTATCTTTCACAAACACTAATCAATAAAAAAATTATTGAGTTCTTACATTATTTTTTTCTTTATTTTTGAAAAAAAATTTACAACAAAAATCTCACTCAGGCGTGCCTTTTATGTTCCAAAGGCACAAATAAAGCGCACAAAGGCGCAAACCTCTGAGCCTGGTGAGCCTTGAGCCTTAGGCGTGCCTGAGGCGCACCTTTAACAACAGAGCTCGCACGAAAGCCAATGTTTTAAACACATACATTTTTATTATTAACTATGGGGTCCTGCCCCTGGGACTTCGCACTGCCGCCGATCGAAGGTCAGCCCTTCTCCTCGCAGTAATGTCCCGGCGTCGTAAGGGTCTGCCCCTCTTACGGTCGTCAACGGTTTGAACGCATACGCTCTTCACCGGCCACTCTGGGGCCCTGGCCCTGGGACTTTGCAATGCCGCCGATCGAAGGTCAGCCTTTCTCCCCGCAGTAAGGTCCCGACGTCGTAAGGGTCTGCCACTCTTACGGTCATCAACGATTTGAATGCATACGCTCTTCACCGGCCATCCTGGGGCCTGACCCCCCGACCAACGCTTCGACAATAACTAGAACGACAGAGTCACAAGACACAAAGGCGTCATCACAGCGCAATATATAGCGAGAAGGGTCTAGCAGAACGGTAAACGGAAGCAACCGCACACTCATCCTCTGGCAATGATTTCGACCCATGACACCCCGAAGATGACGATGATCTAACTGCCGCGAAAAAATCAAAACCTCTGCACTCCTCCACGCAGTGATCCGGACTCCGAAGATTTGGGGGGCTTATGATGTGCACCCGTAGATTTATAAGCACTTCCGGGATGCGTTTAAAGGAGGCTCCACTATGGAGAGGTGGAGTTAGTGGGGTCAAAGTTCGACCCATGATCATGAGAATGGAGAAATCCGTCGCGCACAATTCAAATTTTACCGGCGCCAGGCGCGGTCACGACCGCACCCCGCCATTGGGGTGCGGTTAGCCCACACCCACTATTGGGTACGGATAGCCCACACCCCCCATAGTGGGGGGTGCGGTCTAACCGCACCCCCCATGATGGGGGTTGCGGCTAAACCGCACCCCCATGGAGGTGCGGCCAAGCCGCGCCCTCCCTATTGGGGTGCGGCCAAACCGCCCCCCTTGGGGGGTGCGGCCAAGCCACACCCTCCCCATTGGGGTGCGACCAAACCGCTCTCCCCCATGGTGGGGTGTAGCCAAACCCATCCCCACCTTGCGGGGGATGCGGCCGAAACCGCACCCCCCCTCGGCGGGTGCTGGCGGAGCCCATTTTCTCCTTAGGGGGCGCAGCTTCCCGTTCCACGAGTTCGTTGCACCCTCGGAGTACTCTCGCGTTCGTTGAACGCTCAGAATGCTCTCGTGTTCGTCGCGGAACGCTTTCACGCATGCTCAGAATGCTTCCCCGTTCCCGACGCGCGCGCAGTTAACATTTCCTAATTTCTCATATTTCAAAACCCGTTCGTCGCATTCATCGCCATCAACGAAGCTGCCCGATCTGCCTGAACTGCCCGAAGGGCGAGATGGCCATTTACGAAAAATGTCGATCCGTGTGCTCCGAATCGACAAACGTGATTCGCCCGTAAGGTGGTTTCGGTAGTTACAACGACAAAATTACCAGGATACCCCTGCCCAAGACTATAAAAGGAGCTCAGGGCCTTCATTTCAAGACATCTTGTCTTCTGCACCCGAGAGAGCTCTGCCAAGATTTCCTCTGAGTTCTCCTTCGGTGCTCGAAGATCTCCTTCGTGGACTTGGACATTTCCTTCGCTCCGGAAGTCTACCTTCCTAAGTGATCCGAGAACCTTCGGATCCCGAAAGGCTACTCAACATTCTCATTTTTGTTCCCACTACTGTTCTCAGAAGAAGTACTTAGCTTTCCGAGAGGTGGTCTGTCACCCTCGGAGTTCTCTCTCTCTCTACCATTGTAACGAGCAGCGGTCTGTCGCGCTCGAATTCTAAGTTTCCAATTGTAACATCCCAGAAGATAGTGGAAGTTGGCTGGCATAGCTTCGGCCGCGTGGTTTTTCACCCTTTCCGAGTTTTCCACGTTAAAATTACTCGTGTCACTTATCGATTCATTCATTGACTGTTTGCGCATTCGGTTCGCTTCCGAGCTAAGGTAGTTCAATTCGACCGGTCTACCAGAGCATCCGAGCGATCCGCAACATATATATACACGAGTGACAGTGCGCGGGGGGCCCCCGTGCCCCGCGCGACAGTTCTCCGCCCGCCCCCGACACGCACCGAGTTATATTTAAATTTTTTCCTTTTTTTATAAATTTTAAAAATATAAAATTATGTATTTTATTTTTAAAATATCTGTAATTTAAAAAATTATAATATATACAATATAATTTATATATATATATATATTATATTATATATAATATATATATATTATATATATAATTATATATACATATATATTTTATATACTAAAAAAATTTAAGAATTTTTTTTTTACAAAACTACCGTCCGACGGCTCCTTCCGCTGCCGCCACTGGCGGCCTCACCGGAGCACACCGGCAGGTTCGCCGGAGTCCGGCGAACCTGCCGGTGTGCTCCGGTCAGGCCGGCAGTGGCTCCGGCGGCGGCAGCGAAGAGAGCCGTGGGAAGGCGGAGGTGAACGGTGAGTATCGAGCTGTATCAAGAGAGAGGGGAAAATCCAGGAAATGGCTATTTGCAGCCCATTTCATCTTGATCCAATGGCTGGATTCAATAATCGGTTCTAATTTGGTCTCATTATGGGCCTAAAAATTTTTCTTTATATAATATAGATATATATATATATATACGTATATATATACGTATATACGTATATATATGTAGATATATATGTATATATATGTGTATACTGTTGAAACCGAGACTTGCGAACAAGACTTAGTCTCAGTGGAGTTCAGGGCCCTCAGCTAGCCGAGGGGCGACCAATCCTTACTGCTCCCAAGGGAGAGCTCTAGGTTGAAGGTGTTGGAACTAGGAACTGGACCAAGGGCTTAGTGGGGAGGTCCCGCCACATACCCAGAAGTTCCCAAGGAACATCCCCTCCCAAGCCACTACTAAGCTTGGGCACCACTGGAGACTCTCCTCACCCACTAGAGAGACTTGGGGAGAGAGAGAGAGGGAGAGAGCTAGCCTAGAATCAGATCCCCTCAAAGGGTGCCCCCTTGGTCCTATTTATAGGATTTCTGAAGTTGGGCTGCAAATAACCGAAAACTGGTCGGCCAGATTACCAAAATACCCTTGAACTGGGCTGCAGATAGCCAAATCCCGCGGCTCTTGGACTGCGAATAACCAAAACTGGACTGCGAATAGCCAAATCCCGCTACTCTTGGGCGCTAAACGCAGACCGCCTACCCGGCTTGGAGTTGGGCGAGCCGGAGGACTCCTGGCCTCCCCGGCTCGCCCCCACGTTAGGGTGCGTTTAGACATCCCTCCTGGTGAGGTCTCGCTGGGGTGCATTTAGACACCCCTCCTGGTGAGGTCTCGCTGGGGTGCATTTAGACACCCCTCCTGGCTGCCGGACTAGGGAGCAGGGGCGAGTGGAGCTCGTCCCCTGCTGCTGGGCGAGCCAGAGGCCTCCCCGGCCTCCCCGGCTTGGAGCTGGGCGAGCCGGAGGCCTCCCGGCCTCCCCGGCTCGCCCCCACAAGAATCTGGGCGAGCCGGAGGCCTCCTGGCCCTCCCAGCTCGCCCCCACAATGCTCTGGGCGAGCCGGAGGCCTCCCGGCCCTCCCAGCTCGCCCCCATAAGGGTCTGGGCGAGCCGGAGGCCTCCCGGCCCTCCCAGCTCGCCCCCACAAGGGTCTGGGTGAGCCGGAGGCCTCCCGGCCCTCCCGGCTCGCCCCCACAAGGCTCTAGGCGAGCCGGAGGCCTCCCGGCCCTCCCAACTCGCCCCCACAAGGGTCTGGGCGAGCCAGAGGCCTCCCGGCCCTCCCAGCTCGCCCCCACAAGGTTCTGGGCGAGCCGGAGGCCTCCTGGCCCTCCCAGCTCGCCCCCACAAGGGTCTGGGTGAGCCGGAGGCCTCCCGGCCCTCCCGGCTCGCCCCCACAAGGCTTTGGGCGAGCCGGAGGCCTCCCGGCCCTCCCAGCTCGCCCCCACAAGGTTATGGGCGAGCCGGAGGCCTCCCGGCCCTCCCATCTCGCCCCCACAAGGGTCTGGGCGAGCCGGAGGCCTCCCGGCCCTCCCGGCTCGCCCCCACAAGGGTTTGGGCGAGCCGGAGGCCTCCCGGCCCTCCCAGCTCGCCCCCACAAGGTTCTGGGCAAGCCGGAGGCCTCCCGGCCCTCCCAGCTCGCCCCCACAATGGTCTGGGCGAGCCGGAGGCCTCCCGGCCCTCCCAGCTCGCCCCCACAAGGTTCTGGGCGAGCCGGAGACCTCCCGGCCCTCCCAGCTCGCCCCCAAAAGGGTCTGGGCGAGCCGGAGGCCTCCCGGCCCTCCCGGCTCGCCCACACAAGGCTCTGGGCGATCCGGAGGCCTCCCGGCCCTCCCAGCTCGCCCCCACAAGGGTCTGGGCGAGCCGGAGGCCTCCCGGCCCTCCCAGCTCGCCCCCACAAGGGTCTGAGCGAGCCGGAGGCCTCCCGGCCCTCCCAGCTCGCCCCCACAAGGTTCTGGGCGAGCCGGAGGCCTCCCGGCCCTCCCAGCTCGCCCCCACAAGGCTCTGGGCGAGCCGGAGGCCTCCCGGCCCTCCCAGCTCGCCCCCACAAGGGTCTGGGTGAGCCGGAGGCCTCCCGACCCTCCCGGCTCGCCCCCACAAGGGTCTGAGGGAGCCGGAGGCCTCCCGGCCCTCCCGGCTCGCCCCCACAAGGCTCTGGGCGAGCCGGAGGACTCCCGGCCCTCCCAGCTCGCCCCCACAAGGGAACAGTCCTGGGATGCGCCCCTCAGACTCGACTCCCTCCAAATGCTCACCCCTCCTCCTCCCGGGGTCGCGCCCTTTGGAAATATTGGGCCTAAAAATATCTTGGGCCTCGGGGGCCCACTCGGCGAATACAGGGTTGTACACAATCCCCGCTCTTTTTGAGCGTGACTCACGCTCGGAAAGAAATGTCCAACCCTGCATATTCGACGAGTGTCGCTGGGAATCCGGTTATTGGTGATATCTTGGAAAAGCCACAGCGCCTCCCCGAGAGGTCCCCCAACCTTGCCGGCTAGCGAGAGCCCGGCTAGCTGAGCCACCTCGGGGAAAAACACAGCCTCCCCGAGAGGCCTTCCTACCCTACCGGCTAGTGAGAGCCCGGCTAGCGGAGCCACCTCGGGGGAAAAACACTTAGCCTCCCCGAGAGGCCTTCCTACCTTGCCGGCTAGTGAGAGCCCAGCTAGCGGAGCCACCTCGGGGGGGGGGGGGAATACTTAAGAGAATTTTCGACCACTGAGCGGTTCCTGACCCTGCCAACTAGGTGGGAGCCTGGTCAGCAGGTCAACATGGGGACTAAGTACTTGGGACTTTCCTGCCACCGAGCGATCCTCGGACCTGCTAGCTTGATGGGAGCCTGGTCAGCGGGCCAGCATCGGGACTAAGTACTTGGGACTTTCCTGCCACCGAGCGATCCTCGGACCTGCCAGCTTGATGGGAGCCTGGTCAGCGGGCCAGCATCGGGACTAAGTACTTGGGACTTTCCTGTCACCGAGCGATCCTCGGACCTGCCAGCTTGATGGGAGCCTAGTCAGCGGGCCAGCGTCGGGACTAAGTACCCTGAGACTCTCCTGCCACCGAGCGATCCTCGGACCTGCCAGCTTGATGGGAGCCTGGTCAGCGGGCTAGCGCCGGGGCTCATTACTTGGGACTTTCCTGCCACCGAGCGATCCTCGGACCTGCCAGCTTGATGGGAGCCTGGTCAGCGGGCCAGCATCGGGACTAAGTACTTGGGACTTTCCTGCCACCGAGCGATCCTCGGACCTGCCAGCTTGATGGGAGCCTGGTCAGCGGGCCAGCATCGGGACTAAGTTGTAACATCCCGACTTTTATTGGGCCACTAGACCCTAGTAAGCCCAATAAAAGTAGACCCGAGCGATAGAAAACTACCATTTTAAGTGGCGTTGCGCGCCGCGACTAAGTCATTGGGGTACAGTGACCAAACGAACCCCGATTTGACTTCCGTCAGATCCGTTGAACTCGTATGAACCATACGAGTGCAACGGAATTCGTTGCGCCTCGATCCGAAGTCGTTTGGTGAAAACGACCATTTTGAGTATCGTTGCGCGCCGCGACTAAGTCATTGGGGTACAGTGACCAAACGAACCCCGATTTGACTTCCGTCAGATCCGTTGAACTCGTATGAACCATACGAGTGCAACGGAATTCGTTGCGCCTCGATCCGAAGTCGTTTGGAGAAAACGACCATTTTGAGTATCGTTGCGCGCCGCGACTAAGTCATTGGGGTACAGTGACCAAACGAACCCCGATTTGACTTCCGTCAGATCCGTTGAACTCGTATGAACCATACGAGTGCAACGGAATTCGTTGCGCCTCGATCCGAAGTCGTTTGGAGAAAACGACCATTTTGAGTATCGTAGCGCGCCGCTACCTCCTTGGTATGAATAGTGGCCGTACGAACTCCAATTTGACTTCCGTCAGATCCGTTGAACTCGTATGAACCATACGAGCGCAACGGAATTCGTTGCACTTCGATCCGAGGTCGTTTGGAGAAAACGACCATTTCGGGTATCGTAGCGCGCCACTACCTCATTATTATGAATAGTGACCGTACGAACCCCGAATTGACTTCCGTCAGTTCCGTTGAACTCGTATGGACAATACGAGCGCGACGGAATTCGTTGCACTTCGATCCGAGGTCGTTTAGAGAAAATGACCATTTCGGGTATCGTAGCACGCCACTACCTCATCATTATGAATAGTGACCGTACGAACCCCGAATTGACCTCTGTCAGTTCCGTTAGGATCGTATGACCAATACAAGCACAACGGAACTCGTTGCGTCTCGATACAGGGTCGTATGGAGAGTATGCCATTTTAGTCCTATGCAGATCGCCTCAGTACACCGCACGAGATATAAAGCACACGAGCCCGGCATCGGCCCCGGCAACTCTTATCGTGCCCCGGGAGCCAAGGAAGACCCCACCCTAGGTTGACTCGGTCAAACCCCCCCCCCCCCCACCCCGGCTTGAAATTTATTGGGAAATGAAAGGGAAATGGGGGGGGGGGGGGAGAGAGAAAGTCCCTCCCCAAGAAAAAAAAAAGGGGCTGCCCATGAATAGGCAGCCCCTATTTGGGCAAGAGAGAGAGAAGGGAGGGGAGGGGGAGAAAATATCTCCCCCTCCCTTATCCCCACGTGGGGGATAAGGAGGAGAGCTCCCCCTTCCTATAAAAGGAAGGGGCAGCCCCCCCTCAAACCCACCCCACTCCCTCTCAGCTCCCCTCTGCCAGCAGCCCCCAGCCACCCCCTCCTCCTCCACCTTGCCGGAGCAAGCCAACCCCAAGGCCGCCGCCACCACCTCCTCCCTCATGGTCGGCCGCCCCTCCACCCGAGCCCCTCCCCAGGTAGAACCTCCCCCCTCCTCCTTCCTACCTCCCAGTGAAGGCCAACCCCCTCCCCGTAGCCGGAGCGCCGCCAGCCGCCGCCCCGAGCCTTGCAAGGCTCGGGGAGGAGGCTCGACTGTGGAAGCCCCTCCCCCAGCGCCGGTGGTGGCGCTAGGGGGGGGGGGGGGGGGGGGAGTTCCCCTCTCGGGGACCTCGGCGCCGGCGCAGGGGAGGCGGCCGGGCGGCCGGAAGAAGCAGCCCCGGCGGCGCCCATGGTCCAGCCCCCCCCCCCCCCCCCCCCCCCTCCGCTCTCGTTTCCTGTACGGGAGATAACCCCTCCCCCGGCGGCGGCCGGCGGCGCCAGGCTGCCGGGCCACCGCCGGAGTAGGCGCCGACCCCCGGCGCTCCGACCGGGGGCGGCACCAGTGGCCCCTCGGCAGGAGGGCGGCGGCGCAGCGGGCCTGCATGGCCCATGCAGGCCACGCCCCCATCTCCCGC
This sequence comes from Dactylorhiza incarnata, assembly GCA_033032865.1. NCBI lineage: Eukaryota > Viridiplantae > Streptophyta > Magnoliopsida > Asparagales > Orchidaceae > Dactylorhiza > Dactylorhiza incarnata. The sequence goes on from JAWHQI010000295.1 coordinate 728,448, forward strand.
CCTTTGTTTCACCTCCCCCGGCGGTGGCCGGCGGCGCCAGGCCGCCGGACCACCCCCGAAGGAGTCACCGGCCCCCGGCGCACCGACCGGGGGCACTCCCCGCACCCCCCCCCCCCCCCCCCTGACAGAGGCGACGGCGGCTAGCATGCACGCTGCATGCAGGCCGCCACCGCCCCCGTGCCGTTTTCGGCACTAACCCCGGCGGTGGCCGGCGGCACCAGCCCGCCGGACCACCACCGGAGTGGTCGCCGGCCCCCGGCGCACCGACCGGGGGCGGCGCCGGCCCCAGCCGGCGGCGGCAGCGTCTGCCACCCGCGCGCGAGTGGGGGGCCGCACGATCTCCCCCAGGAGATCGAGCGGCCCCCATTACCTGGTTTCCCGCCCCCGCCTCCAAATGTGCGCCCCCCGCAGCGGATCTGCTACGGATCCGCTGTGGGGGCCGCGGGAGGGCGCAGGGTGCAAGACCCCTGCGCCTCTTCCCTACCTCTAACCGCACCCCAGGCCTCTCCTTTCTCTTAGCACCCCAAAATAGCCCTTCCCCACTTTAATTTTTTCTAGGGCAAATAGGGTATTTTCAGGAAAAACTTTCTACATGGAAAATGTGCCCCACTCTGAGGGGCACCTCCAGTAATTTTTGGGGAATTTTAGGAAAAGATTTAATATTTTTAAAACCCTTTATAAGGTTGGTTTCGAGAAAATAAATGTCCAAATAAGTTCGCAAAAATCTCCAAAAATTATGAGCTCTAATTACAGGTATTTTGCAACTACTATCAAAGTTAGGAGGTGTGGTTTCTTATTTTGGTCCTCCAAAAGCTTTTACAAGCGAAAATAGACGCCCGGGAAAGAACAAAATTCACCAAAATGAATCGGCGTCCCCTCGACGCATATTTTTAAATACCTATTAAAAATTATGCGTACCTATCGAAGAAATCGACTAAGCTCGGACTATCGACGCGAAAGTCGGAACGAAATCGCGGCGCCGCATCGAAATTTAACCCCGCCGCGACAATAAGAAAAGAGCGAGTGGACTACTAACCATTTCCTTATGCTGTATTTACTTACTGTAATTTCCTTTAAATCCAGTCTCACACTGGTCCCCCGTATTTACTTTCTGTATTTCTCTTTAAATCCAGTCTCGCACTGGTCCCCCATATTTACTTTCTGTATTTCTCTTTAAATCCAGTTCCGCACTGGTCCCCCGCATTTACTTTCTGTACTTCCATTTAAATCCAGTCTCGCACTGGTCCTATTATCATGGCCTCTGCTTTCGGCCTACCTTCCTGTTATCATGGTCTCTGTTTTCGGCCTACTTTCCTGTTATCATGGCCTCTGCTTTCGGCCTACTTTCCTGTTATCATGGCCTCTGCTTTCGGCCTACTTTCCTGTTTATTACCATGGCTTCTGCTTTCGGCCTACTTCCCTGCTTAGTATTATGGCCCCTGCTTTCGGCCTATTTTAATTGCTAATGCAGAGCTGTCATGGCAACCATGCGGTGCTTATCCTCCCTTCGGCAAGGCCTTAGTTGGGGAAAACCCGGAGTTGAGTCCCTCCTCCCAGGTTAGTCCCAAGCAAGGAGCCCTCATACCGCTAATCCTCCCGGGCAGAGGTTGTGCAACCGGTCGAGTAGAATTGCCACGACACTTACGTGTTTGTTTTATATAAAACGGGTGAAGATTGATTGGAAGTGGCGGGTTGGTCACGCTCGCAGACCGTTCGTACCGGTGCGGGTGGGTTGACGACTCATGGCGACAGGGAGATGTGTGCAGTGGGTTACACCCTCCGAACCTGCAGTTTTGCCTCCGCTGGTCGGCCTACAAATCGGCTCGCCGGATGTCGCTCACATCCAAGTAGTACAGGAGGGCCTGAATGCTACGGTACGACTACATTCAGAAGTGGCAGGACTGGCCACTGTCACCGACGGCCACATCGGTGAGGCCCGCGGGGTTAGCTCCCCTGCTTGAACTAAAGCGGTCTAAACTGTGTCGACACAGGGTCTTTTGTGTGCGTACGGGTTTGAATACCTGGGTGTGCGTCTGCGCGACATAGTATTGTGTAGTTAATATACAGCGCAAATACGGGTCTTAGGGCATACGGCCCTATCTATATATATATGTGTCTATATATACATATTCACCTGCTACTAACCCTTTTCCCTGCTTCGGCTATTTCATTTCTGTTCTTTAGCCGCCCACTGGATATGGATCCGGGGAGGGGATGTATTTTCTACTTAGCTCTGTGACTAACGGTTATTTCTTATAACCAATCACAGGAGACGGGACAGCAAGGAGCCCCCACACCGCAGGATGAGTTACGAGCCTTAGAGATGGCCCGATCGGACACCCCAGCCTCTCCTCCTATCTTCAGAGACGTGAGTGCAAGAGAATAAAGACTAGCCTAGGGACCCTTGTTGTTTGGACTATGTAGCCTTCGGGCAATATTTTGTAAAACGATAGGCTCCGGCCATATTTAAATGTATAATATAAGCAGTGTGCTTGTTTCCTTTATAATATCTACTTCCGCTGTGCGATCTGATGTGATGTAATGATTCTTGTGCCTGACAAAGAGACCGCTCAGTGCTTGAGTGGGTGGGACGTCGCCACCCGGAAAGCGCTAGGTGGTCTTCTTTGGGCAGTATGATCCCCCCTCCCGGAACCCGGTTCGGTCTGGGGAGGGGGGGGTCTTACAAATGGATCAGAGCTACCACGATCCGACCACATGGGGCAGTCTTTCGATCCTCCCTTCCCCGGTTCCGTTTCTTGGTTCGGGACGAACCACGCAGCGGAAGCCTGGTAGACCCTTTAGGTAAGGTTAAGGACTCGAGACTGCACGATAGTACACCCACACGTTTTCCGCTTCCTTTCAGTCCTGCAAAATTCCCTTATTTTTGCAAGTTCTGACACTCGTTTGTTACTTCTCCAGATACCGGAGTCAAGTAACGGAAGGTCCTCCTCCCGAGACCAGTACCACCCTACGACCCCACCACCAGCTCAGACCGCTACAGCCACAGTTCCGTTCGGAGAGACAGAGCTCGGGCAGACCCTGGTAGCCCTGTTGGCCGCCTTCCAGACAGCCACCTTACGGCCACCCCAGCAGACCACCGTACCGACCGATCTGCTGACGACGTTCCGAGGGCTAAGGCCCCCCACCTTTCGGGGTACAGAGTCAGCCATCCAGGCCGAGGAGTGGGTGGAGAGGGTAGAGGAGCTTCTTGTAGGGATGATGTGCCCAGCAGTAGCCGCAGTATCCCTAGTGGTGACCATGTTGGAGGGCTATGCCCGGGACTGGTGGAGGGCAGCTAGCCGCTCCACTTTTAGAGGGCGACCCCTCAGCACCATTCTCTGGGGGGAGTTCTCTGAGGCCTTCTTAGAGCATTTCATTTCGGATGCAGACCGGATGGCACTCCAGGAGCGGTTCCTACAGATCAGGCAGGGAGATAGGACGGTTCCAGACTACCAGAGAGAGTTTATCCACCTGGCCCGCTTCGCCGGGACCTTAGCAGGTACGGATAGGGACAGGGCGGCCAGATTTTATCGGGGATTACGAGACGACCTCCGTCAGGCCCTGATCATGATTTCCCAGGCATCCTTCCACACGATCGCCTCACATGCCACCGCTCTAGAGATGGACCAGCGGATGGTAGCCCAGCAGCGGAGGGGACACGTAGGTGTTCCCCAGACTCAGGGCCGAGAGAGAAGGGTAGGTCCTCGCAGGCAGGGCCGAGACGGGAGACAGCGTCAGCGTCACCAGCCATATAGACAGGCACCCCAGCCCCGACCAGCACCCCAGCCCCGACCAGCACCCCCAGCCCCAGCACCTCAGGTCGTCCCAGCCGCACGACGAGATGTTCCCTTCGCAGGGAACTGCTACCTATGCCAGCAGCCTGGGCACATACGAGCCTTCTGCCCACAGGCTACTGGGAGACCCGGTTTAGGAGCAGTACAGAGAGCGGCAGAGAGAGGACGAGGTGGACGCAGAGGACGTCCCGCAGGCAGGAGGGAGCCGGCTAGGCAGGGCAGAGCAGCACCGCTCGAGGCATACGCGTTGGATCTCCAGCACGGTCCTGCTCCTGACGTAGTGATAGGTATCTACTTCCGATAGTATGATATCCTAGGAGATGTTGTATATTGGGACTTTTGTATATGTCATCCCTACTCATGTATATTTGTGAAAAGCTTATGATCATAGTATATATATTATCAGGTCTACTTTTGGTAGAAGGTCATCCCGCTAAAACATTGTTCGATACCGGTGCCACACACTCTTTCGTTGCACAAAACTTCATCGCTGACAAAGGGAACACGGTGAGATCATCCGGGATGTCGATCCGAATACGACTCCCGGATGGGTCAGACATGACTTCCACCGAGAAATGTTCCTTCCAAGCAATGCTGGGAGGCATAGAGTTCGAAGTCAACGCCACCATCTTAGCAATAACCGGATTCGACATCATTCTGGGGATGGATTGGTTGGCCGAGCACAGCGCCCAAATCAATTGTTCGACTCGAGAAATCCGCCTCAAGAATCCAAATGGACAATTTAGCACGCTAGCAGGTATACCCTCCGTCACCCGCATTATCTTAACATCTGCACAAACCGTCAAGGCAGTTCGACGGAAGGACGAGATATACCTAATCTACTTTGGGATGGAGAACACGACGCAAGTACTCGCTAAAGTACCTGTGATCAGGGACTTCCCAGATATCTTCCCAGGGTCACTCCCCGGGTTGCCCCCACAACGGGAAGTGGACTTCCAAATCGAACTTACTCAAGGAGCCCGACCAGTGTCCCGAGCACCGTACCGGATGGCCCCGAAGGAACTGGCCGAGCTCAAGATTCAGCTACAAGAGTTAGTCGACGCAGGATTCGTACGTCCTAGTACCTCTCCCTGGGGAGCCCCAGTACTGTTCGTTAAAAAGAAGGATGGATCGCTGCGTCTCTGCATCGACTACAGAGGTTTGAATAAACTCACTGTCCGGAATACCTATCCCCTACCCCGGATAGATGAACTGTTCGATCAACTGCAAGGCGCGTCCGTCTTTTCCAAGATGGACTTAAGGTCCGGCTACTATCAACTTAGAGTGCGAGAAGAGGACATTCCCAAGACCGCCTTCAGCTCTCGCTACGGACTATACGAGTTCATGGTAATGCCATTTGGGTTAACCAATGCCCCGTCCGCATTCATGGCTTTGATGAATACGGTATTCAAACCCTACCTGGACCATTTCGTAATAGTCTTCATAGATGATATTCTCATCTACTCAAAGAACAAAACCGATCACTCCAGGCACCTCCAAATGGTACTACTTAAGCTAAGAGAACACTCGCTCTTCGCCAAGTTTAGCAAATGCGAGTTCTGGATGGAAGAAGTCGGTTTTCTGGGACACACCGTCAACAAGAACGGAGTAGCGGTGGACCAAGCCAAGGTGCAAGCGGTACGAGATTGGCCGCCACTGAAGACAGCAGCAGACATCCGAAGTTTCCTTGGCCTCGCCGGCTACTACCGTAAGTTCGTCGAAGGTTTCTCCAAAATCGCGTTACCACTTACCTCTCTCACCAAGAAGGATGTGACTTTCCAATGGTCTCCCGAATGCGAGGCGGCGTTCATCGAACTGAAGAACCGGCTGATATCAGCCCCAATCCTAACCCTTCCCTCCGGTGCCGAGGGATTCCAAATCTATGCTGATGCCTCTTTGAAAGGATTGGGGGCCGTGCTTATGCAACATGGCAAGGTGATTGCCTACGCCTCACGTCAGCTCAAGCCGCATGAACTAAACTACGCCACCCACGATCTGGAGCTGGGGGCGGTAGTTTTCGCATTAAAAGTCTGGAGACACTACCTCTACGGGGTACGATGCGAAATCTTCTCCGATCATAAAAGCCTCAAATACGTCTTCACCCAGAAAGAGCTGAACCTCCGGCAACGCCGGTGGTTAGAATTTCTCTGTGATTATGACTTCGCCCTCCAGTACCACCCCGGCAAGGCTAATAAGGTTGCAGACGCCTTGAGTCGGCAGCCTCCGAGGAACGGGAGCTGGTTAGAAATGCTGCCAGAGGAGTTAGTCAAATCATTGGCGGAAATGGATATTATCCTCATCGCCCGCAGAAATCCGATGGAATACCAGGCCCAGCTCTACTGGATGGAAATACAGTGCGACATCCGGAATAGGATAAGAGAAGCTCAGAAGATTGACGTAGAAGCAGCCCCGATCATTCAAGCCCTGCAACATGGTGCGCAGGAGGATTACAACTTGTACGATGGCATCCTGCAGTTCAGACACCGCATATTCATCCCCGCTACAGAAGGAATTCGGGAAGAAATCCTCCGCGAAGCGCACCAGACCAGGTACTCAATACACCCGGGAGTAGTAAAAATGTATACGGACCTGCGAAGGACCTTGTACTGGCCAGGAATGAAGAAGGATGTCACCAACTATGTTGCGCGTTGCCAGACCTGTCAAATGGTCAAGGCAGAATGTCGAAGCCCAGGAGGCCTACTGCAACCCATGCCCATCCCGGAATGGAAGTTCGAGGATATTTCCATGGATTTTGTCCATGGCTTACCCCGATCCCGTGCAGGTAACGACTCCATATGGGTAGTAGTGGACCGCCTCACCAAGGTAGCCCGATTCATCCCGAACCGGCAAGGCGACGGTGTCGACATTCTAGCCCGACTATTTATCGAGCAGGTAGTCCGATTTCATGGAATACCCAAATCAATCGTCTCGGACCGCGACGGGCGCTTTACATCGAAGGAATGGAGAAGAGTGCAAGCTTATCTGGGAACCAGATTAGCCTTTAGCACCGCCTTCCACCCACAGACCGATGGGCAGACGGAAAGAACGAATCGGACGATGGAAGATCTTCTCCGATTATGCATAGTGGAACACAACGAGCCATGGGAGCAGTTACTACCGCTGGTAGAGTTTTCATATAACAACAGCTTCCAGGCAAGCATCAAGATGGCACCTTACGAAGCCCTCTACGGAAGACGCTGTCGAACCCCGCTATCTTGGGCACAGGATGAGGACCCCGAAGCCTTGGGAATCACCTACATCGACGATACCACCGCCGCAATAAGACTAATCCGGGAACGCATGCTGGAAGCGCAGAGCCGGCAGGCCAAGTATTACGACGCACGTCATCGGCAAGTGGAATTCCAAGTGGGAGATATGGTTTTCTTGAAGATTAAGCCTATGCATGGGATATCACGAATCAAGAGGCAGAAAAAGCTGGACCCCCGCTATCTAGGCCCGTATCCAGTCATCGAAAGAGTTGGCCCGGTGGCCTATAGATTAGCCCTGCCAGCTGAACTAGGAAACCTCCACGACGTGTTTCACGTCTCTTCGCTGAGACGCGTACTTCGCCAACCGGAGCAGCATCTCCCCGCACCACCAACGTCAGTACAATCCGACCGATCTGTCCAACTCGAACCTGTGAAGATAGTGGACTCCAAGATCAAAGAGCTGCGGAACAAAACCATCACGATGGTCAAGATCTTGTGGTCAAATTGTGGACGCGAAGAGTTCACCTGGGATCCCGAGACGCTCGTTCGAGAAAAATACCCAACACTCTTTCCCCAGGTATGTCCGGTAAAACCCCTACTTTAGCCAATTTTCGGGGACGAAAATCCCTTTATTTTTATTGGATTGTAACATCCCGACTTTTATTGGGCCACTAGACCCTAGTAAGCCCAATAAAAGTAGACCCGAGCGATAGAAAACTACCATTTTAAGTGGCGTTGCGCGCCGCGACTAAGTCATTGGGGTACAGTGACCAAACGAACCCCGATTTGACTTCCGTCAGATCCGTTGAACTCGTATGAACCATACGAGTGCAACGGAATTCGTTGCGCCTCGATCCGAAGTCGTTTGGAGAAAACGACCATTTTGAGTATGGTTGCGCGCCGCGACTAAGTCATTGGGGTACAGTGACCAAACGAACCCCGATTTGACTTCCGTCAGATCCGTTGAACTCGTATGAACCATACGAGTGCAACGGAATTCGTTGCGCCTCGATCCGAAGTCGTTTGGAGAAAACGACCATTTTGAGTATCGTTGCGCGCCGCGACTAAGTCATTGGGGTACAGTGACCAAACGAACCCCGATTTGACTTCCGTCAGATCCGTTGAACTCGTATGAACCATACGAGTGCAACGGAATTCGTTGCGCCTCGATCCGAAGTCGTTTGGAGAAAACGACCATTTTGAGTATCGTAGCGCGCCGCTACCTCCTTGGTATGAATAGTGGCCGTACGAACTCCGATTTGACTTCCGTCAGATCCGTTGAACTCGTATGAACCATACGAGCGCAACGGAATTCGTTGCACTTCGATCCGAGGTCGTTTGGAGAAAATGACCATTTCGGGTATCGTAGCGCGCCACTACCTCATTATTATGAATAGTGACCGTACGAACCCCGAATTGACTTCCGTCAGTTCCGTTGAACTCGTATGGACAATACGAGCGCGACGGAATTCGTTGCACTTCGATCCGAGGTCGTTTAGAGAAAACGACCATTTCGGGTATCGTAGCACGCCACTACCTCATCATTATGAATAGTGACCGTACGAACCCCGAATTGACCTCTGTCAGTTCCGTTAGGATCGTATGACCAATACAAGCACAACGGAACTCGTTGCGTCTCGATACAGGGTCGTATGGAGAGTATGCCATTTTAGTCCTATGCAGATCGCCTCAGTACACCGCACGAGATATAAAGCACACGAGCCCGGCATCGGCCCCGGCAACTCTTATCGTGCCCCGGGAGCCAAGGAAGACCCCACCCTAGGTTGACTCGGTCAAACCCCACCCCCCCCCCCCCCCGGCTTGAAATTTATTGGGAAATGAAAGGGAAATGGGGGGGCAGAGAGAAAGTCCCTCCCCAAGAAAAAAAAAGGGGCTGCCCATGAATAGGCAGCCCCTATTTGGGCAAGAGAGAGAGAAGGGAGGGGAGGGGGAGAAAATATCTCCCCCTCCCTTATCCCCACGTGGGGGATAAGGAGGAGAGCTCCCCCTTCCTATAAAAGGAAGGGGCAGCCCCCCCTCAAACCCACCCCACTCCCTCTCAGCTCCCCTCTGCCGGCAGCCCCCAGCCACCCCCTCCTCCTCCACCTTGTCGGAGCAAGCCAACCCCAAGGCCGCCGCCACCACCTCCTCCCTCATGGCCGGCCGCCCCTCCACCCGAGCCCCTCCCCAGGTAGAACCTCCCCCCTCCTCCTTCCTACCTCCCAGTGAAGGCCAACCCCCTCCCCGTCGCCGGAGCGCCGCCAGCCGCCGCCCCAAGCCTTGCAAGGCTCGGGGAGGAGGCTCGACTGTGGAAGCCCCTCCCCCAGCGCCGGTGGTGGCGCTGGGGGGGGGGGGGGGGGGGGGGGGGGGGGGGGGGGGGGGGGGGGGGGGGGGGGGGGGGAGGTCCCCTCTCGGGGACCTCGGCGCCGGCGCTGGGGAGGCGGCCGGGCCGTCGAAAGAAGCAGCCCCGGCGGCGCCCATGGTCCAGCCCCCCCCCCCCCCCCCCCCCTCCGCTCTCGTTTCCTGTACGGGAGATAACCCCTCCCCCGGCGGCTGCCGGGCCACCGCCGGAGTAGGCGCCGACCCCCGGCGCTCCGACCGGGGGCGGCACCAGTGGCCCCTCGGCAGGAGGGCGGCGGCGCAGCGGGCCTGCATGGCCCATGCAGGCCACGCCCCCGTCTCCCGCCCTTTTTTTCACCTCCCCCGGCGGTGGCCGGCGGCGCCAGGCCGCCGGACCACCCCCGAAGGAGTCACCGGCCCCCGGCGCACCGACCGGGGGCACTCCCCGCACCCCCCCCCCCCTGACAGAGGCGGCGGCGGCTAGCATGCACGCTGCATGCAGGCCGCCACCGCCCCCGTGCCGTTTTCGGCACTAACCCCGGCGGTGGCCGGCGGCACCAGCCCGCCGGACCACCACCGGAGTGGTCGCCAGCCCCCGGCGCACCGACCGGGGGCGGCGCCGGCCCCAGCCGGCCGCTGCCCGGCGGCGGCAGCGGCTGCCACCCGCGCGCGAGCGGGGGCCCGAACGATCTCCCCCAGGAGATCGAGCGGCCCCCATTACCTGGTTTCCCGCCCCGCCTCCAAATGTGCGCCCCCCGCAGCGGATCTGCTACGGATCCGCTGTGGGGGCCGCGGGAGGGCGCAGGGTGCAAGACCCCTGCGCCTCTTCCCTACCTCTAACCGCACCCCAGGCCTCGCCTTTCTCTATTAGCACCCCAAAATAGCCCTTCCCCACTTTAATTTTTTCTAGGGCAAATAGGGTATTTTCAGGAAAAACTTTCTACATGGAAAATGTGCCCCACTCTGAGGGGCACCTCCAGTAATTTTTGGGGAATTTTAGGAAAAGATTTAATATTTTTAAAACCCTTTATAAGGTTGGTTTCGAGAAAATAAATGCCCAAATAAGTTCGCAAAAATCTCCAAAAATTATGAGCTCTAATTACAGGTATTTTGCAACTACTATCAAAGTTAGGAGGTGTGGTTTCTTATTTTGGTCCTCCAAAAGCTTTTACAAGCGAAAATAGACGCCCGGGAAAGAACGAAATTCACCAAAATGAATCGGCGTCCCCTCGACGCATATTTTTAAATACCTATTAAAAATTATGCGTACCTATCGAAGAAATCGACTAAGCTCGGACTATCGACGCGAAAGTCGGAACGAAATCGCGGCGCGGCATCGAAATTTAACCCCGCCGCGACAATAATAAAAGAGCGAGTGGACTACTAACCATTTCCTTATGCTGTATTTACTTACTGTAATTTCCTTTAAATCCAGTCTCGCACTGGTCCCCCGTATTTACTTTCTGTATTTCTCTTTAAATCCAGTCTCGCACTGGTCCCCCGTATTTACTTTTTGTATTTCTCTTTAAATCCAGTTCCGCACTGGTCCCCCGCATTTACTTTCTGTACTTCCATTTAAATCCAGTCTCGCACTGGTCCTGTTATCATGGCCTCTGCTTTCGGCCTACCTTCCTGTTATCATGGCCTCTGCTTTTGGCCTACTTTCCTGTTATCATGGCCTCTGCTTTCGGCCTACTTTCCTGTTATCATGGCCTCTGCTTTCGGCCTACTTTCCTGTTTATTACCATGGCCTCTGCTTTCGGCCTACTTCCCTGCTTAGTATTATGGCCCCTGCTTTCGGCCTATTTTAATTGCTAATGCAGAGCTGTCATGGCAACCATGCGGTGCTTATCCTCCCTTCGGCAAGGCCTTAGTTGGGGAAAACCCGGAGTTGAGTCCCTCCTCCCAGGTTAGTCCCAAGCAAGGAGCCCTCATACCGCTAATCCTCCCGGGCAGAGGTTGTGCAACCGGTCGAGTAGAATTGCCACGACACTTACGTGTTTGTTTTATATAAAATGGGTGAAGATTGATTGGAAGTGGCGGGTTGGTCACGCTCGCAGACCGTTCGTACCGGTGCGGGTGGGTTGACGACTCATGGCGACAGGGAGATGTGTGCAGTGGGTTACACCATCCGAACCTGCAGTTTTGCCTCCGCTGGTCGGCCTAAAAATCGGCTCGCCGGATGTCGCTCACATCCAAGTAGTACAGGAGGGCCTGAATGCTACGGTACGACTACATTCAGAAGTGGCAGGACTGGCCACTGTCACCGACGGCCACATCGGTGAGGCCCGCGGGGTTAGCTCCCCTGCTTGAACTAAAGCGGTCTAAACTGTGTCGACACAGGGTCTTTTGTGTGCGTACGGGTTTGAATACCTGGGTGTGCGTCTGCGCGACATAGTATTGTGTAGTTACTATACGGCGCAAATACGAGTCTTAGGGCATACGGCCCTATCTATATATATATATGCGTCTATATATACATATTCACCTGCTACTAACCATTTTCCCTGCTTCGGCTATTTCATTTCTGTTCTTTAGCCGCCCCCTGGATATGGATCCGGGGAGGGGATGTATTTTCTACTTAGCTCTGTGACTAACGGTTATTTCTTATAACCAATCACAGGAGACGGGACAGCAAGGAGCCCCCACACCGCAGGATGAGTTACGAGCCTTAGAGATGGCCCGATCGGACACCCCAGCCTCTCCTCCTATCTTCAGAGACGTGAGTGCAAGAGAATAAAGACTAGCCTAGGGACCCTTGTTGTTTGGACTATGTAGCCTTCGGGCAATATTTTGTAAAACGATAGGCTCCGGCCATATTTAAATGTATAATATAAGCAGTGTGCTTGTTTCCTTTATAATATCTGCTTCCGCTGTGCGATCTGATGTGATGTAATGATTCTTATGCCTGACAAAGAGACCGCTCAGTGCTTGAGTGGGTGGGACGTCGCCACCCGGAAAGCGCTAGGTGGTCTTCTTTGGGCAGTATGATCCCCCCTCCCGGAACCCGGTTCAGTCTGGGGAGGGGGGGGTCTTACATAAGTACCCTGAGACTCTCCTGCCACTGAGCGATCCTCGGACCTGCCAGCTTGATGGGAGCCTGGTCAGCGGGCCAGCGTCGGGGCTAATTACTTGGGACTTTCCTGCCACTGAGCGATCCTCAGACCTGCCAGCTTGATGGGAGCCTGGTCAGCGGGCCAGCGTCGGGACTAAGTACTTGGGACTTTCCTGCCACCGAGCGATCCTCGGACCTGCCAGCTTGATGGGAGCCTGGTCAGCGGGCCAGCATCGGGACTAAGTACTTGGGACTTTCCTGCCACCGAGCGATCCTCGGACCTGCCAGCTTGATGGGAGCCTGGCCAGCGGGCCAGCATCGGGACTAAGTACTTGAGACTTTCCTGCCACCGAGCGGTCCTCGGACCTGCCAGCTTGATGGGAGCCTGGTCAGCGGGCCAGCGTCGGGACTAAGTATTTGAAAACTTTCACTACATTAATCATCATATTACATGTGAGAAAAAACTAAGTAAACAACCACGCTACATGAACTTAAGGGTGGAGAGAAGAAACTGAGCACTTAGACGAACTTGGTCTCCTACTGCCGATGGTGGTCTCCCTCGTTCCCAATTAGTTGTTGTTGCCGCACCAAACCCCTCGCTTCCTTCAATTCCAAGAACTCAGGGCAGTTGATTATCGCGTGACCTTCCTTATCGTGGAGGTCACAATAGGGTAACTCCACCCTACCCCCTCTTCCTCTTCTTCCTGCTTTTCTGACTCTCCTCCTTTTTTCCCAGCCAATCGCCATGGCCTGTTGAGGCGGTGGAGGGGATGCCCTCGGCCTCTGCCCCCACCTAGGGGGGTCAACCTCCTCTTCCTGGAAGTTGCCTTCCTCTTGGTCAAACTTTCTCTTGGGAGCCCCTACTCTTCCCCCCTGCTGCCTTGCCTCTGGCTCACTCAGCTTAGCCAGCCTTCTTGTGAACTCCGGGTTGGCCTCCTCACTCTCAACTTCTTCTTCCACCCTTTCCATCAACTCTTCAAAGGACAAATGAGCTCTTCTCTTGAGGTCCATCTTGAAAAAACCCTCCTACAGCCCCAACGTGAAGGCAAGCTTGAGGGTGTACCCGGGCACCTCTTGGACGAGGAGAACCTCCTCCCTGAACCGTTCCAGATAGTGAGCCAGCGACTCCTCTGGCTCTTGCTTGATCTTGAAAAGTGCTTCGACATCTTTCTTCCTCTTTCTTGATGTCGAGAAGCGTAGCAGGAAAACTCGGCGTAAGTCTTCGAAGGCATAGATGGATCCCGCAGGGAGCTGGTGGAACCAATCTCTAGCCTTCTCTTTCAGAGTTGTCGCAAAGAGTCGACACTTGAAAGCGTCCGTTATGGGCCTAATGGAGACCATGTCCTCAAACCACTGCAGGTGCAGGACGGGGTCATCCGTGCCGGAGTAGTGAGACATCTCCATCCTTCCGAACCCCTCTGGAACCGGGGCCGAGAGGATCAGCTCACACAAAGGACTTCCTATGCTCGCCCCCCTTTCGGGCTGGGCGAGATGGGGTTTGACACCTCCCCACTCGCCCTCTTGGGGCTGGGTGAGTGGGGGTCTGGGACCTCCCCACTCGCCCCCTTGGGGCTGGGCGAGTGGGGGTCTAGGACCTCCCCACTCGCCCCCTTGGGGCTGAGCGAGTGGGGGTCTGGGACCTCCCCACTCGCCCCCTTGGGGCTGGGCGAGTGGGGGTCTGGGACCTCCCCACTCACCCCCTCCTAGGGGACTGAGCGAGTGGGGGCCGAATGCCTCCCCACTCCCCCCCACTGGTACCTCCTTCCTGGGCTGCTGGCCTGGAGGGCTCTCACCTACTTGCTGGGGCGGGACCTCCGGACCACCTCCTCCCATGCCTTCGCCTATCGTGGCGAAAGTTAGCTGCAAGGTCTGCAGGATCTCTTGCCTGAAATTTTCAAACATCTCCAACGTCGCTCCATCCACCGGGGGTTGCGAGCGACCTGGGTCAGATCCTCCACCTCCAGCCATGGAGCTCATCTTGAGAGTTTCTTGAATCGGTCACACTCCACGCTCACCGCACCCTGTGTTGAAACCGAGACTTGCGAACAAGACTTAGTCTCAGTGGAGCTCGGGGCCCTCAGCTAGCCGAGGGGCGACCAATCCTTACTCCTCCCAAGGGAGAGCTCTAGGTTGAAGGTGTTGGAACTAGGAACTGGACCAAGGGCTTAGTGGGGAGGTCCCGCCACATACCCAGAAGTTCCCAAGGAACATCCCCTCCCAAGCCACTACTAAGCTTGGGCACCACTGGAGGCTCTCCTCACCCACTAGAGAGACTTGGGGAGGGAGAGAGAGGGAGAGAGCTAGCCTAGAATCAGATCCCCTCAAATGGTGCCCCCTTGGTCATATTTATAGGATTTCTGAAGTTGGGCTGCAAATAACCGAAAACTGGTCTGCCAGATTACCAAAATACACTTGAACTGGGCTGCAGATAGCCAAATCCCGCGGCTCTTGGACTGCGAATAACCAAAACTGGACTGCGAATAGCCAAATCCCGCTACTCTTGGGCGCTAAACGCAGACCGCCTACCCGGCTTGGAGTTGGGCGAGCCGGAGGCCTCCCGGCCTCCCCGGCTCACACGTTAGGGTGCGTTTAGACATCCCTCCTGGTGAGGTCTCGCTGGGGTGCATTTAGACACCCCTCCTGGTGAGGTCTCGCTGGGGTGCATTTAGACACCCCTCTTGGCTGTCGGACTAGGGAGCAGGGGCGAGTGGAGCTCGTCCCCTGCTGTTGGGCGAGCCAGCGGCCTCCCCGGCTTGGAGCTGGGCGAGCCGGAGGCCTCCCGGCCTCCCCGGCTCGCCCCCACAAGAATAGCGAACTGTCATCGGTAGGAATGAGAGGAGAGGGCTTCCATCGGTCAGACTAAGAGGAGGAAGGCTTCCGTCGCGTGAGAGAAGGAGGGCTTCCGTCGTTGAGCTTGAGAACTACACCATAATCAAGAGCGGGAGAGGGGAAGAACGAAATAGACTCGCCTTTTTTCTACGATTGGGAATGAGGAGAGAGAGGGAGGCAATTGGGGGGTTGATGATGGACGGTTCCTATTAATCAAGCCATTATTAACGGTCCAGATTTTTCCAATGAATTTTAATTTCACGCTATTCGCAGGCCTCAGTATTTCTTTTTAGAATAGTATAGATATAGATATATATATATACGAGTGACAGGCACGGGCCTCCGGCCCGATCCAAGGCAGCATTTGTCGTAAGGGCGACATTTGTCATGAGAGGCGACATTTGTCGTGGGGGCGACATTTGTCGTGGGGGGTGACATTTGTCGTGGGGGGCGACAATTATCGTGGGGGCCTCATTTGTCGTTGGGGGCGAGATTTATCGTGTGGGTGACAATTGTCGTGGGGACGACATTTGTCATGGTGGCGACATTTGTCGTGGGTGACGACATTTGTCGTGTGGGCGACCATTATCGTGGGGACGACATTTGTCATGGTGGTGACATTTGTCGTTGGTGGCGACATTTGTCGTTGGTGGCGACATTTGTCGTGGGTGGCGAAATTTGTCGTGAGTGGCAACATTACTCATGGGTGACAACATTTGTCGTGAAAGCAATATTTATCATGGGAGCTTACATCAGTATGAGGCTTACACAGTAGTATAGAAGTTTAGGTGTAAGAATGGACACTGAGAGAAAATACCAAAGTTGCAGCGTATGATTTAGAATTGAAAGAACTTAAATAACACAAATTCAAGCTTATATTCAAGACCTTGCTTTTTAAAAGTAATGCATACGAATGTCCAATGAAACATTTGTAGTGTGTGAGGGGGATTGCATAATTTAAAAGAAAAAACATTCTATAAAAATAAGAATGCAAGTAGAACATCTTTTAAACAATAATAACTGCTTCGACGTCAAAGGAATTTCCATTTTTTTGAGTTATTTGATGTAAGTTAAAGATCAGGGGTGTTCATCCCTTGTTTTCTTTTACCCAATTTTCTGGACAAATTCTATTGAAATTGTTTGCCGACTCCTTCTAGATCCAAATCCCAGCAGAGTAAATAGACATCTAAAATCATCTTATCATTTCCACATTTCATCTTTACCATTACTAATCAATTGCTTAAGCATGCGATGAAATGTAAGATTCAGATACCTGGCAAGAGAAACCAGATCTATACAATCGTCCCGCAACCATAGAAGCCCATTTCTCAGACGCAGCAGTCAATCCATCAGAATCCGTGTAGGTCTTGCCATCCACGGGAGACTCTCCAGGCTTGGACACCACAAAATAAGCCAAAACTTGGGTAGAATCTCCAAGCAGCGGACCAGAAGAGGGAGAAGCCTCGATCGGCCCTAGACCAAGCACTCCGTTCACCATCGATGTAGCCACCTGATCGACCTTCACATTCTCCGGCAGGTAGAACTCTGCCCTGGAATAGTCGTGGGTGAGGCACGGGAAGAGGAGGGCGATTGAAGGAGAAGCCTCAATCGAACCTAGACCAAGCACGCCATTCTCCA
Source organism: Dactylorhiza incarnata (assembly GCA_033032865.1). Lineage (NCBI taxonomy): Eukaryota > Viridiplantae > Streptophyta > Magnoliopsida > Asparagales > Orchidaceae > Dactylorhiza > Dactylorhiza incarnata. Next base: position 745,313 of record JAWHQI010000295.1, read on the forward strand.
TCGATGCAGCTGCCTGATACACCTTCGCATTCTCCGACCAACGGAACTCTGCCCTAGAAAAGTCGCGGGGAGGCTTGATGTTGAAGACGACCTAGACAGCGACTCTCACCTTGACTGGGAAGGAGAAAGCTCTATGCCGAAAATGTCTTAGACTATCAGCTTGAGTGGAGGAAGCGTGAGAGGAGTGAGTGGAGGATGCGTGAGAGAAGGAGGCGGCTTCAGGAATATTGCCGAAGAAGGCGTGAGCGGGAACGGTAGAGGTGAGCGGGAACAGTAGAGGGGAGCGCGTTGTCGTGCGAGGCGGAGTGGTGCGTGTTAGGGCTGAGGAATGTCGAGGGGTTCAGCGGGTTGTACAGGGTGCTGTGCAGGAATCGGACGATTTGTAATTAACGCACCATAATTAGAGATTCTGATTTTTTACATGAATTTTTATTTCAGGCTACTCGCAGATCACAGTATTTCTTTTTAATATAGTATAGATATAGATATATATCTTTATCTTTATCGTATATAAAGAAGTATCAAACCCATGAATTTTAAAGCCGTTGAAATGATTACGTCCGTCGAATCTGGCATGATATTTCATCAGCCGTCGGATCAAATCACTCCCTCTCTCTCCACTTTTTCATAGGTCTCCTAAACCTACTAAGGGGTGACCTAAAACTATGAAGGTGTAGAGTACCCTACAACATGAAATTACGATTTTACCCCTAAATTTATTGAAAAATGAGTGTCATATGACCCGTTTTTTAATTTCACAAAATTTGTCAATGGTGAGATTTGAACTCAAGTCTCCACTATGTCAACCAAATATAACAACCATCTTGCCATATGATTTTTGTTGAACAAAATTAAATTAAGTTTTATATATACTAATATAAATATAGATCACCCCCGGCAGAAAGTCACCACCCTTGCCGAATGTCGCCGCCCCAGCCGAATGTCGCCGCCCATGCCGAATGTCGCTCACGCCAAATGTCGCCGCCCGCACGGGGGGCCCCCGTGCCCTGTCACTCGTGTATATATATACACGTATATACGTATATATATATATATATGTAGATATATACGTATATATGTATATATACGTATATATGTATATATATGTATATATACGTATATATGTATATATACGTATATATGTATATATATATACACACGAGTGCCCGACACGGGGCTCCGCCTCTATGGCCAAGCGCGACACTACTCGGTCGACGACGGCGGGCTTCGCCCGCCCCCTGCGGGTTACGTTCGTGCTCGATATTTTCGGACGGCCTTCGGCCGCATCGGGATGGCCTTCGGCCACATCGGGGCGGGCTCCGCCCACCCCCGGCAGTTATAAATAATATTAGTACATATGAAATGTTAATTTAACTTGGTGGAAATAAAAAAGTTAATTTAACTTAATTTCATTAATATTAGTACATATAAAAACTGTGCCTATAATATAACGTGAAAGTGTTCATGACCTAATGGATAAGGCGAGTGACTGTAAAGTTGGCGGTCGGCGGCTCGAGTCTCACCTGGAGTGCCTATATGTTTTTTATTTTAATTTATTAAAACCTTGTTCAAATTTAGACCCACGTCGTGGGAATAAGTTATCTATTCCGGTATAAATTAAAAAAATGGCATTAAATATTTGAAAAATAACGTATTCCGGGTGGGCTACACAGCTTGCGAGGCTTCATCGGGCGGGCAATAACGTGAAAGTGTTCATGGCCTAATGGATAAGGCGCGTGACTGTAAAAAGGTGGCGGTCGGCGGATCGAGTCTCACCTGGCGCGCCTATTTGTTTTTTATTTTAATTTATTAAAACTTTGCTCAAATTTAGTCACATATCGTGGGATTAAGTTAGATATTCCGGTATAAATTAAAAAACGACATTAAATATTTGAAAAATGACGTATTCCGGGCGGGCTACACAGCTTGCGAAGTTTCATCGGGCGCACTATATGCTAACGCCGCGTTGTGTATTGTGGGGGTACCTGATTTAAATTCAATTATTTTAACATAGTTTTAGGTCGCCCCTAGGAGACTAACAAAAAAGTGGAGAGAGACGGAGCGGTTTGATCCGACGGCTGATGAAATATCATGCCAAATTCGACGCTCGTAATTATTTCAATTAGTTCGGCTGCTGAATAATGGAGACAGATTCAACGTCCACAATCTCTTCAATGTGTTGATAATTCATGATTTTGATATATGAAGTCCATGAATTTTAAACTCATTGAAATGATTATGGCCGTCGAATCTGGCATGATATTTCATCAGCCGTCGGATCAAACCGCTCCCTCTCTCTCCACTTTTTCATAGGTCTCCTAAACCTACTAGGGGGTGACCTAAAACTATAAAGATGTAGGGTACCCTACAACATGAAATTACAATTTTACCCTTAAATTATTGAAAAAAGGAGGATCATATGACCCGTTTTTTAATCTCATAAAAATTATCAATGGTGAGAGTTGAACTTAGGTTTCCACTATGTCAAGCAAAGATGACAACCATCACACCATATGATTTTTGTTGAACATTGCATTAGGTTTTATATATACGTATATAAATATAGTCCGCCCTCGCCGAATGTCGCCGCCCCTGCCGAGTGTCGCCCCCCCCCCCCCCCCCCCCCCCCGACGAATGTCGTCGCCCCCACTGAATGGCGCCGCCCCTGCCGAATGTCGCCACCCCTGCCGAATGTCGCCCCCACCGAATGTCACCCCCGCTGAATGTCGTCGTCCTCGCTGAATGTTGTCGCCTCCGCAGAATGTCCCGTCATTTGTCTCCTTTCAGCAGCCCAGCAGCCACACAACCACTGCTTTTTTCCCTGTAGGGGGCTCACCCAGTCGCTTCAATGTTGGCATCCTGCCACACCCTCCTTTTCCAACAAACTTTCCAGCTGTCCCTCCTTTTCCAGCAGCCAGTCCAGCTGCTCCTTTTCTAGCAGCCTCCCCGCCCCCTCTTCCTCTTCCAGAAGCCTTCCCAGGTCATCAGAGACCCTCCAGTACCCTGCCACCACCTTCCCTAGGCCCCTGCACCCCCGCTGCCGATGTTACAGCCCTTCCTCCCCTTCTCTCCTCAACCCCCAATAGTATTCCTAAGCACGACTACCCTCCATCGAAGCCCTTGCAAATCCCCACAAACCTAAAATCTCACACATTTTAGTCCCCCCTGCCGCACATTTTGACCTTAGCATTGCACCTACGGTCATCCCAAGCCCGCATATAGCGCCTTCATCGAATTCAGTTGCTTGGTAAGTTTTATTTATGTTTTAGATTCCATTCTCTTGCATTTTACAATTTATCTTCTTATTCCTGATAATATTTTGCTCTAATTACTTTGGCTAATCTAATTTCAATAGGTGTGTGGAATTTATTAGACTTGCATTCAATGTCTGGCACTTTCAATCGATTACAATTACTATTTGATTAGCCCGATTAGAATCAATTGTACTCAATTGTGAGTATTTGCAACTTTTAATATGTTATTAATTAATTGTGTCAGGATTAGTTGCATGGTTATCATAAGGTTAACAAACATTTTGTTCATTAGACAGTGTGCCTGCATTCATTCACACCTCCATGTTAGTCAACCTGGAATTCCATTTGCATTTATCGCATACTTACTAGTATTCATTTAAAATTAGAACATCACGTTGATCTCCTATGGATCAATCATATGTCATCAATCCTACACCTAAAAGAGTTCTTCACTTACTATGCAGTGTAACAACAACAACAACACTCAAGCCTTTATCCCATCATAATGGGATCGGCTATATGGATCGGATACAATAAATTGATGCATATCATCACTGCCATTACACATGTTTTCTCATTTTATTTTTGACGATTATCATACGAAATGATTGAAGCTAAAGAAAATGATTCGATCATTTTTATAATTACAAGTGGAAAAACCAAAACAAATACCTTTTGTATTGCATCAAGTTCATAAGAAAGAACATGATAGAACTGTCCCTCGCTTACACCATCCCTACAGCGAACGAGAACAAGAAACATTACTGCAAAATTCGACTAAGTACATAAAACACACAAAACGGCATACCTGTAAAATATTATCCTTTGCGGCTTGAGTCATGTTGCCTTGTTAAACGAACGAAGTAGTCCCTGAAAAATATGTTCACAAAACATATGTATGTATTCATATGTTCATAACATATATGTATATATTAAGTGCAAGTTTTTTCAAGACTGACGAAAAATAGAAGAGAAGAAAAGAGACATGATCATGCCACCGGGAGAATTTCCATGCTTTGGATAGGAGTCAACTTTGAACAAGTCTTGAATCATCTCCTGTCGATGAACTTGGGAACAAACCAGTCCAACATACTTGGTTATCTCCGGACAGTCTTGAGAAGCAACCACCTGCCATATGAGAATGAATACTTAGCAGCAGAAAGCTAAAATTGAAGGTGCTCAAACCAGCATTTCAAGAACTTACTGCAGCAATTGAGGGGCCAGAGTGTTCCCCAGGGTGAGGATGAGTCACATCGGCGCCAAATATGATAGTCACGCGGTCGCCGACCAATGGTAAGAACCGGGATATAGCATCTACGAGCACGGTATTTCGTCCTCCGACCTTTGAAAGAAAGCTCATTTAAGAAATGTTACAGGTAAAAGCTAGCATCGAAATATTAAGGTATTAACCTTTACATTTACCTTCAAGGAAACATTGACGAGATACAGTCTGCTACAAATATAAACATGTTTAGCCAGGCAGCATTGTGAGACTAACCCAATTTCAGTTTCGCATATGCGCTTGAGATCCCCTATTATTATGAGGACAACAAATAAAGAACAAAAATTATCAATAGTGACAAAATATATTAGTGGTCAAACTCATACTAAATAAAAAACATAAGCTCACGGTCAAAGCCAAATATATGGCATTAAGTACCAACATGTACTTCGCCTATCCCATGCGAGACTAAATCAAGCTCAATCTCCCACTCGCTTCAGAACTCCTCACATCAGTCATCACTCCCCCTCAAACATAAGCTTTTTAGTTTTCAATATCATCAAATCTCATCAACCATGAGCACAGTCGACCCCATTGAGCAATTCTGGAAATTAACTGGCTCATGAACCTTGCTCAACCACGGTGGAAGCAGTCAACACTCATGTGAACTACAAATCACATGAACATTCTTGACTCCAAATTCAAACTACCTCAGTTCATGGGCAGGGGGCAACCCTAACGTATTTTTGAAGCAGGACAGGTCTATAGTTAGACGCGGTCGAGCGGTATTCTAGTCATATATGTCATGCAAACAACCACAACTTAATGTAATATAACCAACAACACCCATAAAATGCGAGAGAAATGCGAGCACACACAATACTACGACATAAACCTTAAGTCTGATGTGAATGTGAATGTTCCAATCATGCAATTACTACCAAAGTGCAATTAAGGGCAGCCCGGTGCACAAAACATCCCCGCACAGCGAGGGTCCAGGGAAGGGTCCCACCACAAGGGTGAATTGTAGGCAAACCTTACCCTACATTTTTTGCAAGAGGATGCTTCCAGGACTCGAACTCGTGACCTCGAGGTCACACGACAAGAACTCTAAGATTAAATATCATTCCAACGTGCAATTAATTAATCAAAATTGATTTTGAACCTCACACATTTAAGCACAAACATTCAAATTAAGCTAGTAAGGAACAATTGCACAACTCGAAATAAAAAAAGGTTAGCAAATATCAAGAAAAAGAAAACGAGTTACTTACCATAAAGAGAACCATTGCTGTCAGGCAATATTACAATAAGTAAATCAAGCTCCTTATGCTGCTTGCACAGTATGCTCATTGCATCGTGATAATGTGCTTTCAATGCTCTTTCAACTTGCTTGGGACTTGCAAAGATTGGAGGAATTAAAGGATCTTGAGCAAATTCCTGCAACAGTTTAAGCATACAATTCAGTTCAGAAATCATAATTTGTTACGGTAGTAGCTCCCAGAACCGGGATGGGCCCCAGGCAGGCTGGGGTTCCTCCGGGCAATTCCCACGATTCCCTCCCACAATTCCCAGCCTTGGTACCGTAACAGGGCCGCGGCCCGTACACCCCAACCCATCACCGCGAACAGTATAACCCTGACAGGTTGTTGTGGACGGGGATCGAACCCCCGACCTCCTTGATAAGGAGTCTTAAACATGACTCTCATCACCAACTGATCGGAGTTATATTGGCTGCGGTGATGGGTTGGGGTGTATGGGCCGCGGCCCAATTACGGTACCCAGACTGGGAATTGTGGGAGGGAATCGTGAGAATTGCCCAGGAGGAACCATTCTGCATGCGGCCCAGCCCGGTTCTGGGAGCTACGACCGTAACATAATCACAAGAGGGAAATGAGTACTATAAATCCTGAAAAATCTCTGAAGAATAAATACCATTCCAGAAGTCCGACACATTTTAGCTAGGTCCTGACAGAAATTCAGGGTAACACTGTCTTGTATATGTTGTGCAAAATTGATACAAGACCAATTGTTCACCCTCCCACCATTTACCATTTTCTACACCAAAAACAAAAATTGCATGTGAATCAACAAAGCAGAAAAAATGGGAGGCATGTCAAATGCGACCGTCCATAAGCGCTTACAGTGCAACCCTAAAATACACAAAATGGGCATAGGATTACAAGAACTAATCCTAACGGACTCAGGGTTAATCCATGAGCCACAATTGAAACTGCTAACGTTAGGCAAATTGATATAATATACTTATATTGGCTAGCAATCCACCCTTAGAGTGCATATAAAAATAAAATAAAATAAAATACATTTCAGAAATTCTGTTAATGGCACAACGAAAGAATTACTTTATTTATCATATTCCACTGGCCCACACTTGGCAAACAATCTCTCCCGCCCAGTTTCATGGTACTTCAGCTGAAAAGATGAGAACTGAAAATATTAGAGACAGCGCCAAGAAATCAGCATAGAATATATAAAGAGAAAATCATGCAATTACGCATACCCGCGGAGGAAATAGAATACGTGCTTTGACTGTTGCAAGTTCATTACTAATTTTAATTCCAAATTCCTTGGCATGTGGATCGTTATGATATTCATTGCTTCCAACCATCTGCAAAATGTGAGATACTTATAAGAAGAGAAGGCGGAGAAAAAGCAAAAAAAATTAAAACAAAAACTATTTTACCTATTTAATATTGCGCTCCCTAAGACTAGGGTGCTGGCAGGTCACCCTTAGGAGAGCAGTTAATTGTTTTTCATTCAACTTCTTAAAATATCTTTGTCCCTCCACAATGTTGCAGAGCTGAAAATAATATGATAAAGCATCAGCATGCAAAACCATCATTTACACCGTTCAAAATAGAGAGTGGATAACAGAACATTATGATGCCATGACACATAATCAAATAAAATTATGTTAACACAACTAATAGAAGGAAAAAACACCTCCATAGGCATATAGTTTAGCCTCTGTTGATTGCCAACTTGAAGACAAGGCCAATTGGAATGCTAAATAGTATAACCATAAGTCTCTTGAAAATATTGCATCACTGACTTCAGTGTACCTCTCTCATCAATAGGAAAACTATCATCTCCAAAACAAAACAATATAAATGACAATTAGTAAGAGGTTTTGGGTCCCGAGTAGAAACATACTAAGCAGATGGAAAACAATTAGTAGAAACATACGTTAACTCTCGTGTTGCCTGTGATGTTAAACCAGATATACAATATTTTATGCGACTATTACCCCTATGTATGACAACAACCTTTACGCTTCTTAAAACCTTAGTGATCTGTATATGAAACAAAACGTGAAGATAATAGTGTCACGATTTTTTATATGAAAACCAAACATTAATTTTTGCATAGGGTTTACAAGACTTGTCCAAAATAAAGCAGAAAGAAGAGAGAAGATTTATATAACAGCTAAACGAATCACTAATTTTATTCCCTAAAGAGCTAAATATCATAAATTTTCATTGGAACATAGCTGGCATGTATTCATGAGTTCCAAAAGAAAAAATGTCGGTTATGATTGTGGTATCGTGTTAATTTCTTTGTTTGGAAGATAGGGCAGGATTAATGCAGAAACAAATAAAACAACAGCAACACTCAAGTCTTTATCCCACCAATGTAGAAACATATACAAGACCAAGAAAAAGAGGAAAACAAGTATGTGCAAAATACCAGTAATGAGGACTTGAAAGAGAAGAAAATGAGAACTTGAAAGACAGATGAAAAACAGTATGAAACTTAAATAGATTTATATCCTTCTAATTTATGAATATGACGCGGGGCGAATCTATAGGTGCCGGGTAAACCGTGACCTAACCCTACATGCTATGCAAATCCCGACGGATTAATCACAAATTAGATAATAAATAATAAAAACATCCCAAGCAGATAATTCAAGACAAGACAGAATATTTTATTAGGGCGAAAACAAGCTTAGGCTTTCCTCTGCGTGGAGGACCAAAGTAAGAGTGCACGGTGAATAGACCCTGCAAATCACAATAGTAATCTAAAGCCAACAATTACAACACGAGAGATCCCAATAAACATACGATCCAACTGATAATAATAATGCAGAAAATAATAAGTCCAATACAATGAAATCTCACCAAATAGTGGGCTGACCAAGGCACTGAAGGATTTGGGTCCGGAGGTGTAGATTGGAAATCGAAGGTGAAATCGGAGGCGTGACGGAATGACGGTGGCTGTCCTAGGAGGAAAGTGGGGAGATCGCACCGAAAACGGGTAGATCCGGCCACTACGAAATTGATCCGGATGGGGTGGGTAGATCTGATACTTGAGAGCGGATCCGGGGTGACGAATGATGTATGGTGGTGGAAATAATGGATCGGGAAGCAAAAACCCTAGATTTGGACTGATCTAGGATTTTAGGATGGAAAGGAGGTAGATCCACCTGAGGAGAGGTTTGGGGTGGTCGGTTAGGGCTGGGGACAAGTGGGGGTGGCTGTTAGACGGGAGATGGGGGTTGTTGTAGGCTGGCGGAAGGGAGGAGGGGGCTGTTGTTGTAGGCTGGCGGCAGGGAGGAGAGGGGCTGATGTAGGCTGGCGGAAGGGAGGAGGGAGAGCTGCTGTAGGAGGATTTCATGGAGGAATAAAACTATAGTAAATGAATGGGAAATTTCATTTTTGAACAGTGGAAGGGAATGAAAACAGTGGTTTCTGGACATCAGCTAGGCTGCCTGTTTGGGGGTTGTATGGGCTGCCGATGAGGATTTTGGAGGGGGAAGAAGGAGCCTAGGGTTAGGGAATACCTCGGGGAGGAAGATACAAACCTAGGAGTTGTCACCTAGGGTTCCACGGAGTCGACAACGTGGAGGGATCGCCGGATTTCGGGATTTCTCGTCTCCAAAATCTGCAATGCCTAGACCAGCCCCATATCAAATCTATTTATAATAAAACAAGGAGTAGGGCATCCCCCGTCAACGTCTATGATTGGCCGGAGGTGGGGCTACCCAAATACATCAAAATAATGCAAACATAGTAAAATAATATATCAAATCGCGAATCCGGACACATCTGTGGAGTCCGATCGTCGATCCGGGCACGCCATACATGCTAAGTCGCCAAATCAGCCCCGAATGGGCCCAAAACTCGTCCTCGTCTCTGCTCTGCATCATAATATATATCAAACTGAAATGAATTTTTTTTTCTCCAGATACTGCAAGAAAGAACTCAAATTTACTAGGGAACTCACCTTGACACAATCAGAATCCGATAATAGTCTATATTGATCATCCCAAGCTTACAAATTTATGGACAGGCAATGCTGAGATGAATGCGGTGGATGACTTATCTGCATGAGAGGGAATATGGTAAAAAAAACTATCTTTAATTGAGGAAACTAATGTAGAAAGAGTTAAATAAATATAACAAGAATCCATGCAAAATGCCCTCAGTATTTGATAAGCTTTCTGAAAGCACCAATGATACTACTACCGAATAACATAGCATATTCATAAACTGTAAAAATTATCTCTAAAGACAAGTTACCTTAACATGAAAAAAAATCTGTATTTTTATAAGCATTTTTATATTAGGCTGTGACAGAATGAGTAGAAAAACTTATGTATGGCTTAAAAGATGGTAGAAAACCAATTAAAACAATAATCAGATATCATACATCTACATATAACATCCTTCATAAAGCATCAGAACAGTGACGAGAAACTTGATATAAGAATCACCTTTCCAGAATTCATATGCAGCACTAAATAAAACCATTGCTTCCATCCATGATAGCAATCAAATAATAATACAGCAGATGTTTAAAAATAGCATCGTAATCCTAATTACAAAGAGCGATGAATACAAAGCGGGTGAGATAGGAGAGCGGCGGGGGAAGGGAGACAATGGTAATAACATTGGTATGGGGAAGTGGGGAAACCAAAACAGAGCTCTGCACAGTGAGCATGTTGTAGTAGGGTCGAGACAAGCAATGGAATGTCATGGTGTCATCAAACGGTGAGAGAGCTAGGGCTTCCATTGTCCGGGTCTCATCGCCTCTTCCACGTCTCCCGTCCGCGATTTACAAGCGGTGCGCCTCTTCTGCGTCTTCCGTCTGCGACTTCAGCGGCCGCTTCCTTTGACTCCAGTGACCAGCGACCAGCTTCCTCCGTCTCCAATAACCAGTGACCAGCGGCCACTTCTGTTGGCTGCGGCCAGGAAGGCCGCAACGGACATCCACCCTGCCGCACGCAGTGGCTGCCTCTATCGGTCGGGGGTGCTGCATCTTCGCAGCAAGTCCTGCATGGTCCGGCCATAGGAGGTTGTGATCGGATCTACGGTAGTAGGAGGCAATGCTTGATACGTACGGGATGTGGTGATCGGTGAGCAAGCTGATCTTGGATGTCGAAGGAAGAACAATGGATGATATCTTCAAGATGTGGGGTCTGGATGAGTTGGCCACACTGTTGAGGGTGTTGGGTTCATCGCACCGCCCGACGAAGTTGGAACTTCCACCGATCGATATGAAGCTTGATGGACCGACCACCTACCTGAGTTGGTCACGCCGTGTGAAGAAAATCCTTGCAGCGAAACAGGTTGGGGGCTTTCTGAGAGGGACGTTGAAGAAACCAGAGGCTGGAGGAGATAAGTAGGAGTCGGCCCACACGACAGTGTTTATGTGGCTTCTCAGCTCAGTTGTCCCATCGATTTCCGATATGGTAGATGTTCTGTAGACGGTGATGGAGGTTTGGGACAAGCTGAAGAGTACATATGATGGCGTGGGGAACACTCTGTGGGTCTTCCAGGTGAAGGGAGAAATTTATGACACCGTTCAGGGAGAAAAAATGGTGCGGGAGTACGCATCCGAGTTGGAACGCCTATGGGTGGATTATGATCACGCCTCCGGAGGTATGTGTTGTAGTGACTTGCAGTGTTGGGCTTCCAAGATCATCGTGGAGGAGAGGACGATGAAGTTCCTGAAGGGATTAGAGTTTGATCAAGGAGATTCATATGCTTACCAAGGTCATCCCTGCCATGATCCAGGAGGAGACACGTCTCAAACTTCAGGCAGGGGCAGGAGGGTCCACTACTGTGAAGTCAGCACTAGCAGTTGCTGGCCATGGTGTTATAGGACAAAGGGAAGAAACCCGATAGTGCTACAACTGTGAGGAGGTGGGTCATCTGAGGCAAGCCTTCCCCAAGCCGCCCAAGGAGAGAGAGTCGGGTGGTGGACGGGGATGTGGTCGTGGACGTGGTAGGGCTCGTGGTGGCTGAGGAGGCTATCGTGCCAATTTGTGCGTGCCTGATACTGTAGAGGAAGTCGGCATTATCTATACAGATGAGGAGCAGACCCTTCTGAGCATAATGGAGGGCATCAAGAGGACAGGAAATGTCGGTGAGTTCTCCTCCTACACTCGCCTAGTTACTGCAGGTATCATCGAGACGGCGGATGGTACGTTCCAACCTGTGGTTGGTAAGGTTAATGTTAATTGTTCAGGTTCAGTAAGACAATCCAATATTTTACATGCTCCTTCTTTTCCAGTCAATCTCTTATCCATTAGTTCTATAATTATTCAACTGAGATGTGTTATTTCTTTTGATATTCACAATGTGACTTTCCAGAAGAAAGGGACGAGGCGGATACTTGTGACTGGGACTTGGCATGACGGGTTGTGGTATCTGGATCGGGAAGGATTGGACACAACTCTTATATCTGTGGTAGAGAGGGCGGAAGTTGGAGGACAGAAGAAGAATGCAGAGAATACACGGGTACTCTATCATAGGCGGTTGGATCACCCTTCGTTTGTCACTCTAGCTAGTTTTTTTAAGGTTATTTTCTGCTATGTTTGAAAAAGCAAATAAAACTAAATTGGTGTGTGATGCTTGTGATCTAGGCAAGCTTACCAGGAGTTCGTATATTAGTTCGGGCCGGAGAAGCTCTTCTGTTTTTGATGTAGTTCATTCTGATGTATTGGGGTCTTGTGATGTAAGTTTTTTAAATGGTTTTAAGTATTTTGTCACCTTTATTGATTGTGTCTCCCGTGTTACTTGGTTATATTTAATAAAAATAAGAGTGAGGTACTTATCTGCTTCCGAGATTTCCATAAGCATGTTCAAACGCAATACACTAAGATGATCAAGGCACTAAGGTCAGATAATGAGGCAGAATACACTAATAGGGCAATGGAAGAGTACTTATCAGTTCATGGGATATTGCATAAGACCACATGTGCATACACACCGGTACAGAATAGAGTGGCGGAAAGGAACGGACACCTTCTGGAGGTGGCAAGGAATATGATGCTTAACAAGAAGGTTCCTCAGAGTCTGTGGGGATATGTGGTGTTGACAGCAGCACAACTGATCAACGGGATGCCATCACAAGTTCTGGGGTGGAAGTCTCCATGTCAGTTGTTGCAGGGACATAATGGTGATCCTTCCGTTGAAGGTTTTTGGGTGTGTGTGCTTCGTGAAGGACAACGGGCCAGGTGTTGGTAAGCTTGATGCGGGGCAGTCAAGTGTATCTTTGTGGTCTACTCTCGTACTCAGAAGGGGTACGTGTGTTGGAGTCCAGTGAAGAAAAGAAGTTTTGTGAGCATGTATGTTCACTTTAAAGAGTTGGAGGAGTACTACCGACAGGAGGGAGCCCCACCCACACCAGATTCGTCTGATAGCGAAGATATGAGGCGAGAGAGGGAGAGGTTGGTGACAGATATGGGAGTATGACAGGGAGGACCAGTGGAGCAGGAGAGCGATAAGGAGCAGCTGGAGGAGATTGAGGAGGAGAGGCGAGGTGTTAGACCTACGGCTCAAGGGGAGTTACTTACATATAGTAGGAGGGGGATGCTGCTAGCAGTATCAGATCCAGTGCCTGTGCCTAGTCTAGCTCCTAGTCCCTTGGCTACGTCTGTCCCTACTTCTTGAGCACATACATCACCGCAAGCCTCAGGTGATATCCTTCCCCCTAATTCTCCTTTTCTAACTGTCACATTACAGGAGACTACCCGCATCAATGCTGGAAATTCTCCTGATAGATAGGGCTGTGACTTTGCTTCTTTTGTCTTTTATTATCATATCGCCTCTTCTCACGGAGCAGTCATTGCATCGTTGGATAGTATTATTGTACCTAACAATTGGCAGGTTGTCAAAGATGATCCGAAGTGGAAGACAGTGATGAAGGAGGAGATGAGGGCTCTTGAGAAGAACAAGACTCTTGAGCTGGCACAACTGCCAAAGGATAAGAAAGTCGTCGGGTGCAAATGGGTGTTCACTGTGAAGCACAACCCAGAGGGACAAGCTGAGCACTACAAGGCACGATTAGTTGCCAAGGGGTATAGTCAGACTTATGACATTGATTATGACGAGACATTTGCACCTGTCGTGAAGATGATCACCGTCAGGACTCTGATCAGCTTGGCGGTGAATGGTTGATGAATGTTGCACCAACTAGATGTGAAGAACACATTTCTTCATGGAGATCTAGCAGAGGAGGTGTACATGGAGATACCACCAGGGTTTGGCACAGCCAAGACAGAAGGCAGAGTTTGCAGGTTGAAGAAGTTCCTCTAAGGGCTGAAGCAGTCACCTTGCGCGTGATTCGACAGGTTCAGGAAGGCGACGATTGGAATGGTATATCAGCAGATAAATGTCGATCACGCAATGTTTTTCAGGCAGAATGAAGGTCACATTACCATGCTCGCAGTATACGTGGACGACATGATCATCATAGGGGATGATGAGCGGGAGATTGATCGCCTTAAGGGGGCTCTGAGCAAAGAGTATGAGGTGAAGGATCTGGGTCTTCTTAGGTATTTCCTAGGAATTGAGATTGCTTACGAATCAGAAGGGATAGTCCTTTCCCAAAGGAAATACGCTTTGGATCTCCTCACAGAAACAGGGATGTTGGGGTGCAAACCTGCTGCGACACCAATCGATCAAAAGTGTAAACTGGGTGCTGAGGCCGGAGAACCAGTGGATCGTGAGTTGTATCAAAGGCTAGTTGGTAAGTTGATCTACTTGAACCACACTCGCCCGGACATCTCCTTTGCTGTGAGCGTGTTTAGCCACTAAATGCATGACCCAAGAAAGGGTCATATGGATGCAGTGTACCAGATTCTGCAATACTTGAAGAATGCCCCTAGCAAGGGGCTGACGTTCAGAAGGAACGGGCACGTGAAGATTGAGGGTTACTGTGACTCTGACTGGGCAAGTTGTGCGGACAACGGGAGGTCTACTTCAGGCTATTGTATATTTGTGGGAGGCAACCTGGTTTCTTGGAGGAGCAAGAAATAGTCAGTAGTGGCTAGATCGACGCCAAAGGTAGAGTATAGAGCCATGACATTAAGGGTTGTTGAGCTTCTGTGGCTGAAAGGGATGCTTGTTGAGTTGAAGTTGGATATCACAGAGATAAGATGGAACTGTGGTGTGACAGTCAGTCAGCCATCAATATTGCAAATAATCCATTCCAACACGATCGAACCAAACATATAAAGATTGATAGATTTTTCATAAAGGAAAAACTTGATAGTGGGCTACTGGAGTTGAGTCACGTCCCGACCAAGGGTAAGGTAGCAGATTGCTTTGTTTGTAGGCTATATAAATAGCCGTATTTGCCCTAATAGAAATATGATCCATTTTGCAACTATATATATACATTATGCATTAACATGACTTTTAAACACATTACAAGGTTTCAAGATAAGGCAGTTCCTTAAGAGAAGTTAACTTGTACATGCAATTTAGGATAATTTATAGTGAGAATGCAGATTCGAAACTAATCGTTTTAAAAGCTAATCAGAAATTGATCACTCTTATACAAGACAATTAAAATATAAATATTAGAACACAAGCATCCAAACTAAAACTAATTAATTTTAGGTAAAGTGGTCAGGTTTCTATATCAAGTGCACAAGGCAAGATGAACTTCCCAATATGAAACTATATTCTCAGCATACCCTCTCGTATATAATTTAATTTGTCTCTAGCACATGGATGCCCTCATTTTAATTGGATAGCATGGGAATAGAAGTTAGGCCTAGGCTGCTCTAATACCATGTCCAACCCAAAACAGATTGGATTTAGATTTGTATGTTAAAACTTTTGTATCCAACTTAAAACCAATTGATTTTAGGTTGGATGCATAGATTAGAAGTAAACAACTGAAAAAGATTAGTAAAATGCGAAAGGAAAACAAAACAAGCATATGTGAAATACCGAAATTCAGTGATAAGCCCATCTGTGTTGGCCTGATGCTTTGATAAAATCCTGGCCAACTTTCTAAGCCTTCACCAAGATTGTGCGCCGGACCAAGTCTTGGGTGGTAGAAGGATCGCCCAACAGGACAATACCTTTTGGTTTGGTACAAATATCTTCTTAAATTTCCAATACAGACGGGGTAAAATAGCACTCAAAACTGAAACAAAAATTAATTACTTGTTAGTGGGCGTCTGACGCAGAACAATATTAAGAATTTGAAGTGCTTCCTGAGGAGAATCCGCCTGCTGTCCAGCCAAGAACATTTCCAGATGATGAAGATCAACACGAGCAACTTCCTTTATCACAATTTTGAAATTCCTTTGCCGCCTGAAGGAAAGATTTATAAGAAAAAATCAGCACAAGTTGCAGAATGTAAAATCATACTAAACTAAATGCAAAAAAGTACCTTTCCACAGTAGTTCCATCACCACCATCAACTAAAGTAATGTAAAATTCATCAGAATTAAACGGAAGTCGCCCTGCTGTATAAAGACTTTTTCTGCCATCATATGTCGGAAGACGTCCCCCCAAATGGGACTCTTTGAACACATTTATTAGCTCTTTCATCACAGCCCTGTTCACCCCATGGGAAGTAACTTCTGGAGTAACAGAAACCTGGTAACACATGACCAATAATCAATGAAAATTGGATATTTCAGTAAGATTGGATTCATGAAAGTGAGATATTAAGATAGAAAAGTGATATAGGAAGAGAAATAACACACATCATATTGATATAGATCCTTCTTGGAGAACTCCACGAAATAATGGTTGGCTTTAACCACACACTTGGCACCATTTGTTCCTTTTCCAGGGCGCAATGGGATCCTCATAGATTTGCTCGACGCTGGAGCTATAGCCTGACTAGCTTCTGGTTCAGCCTGAAGAGAAAGGTTTTGAACCTGCTCTGTTAGGGCCATTTCAGATGTCCCTGATGAGCCTGCCTCTACAATAGAAGCAGGTTGATCTCGGTAAGATGTTTGTGTTGCTTGAGGTAGCTCAGGAAGCGACGTCCTAGAAAGACCAGCTGCATATGGATCAAGTCAATGGCCACCTGACGCATTACCACCGCCTGGGCGCCCGCCATGACACTGCGGACATTCACCACGATACTGCTGACCTTCACCACCACGATACTGGTGACCTTCACCACCACGATACTGCTGACCTTCACCATCAAGGCCCGAACGGCCGCCACGCCCCTGGTTATGGCCTCCACCGCGCCCTTGTCCTTGCTGAGGGTTACCTGCAGGACCCCCACGACCCAAACCCCATCCTCTTCCACCCTGCTGCTGTACAACTTGGGGAGGTTGAGATCCAAGAGGCCCTACACATCCTCTACTGCTACCAGATTCTTGAGATCCCAGGGCATCATGATGATGCCCTGGGATCTCAAGAATCTGGTAACAGTAGAGGACGGCCATCATGAGACCCCACACTGGAACCAGAAGGAGCAGTTCTTCTCTTCCTCACCATGGTTGCATCCTGGAAATATGCAGCCAAATGTACAAATGTATTAATTCATGTCAAATAAATTCAGTAGGACCATGCAAAATCAAAATAAGTAGAGAACAAGAAACTGCTCCAAAATATAAATTATAACAGATGATGCAACACCAGCGAAAACATATCTAGACAAAAATAACTAATTAGTTATAGGCATTAGATCATTCAGGAAATAACATTATAAGCCGTTAAACCCCAAATCAAAACTACTAATGGCACAAAACAGTTTAAAAATGTATATAATTAAATTGGAAGTACCAGGAGTGCGGATCACTAGAACTGATTTACAAAATAGAAGAAGAGAAATGCATCAAACCGGTTGTTAATGAAATAAATCCGATCTGGAGGAAACAGACGGTATGTCCGATGAACGAAAAATCAGGATCGGTGAGGCAGTTCTGGAAACAGACGGTAAGTCAGCTGTAAAAACTCCCAAGATCAGGATCGGTGAGAAACAAATCTGATGAACGAAAAATCCACTCAATGAGCGCTGATAAAACAGAATGGTCGGAAGAAAAAAAAACATGTAAACGATCTGAAAAAGAGTATAACGAGAACATAAAATCGCAAGAAAACCGGCTCATCTAAGTTGGAAAACCACATGTTCGTTGCCTGAAAACTACCTGTTCGTTGCCTGAAAACCACCTGTTCGTCGCCTGAAAACAACTAGTAATCCCTTTCTCCCCTTCGTTTTCCCCTTCGTTCAACTTAATCCCCTCCACTAGTAAAGAAAATCAAAAAATTGTTGATCCTCTTAGCTTTTCTCACTCTGCCGCACTCTGCCTCACGCTGCTCACCAGCGGGAAGATGGAGAACCGTAGGGGAATAGAGGGCATATATATATAGGGCTATATTATAGATAAAACAAAAAAACGTAGGCGTCGAGATCCTCGGTTAACCGTTTGCAAGCCGCTAGAAATCAAGAAATATTTAGGTGATTGTTATCCGCACTGCAGTTTTGGCTATCCGCACTCTTTTTTATGAGTTATTATGCGTCTTTTGGAAATACGTCTTGTGCGTGAAGTTTTAGAAAAAGTGATCAACACGAAAGTTGTAGATCTCATCGAGATCTGCAACATTCGTGTTGAACAATTTTCCTAAAAATGCACGCACAAGACATACGACCTGATTGAAACATGTGCGTAACTATAGCGAATTTTTGGAAATACGTCTTTTACATGCATTTTTAGAAAAAGTTTTCAACACGAAAAAGTTGTAGATCTCGATCTACAACTTTCGTGTTGAACATTTTTCCTAAAAATGCATGTACAAAGCGTATTTCTAAAAGGCGCTAATAACTCATATAAAAAAAGTGCGGATAGCCAAAACTGTAGTGCGGATAACAATCGCCGTACAGTCCTCAAAATTGATCACCCTGCCTGAGTAAATACAGTAGTATAATCCTTGATTCAAAGGTGTCGGTTGGCGATACGGTTGTATTGAAAAGATACTGTATTTTAGATCAATCATGCGTGAAAATTCGTACTAGCGGTAATATACGACGTGATATGTGGTTGCGGACGGTGATCTAAGGTGCGTAACACGCACCAACAATTTATTCCTAGAAGTATAGGTCCAAATATAATTTGTGTCTGCACATAATATTCGTTGTTGAAACCCGGATACCAGTTCAACTATATTCGAGACTTGGGGAGTGATCAAATTCTACTTAAAACCCGTCTACAGGAGGAAGGGTGCAGTGGGTAGATGCACTCCGAATGTTTTGTGGGCGTACCGTACCACGGAAAGGACTCCCACGGGAGAACCCCCGTACAATCTCTGCTACGGCACAGAAGCAATCATCCTCGTCGACATCGGCGTCCCTAGTAGCCGCGCAAAAACCTTCGATCCTGAAAAGAACGACGAGCTGCTCCGAGGAAACCTAGACTTGATCGCAGAAGTCAGGGATACGGCTGCCCAGTGCATAGCCCACTACCAGAGGCGTGTGGCCCGACTCTACGATCGAAGGGTGAAGCCCAGGCCAATTAATGTAGGAGATCTTGTCCTACGCAGCATCGAGGCGGCCAGTAAAGGCCCGCAAAGAGACAAACTCTCGCCAACTTGGGAAGGACCGTATGTTTTCACTACAGTCGTAAAACCCAGAACGTACAGGCTCAGAACAACAGAAGGAAAGACCCTACCGCGCACCTGGAACGCCCAGAACCTGCGCCGCTTCAATCAGTAATTTGTATCTTATATTATGTAAAAAGTCGCGAGCTCAGACTAGCGTAAATTAATTTTCTATTATGTAAAAAGTCGCGAGCTCAGACTCGTGCAAACCAACTTTCCAGTAAGAAAACTATGTTTGAGCAAAAATATTATGTACGTTTTTTCCACAATCACAGTAAGTCGCAGCACTGTAAGGGATTGTCTCTCGCACGCTTAGTTATTAAAGGCGCAAGGCGCACCAAGGCGCAAAAGGGTCTTGGAGCCTAGGCGCAAGGCTCAAGGCGCAGGCGCGCGCCTGACGAAGGCAAGGTGCAACCACATCCATTTAAAATAATCAACATCAAACATCATTTCAGCTTCTCGATCAAATTCTTCATCTAGTCTACTAATTAATCATTCATTACTATCGTTAATCTCTTAAGAATATAATTAATGTGGTCACTTACATCATATCTAAGTCTCAACGCACAATTATCTTTCACAAACACTAATCAATAAAAAATTATTGAGTTCTTACATTATTTTTTTCTTTATTTTTGAAAAAAAAGATTACAACAAAAATCTCACTCAGGCGTGCATTTTATGTTCCAAAGGCACAAATAAAGCGCACAAAGGCGCAAACCTCTGAGCCTGGTGAGCCTTGAGCCTTAGGCGTGCCTGAGGCGCGCCTTTAACAACAGAGCTCGCACGGAAGCCAAAGTTTTAAACACATATATTTTTATTATTAACTCTGGGGCCCTGCCCCTGAGACTTCGCACTGCCGCCGATCGAAGGTCAGCCCTTCTCCTCGCAGTAATGTCCCGGCGTCGTAAGGGTCTGCCCCTCCTACGGTAGTCAACGGTTTGAACGCATACGCTCTTCACCGGCCACTCTGGGGCCCTGGCCCTGGGACTTCGCAATGCCGCCGATCGAAGGTCAGCCTTTCTCCGCGCAGTAAGGTCCCGACGTCGTAAGGGTCTGCCACTCTTACGATCATCAACGATTCAAACACATACGCTCTTCACCGGCCATCCTGGGGCCTGATCCCCCTGACCAAAGCTTCGACATTAACTAGAACGACAGAGTCACAAGACACAAAGGCGCCATCACAGCGCAATATATAGCGAGAAGGGTCTAGCAGAACGGGAAACGGAAGCAACCGCACACTCATCCTCCGGCAATGATTTCGACCCATGACACCCCGAAGATGACGATGATCTAACTGCCGCGAAAAAATCAAAACCTCTGCACTCCTCCACGCAGTGATCCGGACTCCAAAGATTTGGGGGCTTATGATGTGCACCCGTAGATTTATAAGCACTTCCGGGGTGCGTTTAAAGGAGGCTCCGCTATGGAGAGGTGGAGTTAGTGGGGTCAAAGTTCGACCCATGATCATGAGAATGGAGAAATCCGCCGCGCGCAATTCAAATTTTACCAGCGCCAGGCGTGGTCAAGACCGCACCCCACCATTGGGGTGCGGTTAGCCCGCACCCACTAGTGGGTACGGATAGCCCACACCCCCCATAGTGGGGGGTGCGGTCTAACCGCACCCCCCATGATGGGGGCTGCAGCTAAACTGCACTCCCATGGAGGTGCGGCCAACCAAGCCGCACCCATGGGGGTGCGGCCAAGCCGCGCCCTCCCCATTTGGGTGCTGCCAAACCGCACCCCTTGGGGGGTGCGGCCAAACCGCACCCCTTGGGGGGTGCGGCCAAACCGCACCCTTTGGGGGGTGCGGCCAAGCCGCACCCTCCCCATTAGGGTGCGGCCAAACCGCTCTCCCCATGGTGGGGTGCGGCCAAACCCATCCCCCACCTTGCGGGGGATGCGGCCGAAACCGCACCCCCCTCGGCGGGTGCGGGCGGAGCCCATTTTCTCCTTAGGGGGTGCAGCTTCCCGTTCCACGAGTTCGTTGCACCCTCGGAGTACTCTCGCGTTCGTTGAACGCTCAGAATGCTCTCGTGTTCGTCGCGCAACACTTTCACGCATGCTCAGAATGCTTCCCCGTTCCCGACGCACGCGCAGTTAACATTTCCTAATGTCTCATATTTCAAAACCCTTTCGTCGCATTCATCGTCATCAACGAAGCTGCCCGATCTGCCTGAACTGCCCAAAGGGCGAGATATATGACATTTACGAAAAATGGCGATCCGTGTGCTCCGAATCGACAAACGTGATTCGCCCGTAAGGTGGTTTCGGTAGTTACATCGACAAAATTACCAGGATATCCCTGCCCAAGACTATAAAAGGAGCCCAGGGCCTTCATTTTAAGACATCTTGTCTTTTGCACCCGAGAGAGCTCTGCCAAGATTTCCTCTGAGTTCTCCTTCGGTGCTCGAAGATCTCCTTCGTGGAATTGGACATTTCCTTCGCTCTGGAAGTCTACCTTCCTAAGTGATCCGAGAACCTTCGGATCCCGAAAGGCTACTCAACATTCTCACTTTTGTTCCCACTACTGTTCTCAGAAGAAGAAGTACTTAGCTTTCCGAGAGGTGGTCTGTCACCCACGGAGTTCTCTCTCTCTCTACCATTGTAACGAGCATCGGTCTGTCGCGCTCGAATTCTAAGTTTCCAATTGTAACATCCTAGAAGATAGTGGAAGTTGGCTGGCACAGCTTCGGCCGCGTGGTTTTTCACCCTTTCCGGGTTTTCCACGTTAAAATTACTCGTGTCACTTATCGATTCATTCATTGACTGTTTGCGCATTCGGTTCGCTTCCGAGCTAAGGTGGTTCAATTCGACCGGTCTACCAGAGCACCCGAGCGATCCGCAACATATATATACACGAGTGACAGTGCGCGGGGGGCCCCCGTGCCCCGCGCGACAGTTCTCCGCCCGCCCCCGGAGGGCTCCGCCCGCCCCCGACACGCACGGAGTTATATTTAAATTTTTTCCTTTTTTTTTATAAATTTTAAAAATATAAAATTATGTATTTTATTTTTAAAATATCTGTAATTTAAAAAATTATAATATATACAATATAATTTATGTATACTGAAAAGCTTATGTTTGAGGGGGAGTGATGACTGATGTGAGGAGTTCTGAAGCGAGTGGGAGATTGAGCTTGATTTAGTCTCGCATGGGATAGGCGAAGTACATGTTGGTATTTAATGCCATATATTTGGCTTTGACCGTGAGCTTATGTTTTTTATTTGAGTATGAGTTTGACCACTAATATATTTTGTCACCATTGATAAATTTTTTTCTTTATCTGTTGTCCTCATAATAATAGGGGATCTCAAGCGCATATGCGAAACTGAAATTGGGTTAGTCTCACAATGCTGCCTGGCTAAACATGTTTATAAGTGTAGCAGACTGTATCTCGCCAATGTTTCCTTGAAGGTAAATGTAAATGTTAGTACCTTAATATTCCGATGCTAGCTTTTACCTGTAACATTTCCTAAATGAGCTTCCTTTCAAAGGTCGGAGGACGAAATACCGTGCTCGTAGATGCTATATCCCGGTTCTTACCATTGGTCGGCGACCGCGTGACTATCATATTTGGCGCCGATGTGACTCATCCTCACCCCGGGGAACACTCTGGCCCCTCAATTGCTGCAGTAAGTTCTTGAAATGCTGGTTTGAGCACCTTCAATTTTAGCTTTCTGCTGTTAAGTATTCATTCTCATATGGCAGGTGGTTGCTTCTCAAGACTGGCCGGAGATAACCAAGTATGCTGGACTGGTTTGTGCCCAAGCTCATCGACAGGAGATGATTCAAGACTTGTTCAGAGTTGACTCCGATCCAAAGCATGGAAATTCTCCCGGTGGCATGATCATATCTCTTTTCTTCTCTTCTATTTTTCGTCAGTCTTGAAAAAACTTGCACTGAATATATACATATATGTTATGAACATATGAACACATACATATGTTTTGTGAACATATTTTCAGAGAACTACTTCGTTCGTTTAACAAGGCAACAGGACTCAAGCCGCAAAGGATAATATTTTACAGGTATGCCGTTTTGTGTGTTTTATGTACTTAGTCGAATTTTGCAGTAATGTTTCTTGTTCTCGTTCGCTGTAGGGATGGTGTAAGCGAGGGACAGTTCTATCATATTTTTTCTTATGAACTTGATGCAATACGAAAGGTATATGTTTTGGTTTTTCCACTTGTAATTAAAAAAATGATCGAATCATTTTCTTTAGCTTCAATCAATATTTCGTATGATAATCGTCAAAAATAAAATGAGAAAGCATGTGTAATGGCAGTGATGATATGCATCAATTTATTGTATCCGATCCATATAGCCGATCCCACTATGATGGGATAAAGGCTTGAGTGTTGTTGTTGTTACACTGCATAGTAAGTGAAGAATTCTTTTAGGTGTAGGATTGATGGCATATGATTGATCCATAGGAGATCAACGTGATGTTCTAATTTTAAATGAATACTAGTAAGTATGCGATAAATGCAAATGGAATTCCAGGTTGACTAACATAGAGGTGTGAATAAATGCAGGCACACTGTCTAATGAACAAAATGTTTGTTAACCTTATGATAACCATGCAACTAATCCTGACACAATTAATTAATAACATATTAAAAGTTGTAAATACTCGCAGTTGAGTACAATTGATTCTAATCAGGCTAATCAAATAGTAATTGTAATCGATTGAAAGTGCCAGACATTGAATGCAAGTCTAATAAATTCCACACACCTATTGAAATTAGATTAGCCAAAGTAATTGGAGCAAAATATTATCAGGAATAAGAAGATAAATTGTAAAATGCAAGAGAATGGAATCTAAAACATAAATAAAACCTACCAAGCAACTGAATTCGATGAAGGCGCTATATGCGGGCTTGGGATGACCGTAGGTGCAATGCTAAGGTCAAATGTGCGGCAGGGGGGACTACGAAGTGTGAGATTTTAGGTTTGTGGGGATTTGCAAGGTCTTCGATGGAGGGTAGTCGTGCTTAGGAATACTATTGGGGGTTGAGGAGAGAAGGGGAGGAAGGGCTGTAACATCGGCAGCGGGAGTGCAGGGGCCTAGGGAAGGTGGTGGCAGGGTACTGGAGGGTCTCCGATGACCTGGGAAGGCCTCTGGAAGAGGAAGAGGGGGCGGGGAGGCTGCTGGAAAAGGAGCAGCTGGACTGGCTGCTGGAAAAGGAGGGACTGCTGGAAAGTTTGTTGGAAAAGGAGGGTGTGGCAGGATGCCAACATTGAAGCGACTGGGTGAGCCCCCTACAGGGAAAAAAGCAGTGGTTGTGTGGCTGCTGGGCCGCTGAAAAAAGACAAATGACGCGACATTCTGCGGAGGCGGCAACATCAGCGGGGACGGTGACATTCAGCGGGGGTGACATTCGGTGGGGGCGACATTCGGCAGGGGTGGAGACATTTGTCAGGGGCGGCGACATTCGGTGGGGGCGACGACATTCGGCGGGGGGGGGCGACATTCGGCGGGGGCGGACTATATTTATATACGTATATATAAAACCTAATGCAATGTTCAACAAAAATCATATGGTGTGATGGTTGTCATCTTTGCTTGACATATTGGAAACCTAAGTTCAACTCTCACCATTGATAATTTTTGTGAGATTAAAAAACGGGTCATATGACCCTCCTTTTTCAATAAATTTAAGGGTAAAATGGTAATTTCATGTTGTAGGGTACCCTGCACCTTCATAGTTTTAGGTCACCCCCCTAGTAGGTTTAGGAGACCTATGAAAAAATGGAGAGAGAGGGAGCGGTTTGATCCGACGGCTGATGAAATATCATGCCAGATTCGACGGCCGTAATCATTTCAATGAGTTTAAAATTCATGGACTTGATATATCAAAATCATGAATTATCAACACATTGAAGAGATTGTGGACGTTGAATCTGTCTCCATTATTCAGCAGCCGAACTAATTGAAATAATTACGACTGTCGAATTTGGCATGATATTTCATTAGCCGTCAGATCAAACCGCTCCGTCTCTCTCCACTTTTTCGTTGGTCTCCTAGGGGCGACCTAAAACTATGTTAAAATAATTGAATTTAAATCAGGTACCCCCACAATACACAACGCGGCGTTAGCATATAGCCCGCTCGATGAAACTTCGCAAGCTGTGTAGCCCGCCCAGAATACGTCATTTTTCAAATATTTAATGTCGTTTTTTAATTTATACCGGAATATATAACTTAATCCCACGATATGTGACTAAATTTGAGCAAAGTTTTAATAAATTAAAATAAAAAACAAATAGGCGCGCCAGGTGAGACTCGATCCGCGGACCGCCACCTTTTTACAGTCACGCGCCTTATCCATTAGGCCATGAACACTTTCACGTTATAGCCCGCCCGATGAAGCCTCGCAAGCTGTGTAGCCCGCCCGGAATACGTCATTTTTCAAATATTTAATGCCATTTTTTTAATTTATACCGGAATAGATAACTTATTCCCACGACGTGGGACTAAATTTGAGCAAGATTTTAATAAATTAAAATAAAAAAGCATATAAGCACTCCAGGTGAGACTCGATCCGCCGACCGTCAACTTTACAGTCACTCACCTTATGCATTAGGTCATGAACACTTTCACGTTATATTATAGGCACAGTTTTTATATGTACTAATATTAATGAAATTAAGGTAAAATTATTTTTTTTGTTTCCACTAAGTTAAATTAACATTTCATATGTACTAAAATTATTTATAATTGTCGGGGGTGGGCGGAGCCCGCCCCGATGTGGCCGAAGGCCATCCCGATGCGGTCGAAAGCCGTTCGAAAATATCGAGCACGAACATAACCCCCAGGGGGCGGGCGAAGCCGGCGTCGTCGACCAAGTAGTGTCGCGCTTGGCCATAGAGGCAAAGCCCCGTCTCGGGCACTCGTGTGTATATATATATATACATATATATGTATATACGTATATATCTACATATACATATATATATATACATATACGTATATCCGTGTATATATATACGTATATCTGTGTATATATACGTATATATCTACATATATATACGTATATATATACGTATATACGTATATACATATATATACATATATATATATCTATATTATATAAAGAAAAAAATTTAGGCCCATAGTGAGACCAAATTAGAACCGATTATTGATGGGCTGCAAATAGTCATTTCCTGGATTTTCCCCTTCCTCTCGATACAGCTCGATACTCACCGTTCACCTCCACCTTCCCACGGCTCCCTCCTCCGCCGCCGCCGGAGCCACCGCCGGCCTGACCGGAGCACACCGGCAGGTTCGCCGGACTCCTGCCGGTGTGCTCCGGTCAGGCCGCCAGTGGCGGCGGCGGAGGGAGACGTTGGACGGTAGTTTTGTAAAAAAAAAATTCTTAAAATTTTTTAGTATATAAAATATATATGTATATATATACATAAATTATATTGTATATATTATAATTTTTTAAATTACAGATATTTTAAAAATAAAATACATTATTTTATATTTTTAAAATTTATAAAAAAAAGGAAAAACTTTAAATATAACTCGGTGCGTGTCGGGGGCGGGCGGAGAACTCTCGCGCGGGGTACGGGGGCCCCCCGCGCACTGTCACTCGTGTATATATATGTTGCGGATCGCTCGGGTGCTCTGGTAGACCGGTCGAATTGAACCACCTTAGCTCGGAAGCGAACCGAATGCGCAAACAGTCAATGAATGAATCGATAAGTGACACGAGTAATTTTAACGTGGAAAACCCGGAAAGGGTGAAAAACCACGCGACCGAAGCTGTGCCAGCCAACTTCCACTATCTTCTAGGATGTTACAATTGGAAACTTAGAATTCGAGCGCGACAGACCGATGCTCGTTACAATGGTAGAGAGAGAACTCCGAGGGTGACAGACCACCTCTCGGAAAGCTAAGTACTTCTTCTGAGAACAGTAGTGGGAATAAAAGTGAGAATGTTGAGTAGCCTTTCGAGATCCGAAGGTTCTCGGATCACTTAGGAAGGAGACTTCCGGAGCGAAGGAAATATCCAAGTCCACGAAAGAGATCTTCGAGCACCGAAGGAGAACTCAGAGGAAATCTTGGCAGAGCTCTCTCGGGTGCAGAAGACAAGATGTCTTGAAATGAAGGCTCTGGGCTCCTTTTATAGTCTTGGGCAGGCGTATCCTGGTAATTTTGTCGTTGTAACTACCGAAACCACCTTACGGGCGAATCACGTTTGTCGATTCGGAGCACACGGATCGCCATTTTTTGTAAATGACCATCTCGCCCTTCGGGCAGTTCAGGCAGATCGGGCAGCTTCGTTGATGGCGATGAATGCGACGAACGGGTCTTGAAATATGAGAAATTAGGAAATGTTAACTGCGCGCGCGTCGGGAACGGGGAAGCGTTATGAGCATGCGTGAAAACGTTCCGCGACGAACACAAGAGCATTCTGAGCGTTCAACGAACGCGAGAGTACTCCGAGGGTGCAACGAACTCTTGAAACGGGAAGCTGCGCCCCCTAAGGAGAAAATGGGCTCCGCCCGCACCCGCCGAGGGGGGTGCGGTTTCGGCCGCATCCCCCGCAAGGTGGGGGATGGGTTTGGCCGGGGAGAGCGGTTTGGTCGCACACCAATGGGGAGGGTGCGGCTTGGCCGCACCCTAATGGGGAGGGCGCGGCTTGGCCGCACCTCGATTGGGTGCGGCTTGGCCGCACCCCCATGGGTGCGGCTTGGTTGGCCGCACCTCCATGGGGGTGCGGTTTAGCCGCAGCCCCCATCATGGGGGGTGCAGTTAAACCGCACCCCCCACTATGGGGGGTGTGGGCTATCCGCACCCACTAGTGGGTGCGGGCTAACCGCACCCCAATGGTGGGGTGCGGTCTTGACCGCGCCTGGCTCCGGTAAAATTTGAATTGCGCGCTGCGGATTTCTCCATTCTCATGATCATGGGTCGAACTTTGACCCCACTAACTCCACCTCTCCATATCGGAGCCTCCTTTAAACGCACCCCGGAAGTGCTTATAAATCTACGGGTGCACATCATAAGCCCCCCAAATCTTCGGAGTCCAGATCACTGCGTGGAGGAGTGCAGAGGTTTTGATTTTTTCGCGGCAGTTAGATCATCGTCATCTTCGGGGTGTCATGGGTCGAAATCATTGCCGGAGGATGAGTGTGCGGTTGTTTCCGTTTCCCGTTCTGCTAGACCCTTCTCGCTATATATTGCGATGTGATGGCGCCTTTGTGTCTTGTGACTCTGTCGTTCTAGTTATTGTCGAAGCGGGGGGGGGGGGGGGGGGGGGGGGGGTCCAGCCCCAGGATGGCCGGTGAAGAGCGTATGCGTTCAAATCGTTGATGACCATAAGAGTGGCAGACCCTTACGACGACGGGACCTTACTGCGGGGAGAAAGGCTGACCTTCGATCCGCGACATTGCGAAGTCCCAGGGCCAGGGCCCCAGAGTGGCCGGTGAAGAGCGTATGCGTTCAAACCGTTGACGACCGTAAGAGTGGCAGACCCTTGCGACGTCGGGACATTACTGCGAGGAGAAGGGCTGACCTTCGATCGGCGGCAGTGCGAAGTCCCAGGGGCAGAGCCCCAGAGTTAATAATAAAAATGCATGTGCTTAAAACTTTGGCTTCCGTGCGAGCTCTGTTGTTAAAGGTGCGCCTCAGGCACGCCTAAGGCTCATGGCTCACCAGGCTCAGAGGTTTGCGCCTTTGTGCGCTTTATTTGTGCCTTTGGAACATAAAATGCACGCCTGAGTGAGATTTTTGTTGTAAATTTTTTTCAAAAATAAAGAAAAAAAATATAAGAACTCAATAATTTTTTATTGAACAGTGTTTGTGAAAGATAATTGTGCGTTGAGACTTAGATATGATGTAAGTGACCACATTAATTCTATTTTTAAGAGATAAACGATAGTAATGAATGATTAATTAGTAGACTAGATGAAGAATTTGATCGAGAAGCTGAAATGATGTTTGATGTTGATTATTTTAAATGAATGTGGTTGCGCCTTGCCTTCGTCAGGCGCGCGCCTGCGTCTTGAGCCTTGCGCCTAGGGTCCAAGACCCTTTTGCGCCTTGGTGCGCCTTGCGCCTTTAATAACTAAGCGTGCGAGGGACAGTCTCTTACGGTGCTGTGACTTACTGTGATTGTGGAAAAAACGTACATAATATTTTTGCTCAAACATAGTTTTCTTAGTGGAAAGTTGGTTTGCACGAGTCTGAGCTCGCGACTTTTTACATAATAGAAAATTAATTTACGCTAGTCTGAGCTCGCGACTTTTTACATAATATAAGATACAAATTACTGATTGAAGCGGCGCAGGTTCTGGGTGTTCCAGGTGCGCGGTAGGGTCTTTCCTTCTGCTATTCTGAGCATGTACGTTCCGGGTTTTACGACTGTAGTGACAACATACGGTCCTTCCCAAGTTGGCGAGAGTTTGTCTCTTTGCGGGCCTTTACTGGCCGCCTCGATGCTGCGTAGGACAAGATCTCTAACATTGATTGGCCTGGGCTTCACCCTTCAATCGTAGAGTCGGGCCACGCGCCTCTGGTAGTGGGCTACGCGCTGGGCAGCCGTATCCCTGACTTCTGCGATCAAGTCTAGGTTTTCTGGGAGCAGCTCGTCGTTCTTTTCAGGATCGAAGGTTTCTGCGCGGCTACTAGGGACGCCGATGTCGACGGGGATGATTGCTTCTTTGCCGTAGCAGAGATTGTACGGGGGTTCTCCCGTGGGAGTCCTTTCCGTGGTACGATACGCCCACAAAACATTCGGAGTGCATCTACCCACTGCCCCCTTCCTCCTGTAGACGGGTTTTAAGTAGAAATTGATCACTCCCCAAGTCTCGAATATAGTTGAACTGGTATCCGGGTTTCAACAACGAATATTATGTGCAGACAAATTATATTTGGACCTATACTTCTAGGAATAAATTGTTGGTGCGTGTTACGCACCTTAGATCACCGTCCGCAACCACATATCACATCGTATATTACCGCTAGTACGAATTTTCACGCAGGATTGATCTAAAATATAGTATCTTTTCAATACAACCGTATTGCCAACCGACACCTTTGAATCAAGGATTATACTACTGTATTTACTCAGGCAGGGTGATCAATTTTGAGGACTGTACGTCGATTGTTATCCGCACTACAGTTTTGGCTATCCGCACTTTTTTATATGAGTTATTACGCGCATTTTAGAAATACGCTTTGTACATGCATTTTTAGGAAAAGTGTTCAACACGAAAGTTGTAGATCGAGATCTACAACTTTTTCGTGTTGAAAACTTTTTCTAAAAATGCATGTAAAAGACGTATTTCCAAAAATTCGCTATAGTTACGCACATGTTTCAATCAGGGCGACAATATGTCTTGTGCGTGCATTTTTAGGAAAATTGTTCAACACGAATGTTGTAGATCTCGATGAGATCTACAACTTTCGTGTTGATCACTTTTTCTAAAGCTTCACGCACAAGACGTATTTCCAAAAGACGCATAATAACTCATAAAAAAGAGTGTGGATAGCCAAAACTGCAGTGCGGATAACAATCACCTAAATATTTCTTGATTTCTAGCGGCTTGCAAACGGTTAACCGAGGATCTCGACGCCTACATTTTTTTGTTTTATCTATAATATAGCCCTATATATATATGCCCTCTATTCCCCTACGGTTCTCCATCTTCCCGCTGGTGAGCAGCGTGAGGCAGAGTGCAGCAGAGTGAGAAAAGCTAAGAGGATCAACGATTTTTTTATTTTCTTTACTAGTGGAGGGGATTAAGTTGAACGAAGGAGAAAACGAAGGGGAGAAAGGGATTACTAGTTGTTTTCAGGCGACGAACAGGTGGTTTTCAGGCAACGAACAGGTAGTTTTCAGGCAACGAACATGTGGTTTTCCAACTTAGATGAGACGGTTTTCTTGCGATTTTATGTTCTCGTTATACTATTTTTCAGATCGTTTACATGTTTTTTTTCTTCCGACCATTCTGTTTTATCAGCGCTCATTGAGTGGATTTTTCGTTCATCGGATTTGTTTCTCACCGATCCTGATCTCGGGAGTTTTTACAGCCGACTTACCGTCTGTTTCCAGAACTGCCTCACCGATCCTGATTTTTCGTTCATCGGACATACCGTCTGTTTCCTCCAGATCGGATTTATTTCATTAACAACCGATTTGATGCATTTCTCTTCTTCTATTTTGTAAATCAGTTCTAGTGATCCGCACTCCTGGTACTTCCAATTTAATTATATACATTTTTAAACTGTTTTGTGCCATTAGTAGTTATGATTTGGGGTTTAACGGCTTATAATGTTATTTCCTTAATGATCTAATGCCTATAACTAATTAGTTATTTTTGTCTAGATATGTTTTCGCTGGTGTTGCCATCTACAGTTCGATTTTAACTACGAATTTTCACTTTGCCATGTTTTTGTTCATTATCTGTTAATGTAATACTAAAATCTTTTCTGTAATTTCATATAATCATCTAAAATTCGCAAAAAAAAGTTCGTAAGTGCCGATAGCGTGAAGTTTCCAGCTATATGTGAGTGTTGAAGGAAACCTAATCAGGCATCGGCCCAGCCCAGCCCAGCACAGTCTCCTTACCTGCAGATAAATGTTAGAGTTTTATATGTATAAAAGTTTAACTTGTCTAAGGGTATAAATGTAATAATAGAAACTGCAGGGGGTAAAATATATATATATATACATATATATGTAAGCTGTGTATCTGGAAGCTTCCTGGTATGTAAAATATATATATATTATGCTTAATGAATGAAAAAGGAGAATCAATTTCCCAGCCATCTCGCTCGTTTCCCCTATTTTCTCCTCCACTTTTGCACGACTGTACATCGCTGGATTCCAGCCAACAATTGGTATCAGAGCCAGGTTGATCCACTTCGGACCAGAATTGTAAGAAGAAGAAGAAGAAGAGGGAGAGAGACGAAATAGAAGCTATCAGTGGAAGAGCAGAAATGGCTTCAACATCTACCGGGACTTCATCCGGTGTTCCCCAGTATACCTCCTCAGGTATTCCTTTGTTTGATGGTGAATCATATGAGCTTTGGAGCGCGCGTATGGAAACAGTCCTTGACTCACAAGAACTGTTTGAAGTTGTTGATCAGGGGATGAAATATTCCCCTAAATCTAAAGAAGGTGAAGAACCCACACCATCGAAAGAAGAGAAAAGTAAAAATGCCAGAGCTCTTTTGTTAATTCAACAAGGTTTGTCCAATAACATATTCCCTCGTATTCTCGGCGTCACTTCAGCAAAGTTGGCCTGGGACACGTTGAAGCAAGAATTTAAAGGCTCTAAGAAAGTCATATCAATTAAAGTTCATACCTTGTGGCGGCAACTGGATGCTCTCCATATGGGGGAAGATGAATCTATGCAAGATTATTATGCAAAGATAGTAAATATCGTTAATAAAATAAGAAACTTTGGCAGAGTTATTGATGATCAACAAATAGTGCAAAAGGTCTTGACTAGCCTGCCAAGAACCTATGAACATGTTATTGCTGCCATAGATGTAACGCCCCGGGTTTTTCTTATAATTATTTTGATAAGGCATATGGAATTTACGATGATTATCCGAAAGCAAGTTTTAATTTAGGGTGTCGATGCGTAGGGGCGTTACCTTTCGTCGTCGTCGTCCGGCGAGTTAACTCTAGATGGGGGGCGTTAATGCGGTAATATGTATGTAATTGTGTATATGTGTACGTATTCATTATATGTTAAGGTGCAAAGATTGCATATATATAAAGATTTATACAACTATAAATGCAAAATATATACATATATGTATGCACAAAAATTTGGGATACGCTAGGCCTTATGTTTATAGGTAGGCGGATGGGTATACGCAATTACTTATGGGTATAAGCCTGTTCCGCTGCTAAGGAATGTCAACAAAGTCAGTCACTGTAAATGACCTTTTTGCCCCTGTCGGACCGAAAAATTTGTGCACCTGCGGTGTGGTCACGCCGGATCCCGGGGGGAGGCGGGCGCGCTCAAGCGGGGGACGACGGCGCGCTCAGGCAGGGGCGGACGGGCGGCGCGCTCAGGCGGGTGAGCGGGCGGGCTCAGGCGGGGCAGGACTGTGCGAGGCAGCCAGCTTTGCCCCCCCAGCAGTTCAATTCAAACCTACAGCGGGTTTCCGCTATATAAACAGCGGAAACCCGCTGCAGTAGGCGATGTGGGACTAAAAATACCACATCGCCTTTAAGCGGGCGAGGCCCGCCTGTGGGCCCCGCCTGCGATTTATTTAAAATTAAAAAAAAAAACAGAATGTTTTTTTAATATTACAAAGTAAATTTTATTAAAGAATAGAAAAGTAAGTTATTCGTCTTGATCGTCTTCCTCTGACTCGTCGGAAGAATCATTGCCTGGGGTTCCCGCCGGGGCAAAGCTCGCCGACTCGCGATACAGTTCTGGGAGAAGGACCTCGAGGTCGAATTGGGCCCCCTCCGCGGTAAGGAGGAATCGTCGCCGAAGACGCTCCTGGGTGTAGACCGATGTCGCGATGGCTAGCTGCCTGCGCGTCTCGGCAACTTGGGCGGGGGTGAACCGGAGAAGGGGGCAGTTGACGATGACCCGCCCGCTGGTTGACGGAGCTCCACCAACTCTGACTCCGCCTGAGCGAGGCGAGTACCTAGATAGTCGAATTCGCGTTGCGCGACGGCCAACTGCTCCTCCAGGGCAGATACACGCATCACTAGGGCGACCGAGGTTTCATAGAAAAAGAAGAGTTAATCGAAGAGGTAGAAAAGCGAGTACGACTAAGGCGAGTAGGAGGTTGTACATCAGGAGGGGGAGCCTCCTTGGCTTTAAGCGCAACAAACTCCTCTTCCACCTAGGCCAGATTCTTCCCCTGCTCCTCGTAGGCTAAGCCTAGGTCGCAGAGTCGCCTATTAGATTGGAGTCCTCACCGCACAGTCTGATGAACCAGCTTGGCATTGCGAAGTGCGGAGCGGCTACTGAGGTAGGCCAGCTCGCGGGTGGGAGCCTTCACGAGCACCTCTGCGTCTTCGCGACCATATAGGCCGAACAGGAGGTTGTACGCAATCTCATTGGACTCCTCGAAGTCCTCCCAGGTAGGGAGGAGCGA
Organism: Dactylorhiza incarnata; assembly: GCA_033032865.1. Classification (NCBI taxonomy): domain Eukaryota; kingdom Viridiplantae; phylum Streptophyta; class Magnoliopsida; order Asparagales; family Orchidaceae; genus Dactylorhiza; species Dactylorhiza incarnata. Next base: position 779,714 of record JAWHQI010000295.1, read on the forward strand.
ACTCACGGAGACCCTATTTGAAACTGCACAGTGAGACTTCTGAGTATTCTCTAGAGGGGGTGAATAAAGTTTTTAAAAAAAATTATTTATTATGCACAACACAATAAAAACACTTCTAACAACTAATGCATTCAACTATCAAACACGGAATAAAAAAGCACGGAATGCAGAAATAAAGTAAATGGACAACACAGAAAATCATAGCACAAATGAGACAAGAGCTATAGTGGTTCCCCAAAATATGGGTACTCCACTCTTCTACCACTTTGGTAGGAATACATTATTCAGTGCCTGATTCTTTTGATAAGGAGACTTTTAGAATCACTGAATCTTTTGGTAATGAGACTCTTAGAACCAACCACTGAGTCTTTTGGTAAGGAGACTCTTAGAACCACTGAGTCTTTTGGCAAGGAGACTCTTAGAACCAAACTAGATCTTTTGGTAAGGAGATATTGAACCAACTGAATCCTTTAGAGAGTGATTATAAGGACTCTTTACTCAGATTACAATGAAAAACAGAAAGAGTAAAAGAGAGAGGAAGAAGATGAAGAAGAATAAAGATGAAGAAGAATCTTCTGGTTGAATCCTCATTCAGCAATCACCGAGGATTCAGGCACTTAGTGTTGTTCATGGATCTCTATTTCAGTAGATAAGTCCTTGCTGAGAGAGAGATGCAAGGACTGTTCTAGCTTTGATCCCATAATCTCTGTATTTATGTAGGCTTCTTGTTGTAAGAGAAGAAGAAGATGAATAAGCCTTTCAATAATTCCTGTACAAAGATTTGTTGTATTGTCTGAGAGAGAGAGAGAGCTTCAGAAAGAAGAAGACGGAAGAATAATAGAATTATTGTCGTGCTCAATCTTCCTCAATATCCTTATTCTTCTGTCGAATAGTGTTTGAATTCCTTTCCTCTTCTGTTGTATCCCTAATAGGAATGTCCAAGGGATAATAATATTCTCCTTTTATATCTGTTGACTACCCGTCAATTCCTTTTTGAATATCTTCCAAAAATATCTTTATTGTGTCTCTGGAGTCCTTCTTTCCATTCTTGGTAATAAACGACCCGTTAGAGATCAAATCAATTCCATGTATAACCTCTAAATCATCTTTAGAAAATAATAAAGAAGATATTCTGATTCTGTCTGTATTCGACGTAGCGTCGAATACATTTGTCTTCTTATCGACGCACCTATGACTTCTAATAGAAGCTGCATTGAAATCCTCCTCAGCTTAGAAATGAACTCTGCAGTCGACGTTGCGTCGAATACTTATCGACGTATCCATCGAGATGAAAGCCTAGACACAGAGCTCTTCCTTCTGTGTCGAATGTCAGTCCAAGTTGCGTCGACTTCAAATGTTGCTTCGACTAACTCTGTCTTCAGCGTCGAGTATATGTCGACGTTGCTTCGACTTCAACTTATACATCGACTTCCAGTCTGAGTTATTCTTACTTCTACTAGAAGTTACTTCGGCTTGCAGTTAAAGCTGCGTCGGCTTCTATTCGACGCAGAATTAACTCAACTGAATTTTGGACTTTTTTGGACTGGTCTTTGACACTCTAATGAGAGTGTGACATCCTAAGACATCTATTGACCAAATAACCCTCTCTATACAACATGGGTAATGAATCCTAGATAATGAAATCACTTGTACATAATTTGTAAGATAAATCAAATGGTATTTTGCCCAACAATCTCCCTCAATTTATCTTAACAAATTTTACAAGTAGTTTAAGTTATTTCAATCATACTGAGAAATAAATTTGAGTACAAATAAATATACAATAAGCAAGAATGACACCATTGCATAGAAGCATAGACCAAATCACCAAAATGATAAACTCCCAATTGATCAGATTGTCTTCCATAGCTGTATTCTCAAACATGTTTACTGGGAATTTATAATAGAAATTTTTCATTTGCTGATTACCTATTTTGTACTATTCTTTTGGAGGGATTTTCTCTTCCTTGAGAAAACATGTGGTATCACTTTTCTTGGTGGAAACACCAGGGGCTCATCCTCCTCTTCAGCAGCCTTGTCATCTTCTTTGTGAGGCTCACCCTGAATTAATACAGCATTTTCAGCTATCTAGGCAGCCTCTTTAGCAATCTTTGTGACATCTTCTAAGAGATGTTCATCCTCTGAGAGCTGTTCATTGGTGAGGGGCTCCCCCTGGGTTAATGCAATATGTTCAGTATTGAGGACAGCTTCCTGAGCAACTGTAAGAGGCTCCCCCTGAGTCAGTGCAGGCAGCTCCCCCTGGATTTATGCATGCACTTCTAGAACAGGAGCTGAAACATCTGGAATTCCTTTTTTGATCAACAATAATTACTCTATTGAATACAGTGATCCTATTAGGGACACTAGATTCTAAGTTGTTATTATCTTCTGGGGCAAAAAATTCCTCTTCTTGAATAGTCTCCCCCTTCTGAACCTTACTTGCAAGTGAGGTTAAGAAAGATCTTGTTACTCTGGAGGAACATATCACTGTCTTGATGGACTAGATAGATTCCTGTGAATCCTTCAGTTCTTTCTCTATCTGAGAGTATTTTCTGTTGAATTTTCTTGCTTGAGTCAGTAGCAGATCAGCAAAGGTCTCAGTGGCTAGCCCCACTGTATTAGAAATTGCCTGATCAATGTCCAAGGAGTGGATAGGATGGGATGTAGAAGGTATATCAACAGTAGGAGAAGATAGTTAATAAGAGGGATTTCTGTGGAAACAGCATTGAGGTCTGTGAGATTTTGGTTGATAGGGGATTGTCTTTGATTATCTTCTAGGGTTATGGTAGATTGTGGTTGTTGTTGAGAAGAGGTCATTGCTGGAAGTTCGGTTGTTGTGTCTTGTTGAACTGTTGCAGGATCTTGAGCTGGAGCATCACCTGGGAGGTCGGTTAAGACTGTCTCATGATCATGAGAAGCTGGAGATGGAGGAGAGGGTGCAGCTTGACTAGGCTTTAGAATTTGCCTGGTCCATTTGGAGAAGACGCCTATATTAATTATTTTTTCAAGAGGAATGAGCACTCCTTTTGATTTGCATATCATTGGGTAATGATGGAGCAGGACTTGGCTCATTATTCTCATGTATGCATTTTCCTTATGAGCATACTTATGACCAATCATCTTCAGGAGACACCTCCCCCAATGGATTCTTTTATTGAGGACCAGTATTCCCATACTTTGAAGTTGATGTTTGGGAATCGCATCATGCACGGAAATCTTACACAGTAAGACTTTCCCAACAATGTCAGCCAAGAACCTATATTCCTCTGAGACATCATTCTTCTTTAAATTGATTGTCTTCTCTCTGTTGAACTTCATTAACTACAGTGCACTGTTGATCTCTGTCGCTGTCAGTTCATCCGAGTCATCACCTTCTAGTAGATCAAATGTGAGACTCAACATCTCCTCTGTGATGTCAATATCATTTCCTGAAATTCTTCCATGAAGAGATCCATCATCTCCAACATGGATGTTATCCTTTAGTTCTGTTAATTCGACATCATATATTTTGCATCTTGTCGAAATTAACTTCGTCAACCCCGCGGTTTGGAACAATCCGAGAATTGCCTTGAAATTGTCAGAAGCAGCATTGAAGGATTCAATATCCACATCAAATCTGGAGTTAACTTTAGGAGGGGTCATTGATTCTGTAGTACCTGCAGAAGTAAGACAAGGAAGAGAAAGAGAAGCAAGAGCAAGAACGCAAGAGAGAAAGAAAGCAAGAGAGAGAAAATTCGAAAGCGTAATATAATCTAACGACTGAGTTGCTTAAAAGAAGACGATTCGTCACAACTTAGGGTTGTATTCGAAGCAACGTCGAAAAGGAATAAGTTCAGCGCGCCAAAACATGTAGAAGTAGCTTCTAAAAGCAAAATTGTGTGCGCTTGTCATGTCAATGTTGCGTCGATTTGTAATCGACGTGACTTCGAATTTATACAACAATTATTAAGTCGACGCATCCGTCGATATGAATTCGACGTTGCGTCGAATGCTGTTCGAATTATCTATTTCAGGTAGCTCTCGAAGCTGGCGTCGAGTAGAACTCAACGGTGCGTCGAATTCTATTCGACGCAATTCTGAATCTACAGTTGTATTTCTTTAAGAAATTTATGTTGTTTTTCCCAACAATAGTATTTATTAAAATTAGCATTTATAAGATTATGTGTGAATTAGAATGCAACATCAAGAGTTTTTAGAGGAGTCACTCCCTTTGATTATTTTAAGTTCTATGTTGAAGAGTTAGTTTTCCCTTTCCCTGCATTATCTCTGAGGAAGGGACTCTAAGCTTTCCCATGCATGTAGTTCAAACATTATCTCTGAGGAAGGGTACCCAGATTACCATGGCCCATTGCTCTTACCATTATATGGTGATATGAAAGAAAAAAGTGTTCTTTCATGATACCTTTTGGATGATGGAAAATAGGTCTATCAGGCTAATATTTATTATCTTGATATTTGAAATTTGCATAGAATGCATCTTGATATAGTAGATCTGTAGACTGCCTAATGATTTTTCTCTTGGTTTTAGCCTTTCGATTAAGGTTCATTGATTTTTCTGGATTGACTTGCCTAGGGTGTTCTTCTCATTATTAGAATTCTCTTTATTAAATATATCTTGAATGTTGTTTTGTTCTCTAAACACTGGACTGTTCTCATCTATTTGATAGTCACTAGGTCTAACAAATATAACTGGATTTTTCCAGGCTGATTTGCTGGAGATTGTTGTGCTTGTTAATGTATCTGCTACTAGACCAAGATATTTAGATCTCATAGAGAGATTCTGTGTAATATCCTTGAGTTTTTGACTCCCACATTGAGTGAGTTTTCAAAGGTTTTTGTCTTTGTAAATTTTTCTTTTAAGTTTAATCTTCATTGGTTAATTTATCTATTTCTGTTTCCTTTTTATATAGTTGATTTCTAGTCATAATTAATAGAATATAGATTTTATTTCTTAAGTTCTTCTAGTTCTTCCCCAACTTTGTTAGTTTCTTTTTGAAGTTTAAGATAATCTTGACAAAGGCAGCCTCAACCCCACCTGGAAGTGTGCCAGGGGGAAGGCGAGTTCATCGCGGAAGAAAGTGTTGATGAACTCGCCGGGAGAAGGCTGCCTCGCAGTATAGCCCGGTGGCAAATAGCGGGCTTCGAAGTTGCTTAGCTCCTCGCCTGTGGTCAGCGAGCTCGGAAAGTTATGGGCCCTGAAATTGTGGACGCAGAAGGCGCATCCATCCTCAGAAGGCTCCTTCATTATGACTAACGATGAGCGAGTAGATGGTATGAGGGGGAGGTCTGAGAGGAAGAGAGCGGTTGAAGGATAGGGAAAGTGTACCCTCCCTCCGAAAGGGGCCCTCTATTTATAGCCCCCATCCCAAAGCCTAGTCGACCTATCAAGGACGCGAGTACGCGAAGGCGAATAGACCTATCAAGGACGCGAGTACGCGGAAGCGAGTATCCAGTTAATCGACACGTGAATGAGTAAGAAACTAGACATCAACAAGAAAAGAGAAGGGCACTAGAAAATTAAAATTCTACAAAAAATATTGCTCAAGTATAGAAGAGCGAGCACAAAAGGGCCGCCCTGGGCAAACCATGTACATTAAAAAGATCCCCAAGGGGTCGCAAGTACATAAATTACATCCAGTGTCAAAAGTGGAACTCGATCCTGCAGTGTCGAACGATCTAGAAGCCTCAGTTATGGCGCCCGGGCCCGTGACCTGGGCGACGGGTGCGGTGAGGATGGCGAGCCCACCAAGTAATATTATGGGGGGCTGCTCGTAGGTCTTCTCGAGCCTTCACCAGGATCTCCTCGCTTCGCCTTATGTGATCCTCGCCCCGCTTTATGTGTTCTTCCAACAAGGAGGCCTCACATACGGTGCCCGCCACTTGCGCGAACCGGTGGAGATCGTCTTCGGTGGCTTGTTGGCGAGTCTCAACTTCGTACAACCTCGTCTCTAAATCATCCACCCGATCATACAGGCCTTCCTCGCCCTGCTGCTGCTGTTGGAAGTGCTCCGCTTATGCTAGGCGAGTTCCAAGATCAATCAATCACTGGTTCACCTCAGCGGGCGGCATAGCCATTAAGGAGTCATAGGCTTGAAGGACAGCGGTGTGGCGAGCCCACTATCCCTCATTAAATCCAGGCGGATCGGAGAGGAGCTCCCTCAAAGGTGTAGACACGATAGGCGGCGGAGATCCCAGAAGAGAGTTGGTGGATGACGACCTGGAGAAGTTGATGTGTGGCTATCTGAAAGAGAGAAGTCCGGCGGTGAGGGAAAATGGTAGAAATAAAGAGGGTTAGAGAGACAAGCGGGGTGAGTACCAGCAAGAGCAAAGCCTTCATCCTGAAGCTGAGGCGGGTCCGCCCAAAGTCCTTCGGTGGAGACGGGTAAGTGGAGGACCAAGCCCGTCCCCCAGACATGGGACCCATCACCAAGGAATTTCCTCCAGAAGGAGGGAGAATAGGCTGACGACCACTGACAGATGCTGAGACGGCTGAGAGAGGGGAGCCTGAGTCGAACCTACTCGCCATGGGGCCGAAGAAGACGTTGTGGCTAGGCCCCTCGACGGCGCCTCGACAAGTTGCAGTTCAGGCTGCAGCTGACGGCAAGAGGGCACTGCAGAAAATAAATAGTTATGTTTGGCCCAAATTAGGCAGGTGAAGAGGTAGTACCCTTTCCTGGCACAACGACGTGGCGAATAGGAGGGGGTGGCGGAGCATCCGTGTCGTCAAGAGGACGCCCTCCATCCCCGACCCCTCCGGTCGTGGTCTCGATCTCGCCCTCACCTTGTCGAAGAGGCAAATCGGCGTTGGGCTCTTCGTTAATAGACGAGGCGGCGAGCCTCTTAGGTGGAGGCCCGCATCTCGCGGTAGACTCGGGATCAGTAGAGGACTTCTCGCGGGGGGCAGGATCGACCATCCTCTTTCTTTTATGTTTTTTCTTCCTCGCAGAGTCAGGAAGGCAGGGGGTCAGGAACTCGCCAATGAGGTTGAGAACGGAGGCCGCCTCGGGCACATCATCAGCAAGCGCCCGGTTGGTGGCCACTGAATAGCGCCCTCCAGAAGCCATCTCTCAGCACGAAGGATCGACAGCATCACCCCCATTCTATTTATAGAGGAAGACCCAGCGCGCCAGATCTCGCCAAATAAGGGTTGGAACTCTTCTTTCCGACTGGCGAGCTCGCAAAGAGCGGAGATTGTGTACCACCCGTATTCGGCGAGTAAACCCAACATTGACCTAACTCGCCCAGGGTAAGACGAGGCGAGTACGCCCTCCCTTTCCCTTCTCGACGGCATAGCCTCTTCTCGACGCTGTGTGATTCGTCTAGACGATATGAACAACCCGTCTCGACGACAAAACCAATTCTCGCCCAGAGCAAGGTGAGGAGAGTGCGATGGGACCTCAAGCGAGCCCGCCTCAGTCGAACTCGCCTAAGGAGAACTCGCCCCCGACAAGCAGGGGGGAGTCTGGTCGCCTACGTCGTACTCGCTCAAGGAGGGAGCGAGGCGAGTTCTGGTCAACCCGACTCATCATTCCTCCCTCGCTATGCGCAGACCAGTAGGGGTTGCGGTTAGCATTTGTGAAAAGGCGTGCGGAGCTATTCGCAGACCATTTGGGTATGCATATAACAATTTGGTTAAGGCGGAAGGAGCTATCCGCAGACCAGTAAAACTACTTTGCCCTTAGAAGGATTTGCCTATAAATAAGACCCAGTATTTCTCAGATCAGCATTGATCCAGCCCCCAAGAGAGTCTGTGCTTTCCTCCTTTCACTTTCGTGCTATCTGAGACACAGACTCGGTCATTGGTTTTCTGATGGGAAGTCAAGTAAGATTTCTGGGTTAGTAGTAGGACCTCCTCACTGCAGCCGTACTGTGAGGGTCAATTCTCAGCTCAAATACTTAGACCTAGGGACCGAACGAAGAGAGAAGTAACTCAAGCTACTCCTCAAGTCTCGAACATAGTTGAACCGGTATCCGGGTTTCAACAGCTAGCGACGTGTCAAATGGAGCCTTAAGTTCAATTTTTTTTATTACCAACTTGCTCTATAACTTTGTGCATCGGGTCAGTTTCAGTTCTAAATAGATCGAGCCAAACCGAACTTATATGGATCGGTTCTTAATTTTGAGTGGAACTGATCTGAACTCCAGTGTTGCACCCCTACCACTCCACAAAATATTGCGGTTGGTGGAGTGGGCAGTTAGGGACCCAGGAAAAAAATACCTCAAAGGCAATGTTAGTTACAACATGAAGAAGAAAGGAATATACTTGGATTCCAGCATGACTGCACAAGTAGAAGTCAAACTCAGTGGGATGGCAAATTGTTGTATCGACTACGGTGCCTGTTTTACATTATTCGCAAAAATATAAATGTAATTAGAAAGGAGAGTTGTGTATCTACAAAGAAATGAAATTATTATAGAAAAGAGGCTAGTAAACCTGGGAGGATGTTTCCACTCTCATCAACTGACTGCTGGACCTCGTGGTCGTCGGCGAAAAATCTGGTGTGATGGCGCTTTTGAACGACCACGAAAGTAACAGGAGGCTGATAGTCGGGCTCCAAAGAAGCACAAGCCTGCAGACATTTCAGTAATAACTTTATTAAAAAAAATGATTATCTTTTCAAAACATGTTGAAACACTCAACATTCAGTTTATAAAAATATTTTCGTTTTACAAAAAATGATTTTTATAGTCAGTCGAAATAAATACAGCTTTTCTTATTATTTCTTAATAAATCTTACAACGTTACATTGCTCCCCTATATATACATCAGAGGGGAACTAAATACATGATCTGAGATGTGGGACTAAATACAAAAAGGAGGAGTCGGCTATACACACACCAATTGGTGCTAAACGCACACTAATTACCAACACTCTCCCTCAAGGTGGGCGAAAGATATCCACTAAGCCCATCTTATCACACAACCTCGATAAATCCAGTGAGTTAAGTCCTTTAGTTAGACAATCGGTCACTTGGTCTTTTGTAACCACATGCCCAAGCTTCAGTACCCCGCTATCCAACTTCTCCTTGATGAAGAATTTGTCGATTTCTATATGCTTAGTTCTGTCATGTTGGACGGGATTATTTGCAATGTTAATAGCTGACTTGCTGTCACACCACAATGTCATATTTCCCCCTTGATCTGTCATGAGTTCAAACAGCAGGGCTTTCAGCCATAACATTTCCCCCACACCTAAGGCCATGGCCCCGTACTCTGTCTCGGCTGTAGATCTCGCAACTACAGTCTGCTTCTTGCTTCTCCAGGAGACTAGATTGCCGCATACAAACATGCAATATCCTGACGTGGACCTCCTGTCATCAGCGCAACTAGCCCAGTCAGAATCACAATAGCCCTCGATGTTTAAATGTCCATTCTTCTGGAATATCGGCCCCTTTCCCGGTGCACTCTTCAAGTACCTAAGGATCTGATACACGACATCCATGTGACCTTTCCTAGGATCATGCATATAGCGGGCCACCACAGTTACGGCGAAAGCTATGTCGGGACGTGTGTGACTCAGATATATCAAGCGGCCTACCAACCTTTGGTACCTCTCTCTATCAATTGGCTCTCCTGCCTCAGCACTGAGCTTGTTCTTTTGATCAATAGGGGCAACTGTCGGCCTGCACCCCAACATCCATGTCTCTTTGATCAGATCTAGCACATACTTCCGTTGGGATAGAACGATCCCTTCTGCACCATGAGCTACCTCAATTCCCAAGAAGTATCTTAGTTGCCCCAAGTCCTTTACCTAAAATTCTTTGCCCAACTTCGTCTTCAGCTGATCAATTTCGCTCTCATCATCACCTGTAATAATCATGTCATCCACATACACAGCGAGCATTATAGTGTGAACTCCATGTCATCTAAAGAACACTGTATGGTCAGCATTGGTTTGCTGATATCCCATGTTAACCATAGCTCTCCTAAACTTGTCAAACCAGGCTCGAGGAGACTGTTTTAGCCCATATAGAGACTTTTTGAGTCTGCACACTTTTCCTGCAGTTTGGTCCGTTCCAAAGCCCGGTGGTACCTCCATGTACACCTCTTCCAGTAAATCCCCATGAAGAAAAGCATTCTTCACGTCGAGCTGATGTAATTTCCATCCCTTATTTGCTGCCAAGGATATCAGTGTCTGTACTGTGCTCATCTTTGCGGCAGGTGCAAAAGTCTCATCGTAATCAAAGTCATAAGTCTGGCAGTATCCTTTTGCTACTAATCGAGCCTTGTAGCGCTCAACCAGACCCTCTGGGTTTTGATTCACAGTGAAAACCCACTTGCACCCAACTGCCATTTTGTCTGGTGCTAGCGACACAAGATCCCATGTTTTATTCTTTTCCAATGCACCAAGTTCTTCTAGCATTGCAGCTTTCCACTATGGATCTTCCTTAGCAACCTGCCAACACTTAGGAATAGAGACAATGTCCAAAGATGCAATGAATGCTCCATGTATAGGTGATATATGAGAGTAGGAAACAAATTGGGCAATATCACGAGGAAACCCATATCGTTCAGGTGAGACTCCCGCATTCCTGCGAAAACTCCTCCTTACCGGTGTGGGAGTGGGAATAGTGGGATGGGGAACTATATCACCTATAAATTCGGAGATTGAGGTGGATGGAGTAGGTGCCTCAGGAGTCGGTGTAGGTAGAGACAAGGGACTTGGCACAAGTGGTACTGTGGGCATTGTAGGTATTATAGACTCGTTCTGCTGCCTCCTTCTTGCATACACTCTTAGCTCCCCCTGAACTTGAGGTCTTCTATCCGCAGAGTCATGCTCTTCATGTTCCGGCGTCACATCTGACTTTATGCCCTTTTGCATAAGTGGATAAGGGATACTCAATATCCGTTTCTCACCACCACTGTTATCCTCCCCCTCTCGCATCATATTGCTTGTAACGAGTGGGTCCTCTAGTGGCGAGTCAACTGGAGAAGACTAATATGACTCACATTCTCTAAATGTGACATCCATACTGACGAATAGTTTTCTTTCCACTGAACTCCAACACACGTACCCCTATTGGGTATCCGAATACCCAACAAAAACACACTTTAGAGCCCTTGGATCCAGCTTTCTCACATTGGGTCTATTATCATGTACTAAGCATACGCAACCAAAGGTCTTGAGAGGTAAAATCTCTTCCTTCTTCCCTCGCAACACCTCAATTGGAGACTTCCAATCCAGTACTCGCGAGGGCATTCGATTGATCAAATAAGCTGTTGTTAGGACAGCCTGCCCCCACAAGTACTTTGGTACCTTCATTGATATCATCATGCTCCGGGTTACTTCTAGAAGGTGTCTGTTCTTCCGTTCGGCTACTCCATTCTGCTCTGGTGTATATGGACAAGTGGTTTGATGTTGGATTCCTTGTGAGGACAAGTACTCTCCAAACGCTCTGTTAGTGTACTCTGTCCCATTGTCAGACCGCAACACCCTCAACACTGAACCGTATTGAGTTTGAACCTCTTTGTGGAAATCCTTGAAGCAGGCGAATACATCACTTTTGTTTTTCATTAGATAAAGTCAGGTGACACGAGAGAAACAGTCAATGAAAGACACAAAATCAGAATGCACAAGATTAAAAGAATGAGAACTCCTACTACCAGAACTGGAATAAGAGTTTCTGGTATGTTTTCTTAACTCACAAGCATCACATACAAGTTTGTCATGATTTGCTTTCTTAAACAAAATGGGATACATTTGACTTAAAGCAACAAAAGAAGGGTGACCCAGACGCCGATGATGGAGTAGTAGCACGCCCTCCAAGCTATTTCTGTCTCCTGCAGTACTCTTTATAACAGTTGAAATAGCTGAGTCTATACTTTCCCTATCCAGGTACCACAAGCCACTATGTCATGTGCCAGTCCCAAGTCTCCTGCATGTCCCTTTCTCCTGGAAGATCACAGTTGGGATATCAAACAAAACAACACATTTTAGTTGAGATACAATGACACTAATGGATAAGAGTTTATAGGAAAGGAAGGAGCATGTAATACATTGGACAGAGTCAACGTGTTGGTGCATTGCACAGTGCCCTTACCAACCACTGGTTGAGCAGTGCCATCAGCAGTTTGAATGCATTATGAGACTGCTAGGGGAGTATACGAATTGGCATTCCCAGTGACATGTCGAGAAGCACCAATATCGATTATCCAATCTGATGATTTGGTGGTGGATATAGATGCGAGGGCAAGTGTATCACCAGTACCTGTGGTGGAGTGAGCAAAAGAGGCAATATTACCCAGAGACGTTGTGGGTGTGCCATCCATCACACCTTTCTGCTTCCTTTGCATTAGCTGGTGGTATGCATCCAAAATCTCCTGCTCTTTTGGGTGACCCATATCAGCAATACCTTCTTCTGCCACCTCCTCGCTTATCATGAGATTCACCCGATAACCTCCTCGTCCACCACCTCTACGACCTCCACGACTGCGTCCGCGACATCCAAACTTTCCCCTTCCACCTGCATCCCGCTCTTTTGGTGGCTTGGGACAAGTTATCTGGAGATGACCAATTTCACCACAATTGTAACATTGTCGTGTCTCACTCTTGTATCCCTCGTACCCTTGATTGGTGGCCGCTAGAGCCGATTTCTCTCCCGGAAAAGTGGTTCCACCAGACTGGAGCCTAATCCTGCTCTCCTCCTGCATCATGGCTGAGATTGTCTCATCCAGGGAGGGAATCATTGGCTGAGCGAGCAACATCGCACTCCTTTGCTTAAAAATCGGGTTCAACCCCCTCATAAAGTGCATAGTCCTCCGTTGAGCATCTCGTTCCCCCTTTGTGCATTCAGGGTCTTTGCAGCATGCGGTTGGAGAAAAATAATCATAGTCTGCCCATAGTCGCTCTAGATCTGCGGCATACTCCTGGATAGAGCGATCTCCCTGGGTTACAGCCTCTATCTCCCGCTCGATCTGGAACACGCGCATGTTGTTGTCGACTCCTGCGTAGAGCCTTTGCAACTTCCCCCAAACATTGCTTACAGTCTCTATGCCATCCACCATGATAGCGATAGACGTGATCATCGAATTTAGAGCCAAGTGTGTAACAGACTATGCGTGGTTTTTCGCTCATTGTACCCATCCGAGTCCTTCTCTGACTCCTCCTTCTCGCCAGTCAGATAGCCCTCCAGGTTCCTTCCGGAGAGAGCCCTTTTTACCCGACGCGACCAGCTAAAGTAAGTGGTTTGTCCGACGAGCTTCAGCTCCACAGAAGGGAGATCGAGCTTCACCGGAGGCGATTGCGACTGAGCGGATCCTTTGCCTTTGGACATCCGTAAGATATCGAAGAACACCTTGAGGCCTGCCTCCTCTAGTTTGGCCACTAATTTCTCCATGAGTAGCACAACTATTGATTTTTTTATTTTTTTTTTCACAAATGAATTTCTCTGGACACCCCTCGTAAGATCATAATGCCACCACGCACGTGGATAAGAGGCGCTCTTGCCGCACGCCGACTGTCGCAACAACCTCACGCGCTCCTACCGCTACTCCCGCGCAAGCGCCGCACCTCCCGTGCAAGCGCCGCACCTCTCGTAAGGAGAAGTTGCTCCTCCGTACGCGCACGCGCTTCTCCGCATGCGCTTCTCCGCACGCGCTCCTCCTACCGCTCCCCTGCTGTCATGCCACTACCACAAGTAAGTTGCGCTCCTTGTCGCGCTTCTGTGCTCCTGCTGCCGCACAACGATGCGCGCTCCTGCCGCACTGCGCGCTCCCGCCGTGCCGCGCTTCTCCCCGCGCAACCGCGCAACTGCCGCACTCCCTGTGCAGGTGCGCAAGTGCCGCAAATGCTGGCCTGCATCTGTGCAATTGCCTACGTCGAGAGGAAATCCCGCAAATACCGCGTCTGTGCAAAATGCGAACAAAGGTGTTGTCGCTGGGACTTCTAGCGCGACGTCGAGAGGCTTCTTCCCTGGTTCTTCCCGACCTCACCGATCTCTGCGGCGGTGACTTCTAGCGCGGCGGCCGACGGTAAACCCTATGCGAAGAGGATGCGAACAAAGGTGTTGTCGGCGGACTCGGGCTCGCCGAAGAACCCAGGGCGGCCGGTGGCACAGGATCTATATATATATATATATATGTGTGTGTATATATATATGTGTATATGTATATATATATGTATATATATATATCTTTATTATATAAGTGTATATAGCATTCTCCATGCTCTAACCGTGCTTTCATTTCCTACCGTTGGATCTTTCACATGTTTTATCCGAAACATCTTTAATATAAAAAAATAAACTTCCCGGGAGAGAGAGAGAGAGAGAGAGTGAGAGGAGAGAGTGTGACAGAGAGGGAAATAGAGGGGAAAAATAATCTTTTTAAGTATACACGTTTTTTTTTTACAAAATAAATATTGTAATATTGATGTATATTTTTTTACGGTCATTTCGAGTACTCATATGTATATGTTGTGGGCGCAGCCCGCAGACGCATCGAGCATGGGCTTAGCCCACCATGCTGAGGTGAGCGAAGCCCGCCTGGATGCGGCTGAAGGCCGCCCGACAACATCGCATCGGGGGTGGGCGAAGCCCGCCGTCGCCGACCGAGTACTGTCGTGCTTGGCCGTAGGGGCGGGCCCCGTGTCGGGCACTCGTGTATATATATTTAACTACATTAAAGAAGTAGTTTGGAGTTGTAGAATTAATTTTAGTCATCCAATATGTGACAAGTTCTTAATCTCGGCCATCCAATGAGGAGAGAGAAAGAAAGAGAGAAGAGAGAGGGGGAGAGAATCTTTATAGCCCTCATATACCTACATTTAGGGATAAGAGAGAGGGGGAGAGGAGAAAGGGAGAGAGAAATTAAAATTTTAGGTAAAGATTTACTTTTTTTTACAAAATAAAAATAGGAATATTTATTCATATTTTTTTACGGTCATTTTAAGTACTCATACGTATATGTTTTGAATAAAAGGTAAGTGCTCATATGCGGGCGCAGCCTCTTCATTGGGGTGCGGTCAAACCGCACCCCTTGGGGGTGCGGCCAAACCAAACCGGGGTGCGGCCAAACCGCACCCCTTGGGGGGTGCGACCAAGCCGCACCCTCCCCTATGGTGGGGTGCGGCCAAACCCTTCCCCCACCTTGCGGGGGATGCAGCCGAAACTGCACCTCCATCGGCGGGTGCGGGCGGAATCCAATTTCTCCTTATGGGAAGCAGTTTCCCGATCCCTGAGTTCGTTGCACGCTCGGAGTACTCTCGCGTCCGTTGAACACTCAGAATGATCTCGTGTTCGTCGCGCGCTCAAAAAGCTTCCGCGCACGCTCAGAACGCTTCCTCGTTCCCGACGCGCGCGCATTTAACATTTCCTTATTTTTCAGATTTCAGGATCCATTCGTCGCCTTCATCGCCATCAACGAAGCTGCCCGATCTGCCGGAACTGCCCGAAAGGCGAGATGGTCATTTACGAAAAATGGTGATCCGTGTGCTCCGAATCGACAAACGTGATTCGCCTGTTAGGTGGTTACGGTGGTTACAACGGCAAAATTACCAGACTACCCCTGCCCAAGGCTATAAAAGGAGCTCAGGGCCTTCATTTCAAGACACCTTGCCTTCTGCACCTGAGAGAGCTCTGCGAAGATTTCCTCTGAGGTCTCCTTCGGTGCTCGAAGAACTCCTTCGGCCATCGAAGTGTCCTTCGTGGACTTGGAGATTTCCTTCGCTTCGGAAGTCTACCTTCCTAAGTGATCCGGGAACCTTCGGATCCCGAAAGGCGACTCAGCATTCTCACTTTTGTTCTCATTACTGTTCTCAGAAGAAGTACTTAGCTTTCTGAGAGGTGGTCTGTAACCCTCGGAGTTCTCTCTCTCTCTACCATTGTAACGAGCAGCGGCCTATCGCGCTTGAATTCTAAGTTTCCAATTGTAACCTCCCATAAGATAGTGGAAGTTGGCCGGCACAGCTCCGGCCACGTAGTTTTTCACCCTTTCCGGGTTTTCCACGTTAAAAGTCCTCGTGTCACTTATCGATTCATCCATTGACTGTTTGCGCGCTCGGTTCGCTTCCGAGCTATGGTGGTCAATTCGACCGGTCTACCAGAGCACCCAAGCGATCCGTAATAGTTTGGCACCGTTTATGGGAAGAGTGTTCACAAATACTCCGCAAAGACTCCTGAAAGGAAGTATTTGTTTCAAGGCAGTACTCGCTACCGATTGCAATGGCAAGAAGAAGTGCTCGTACTACCGAAGGATCAATCCCAGAGGGACGCATCGACCCAGCCCCCTCTCATTCGCTTATCAACGTACCTCGTGCAGAAGAGGCAGTGCTTGCGCCCACAACAGCACTAGAAGGGCGCATGCGACAAATGGAAGAACGACAAACCGAGATGCTGACTCTCGTGAGAAATATGGGGGCACCTCGATCTCCCGTTCAACCTCTAGTGTTGAACATTCCGCCTCCCCCTGCTGCAAATCATGTTCTGAATGAGGAGGCCGCTCGGGAGGAAGATGTCTCGGAAGAGCTCTCTGATGCCGCAAGCTCCATTCATCCTGCTCCGCCGGCCAGAGGACCGGAAGCCGATCACCATCACCAACGCCGGGGAAGAACTGGCCCCGGGCAAGTTGTAGAAAGAACCACTCGAGAAGAGATACGCGATATGATAGCGGAATAGTACGGTCAGGCGGGGCGACGCGCAACTCTCGCCCACCGTCCCGTGCACCACGACTCCCCACACTATCGCCTTAGGTCTTGGCCCATCCAGTTCCAAATGGTTACAAGCTCCCCAGCATCGAAACAATTGACGGGATGGACGATCCATTGGAACACGTCAATCACTTCACTACCATCATGAGAATTTACAACGCCCCCGTCCAGCTCCTATTTCAGGTGTTCCCGACAACCTTAAAAAGACAAGCGCGCACTTGGTTCCATTCTCTGCGAGATGGGGTCATCAATAGCTTCGCAGAAATGGCGCAACAGTTCGTGGACCAGTTCATCGCCATTCGCAGAATTATCCGAGAGTCCTCCCATCTCTCAGGAATCCGCCAAAACGACGGAGAGACCCTTAAGGATTTTTTCCGGCGCTTCACTACCGAGGCTCGGCAAATCCCGGGGGTCGACCCCGAGCTTTTGCGGGGAGTTTTCCTTGGGGGCCTCCGTCCAAGTGGCTTTTACTCGGCTCTAATGAGGGAAACCGTGCCAAGTTATCCCGACCTCGTTCACCAGGTGGAAACTCAGATAGCGGCCGACGAGGCCATCAAAGCACACCGCCAGCAGTTCGAAGGGTGCCAAAAGAGAAAAAGGGGGTCCGAGCAGACCCCCATATGGGCAAGAAAAACGACGTGGTAAGGAGCGTCGCGGCGATGAACGTCGTCGCGACCCCCGAAGAGATCTAGGCACGCGGCCTCCCAGGGTCTACACCCCATTAAACACCACCAGAACTATTGTGCTCTACGCCATTCAGAACAACCCGGAGTTCCACAGGCCAAGGGTGCCTATCCCAAGTCCGAGGAACGACCAGTCAAGATATTGTGAGTTCCATCGAGGAACTGAGCATACCACCGAAGAATGTTCTAGACTGAAAGATGAAATCGAGCGTCTCGTCCGCCAGGGACTCCTGGGAAGATTTCTACAGGGCCAGGTTCCCAACCAGCCTCAGCCACCTAGGGAAACGAGAGAGCAGCCTCCCGCTCCCCGAGGCGCGGTAGGGGGAAGGCCGATGGTGGGAGAAATCGAGACTATCGCCGGACCTCCCAACCTAGCCGCACAGATCCTCTCGATTGCCAAACCCCCAAGGGATCACAAAGATAAGAAGCTCAAGCAGGACATTACGATCACTTTCGGGGAAGAGGATCTGTTAGGGTTACGACTACTGCATCAGGACCCACTCGTAATCAGCGCAGGATTGGGGACCCATGCTTCAGTGTTAAAAGGATATTGGCCGACAACGGAAGCTCGGTCGATGTCATGTCCTTGTCCACTCTGCAAAGCATGAAACTCACAAAGGATCAGCTCAGCACCGCGGCCGGGCCCGTCTACGGCTTCGACAACCGACCTGTTCCTGTTCAGGGGATGATCACCCTTCCAGTCACATTGGGCGAATTCTCGAGGCAATCAACACAAAGCATCCAGTTCGTGGTGGTGGAGTCCACCTCCGCCTACAATGCCATCTTTAGAAGACCGCTCCAATCCATCTTTGAAGCAATTCCATCTATTCCACGCCTAGCTATGAAGTTCCCGACCGCCGCAGGGATAGGGGTCGTTAGAGGAAACCAAGAAGCGGCACGAATGTGTTTCTTAAAGCAGGCACGGTCGATGGAAGAAACCGCTCTCAATATTGACAACTTCAACTTATGGGACAAGGTCACTCTACAGCGCGGACCACCCGTCGAAGGGCTCATAGAAGTGTCACTCTCCCAGCAGGATCAGACCCGGACAGTTCAGGTCGGGTCCCTTCTGTCTAAGGAAGAGCGGGAGGAATACGTCATCTTCCTCTGCGCTAATGAAGATATCTTCGCGTGGAGCCCAAAAGATATGTCTGGGGTAGATCCACAGGTCATCTTTCACTCCTTAAATATTAACCCTGCCTGCAGGCCGGTAATCCAGAAGAAGCGGAACTTCGCCCCGGAGCGGCTCAAGGCGATCGAAGAAGAGGTGGAGAAGCTCCTGAAAGCGCGGTTCATCCGTGAAGCAAAATACCCCCACATGGTTAGCCAATGTGGTCATGGTAAAGAAGGCCTCAGGGAAATGGCGGATGTGCGTCGACTACAGTAATCTGAATCAGGCGTGCCTGAAGGATAGTTTCCCCCTTCCAAGAATCGATCAACTGGTCGACGCAACAGCCGGACATGAGCTCCTCAGTTTCATGAATGCATACTCAGGCTATAACCAAATCAGGATGAACCCGGAAGATGAGCACACCGCATTCCGAACAGACAAAGGAGTTTACTACTACAAAGTCATGTCTTTCGGCCTCAAGAAAGCCGAGGCAACCTACCAAAGGCTAATGAACAAAGTATTCAAAGACCTCATCGGAAGCACAATAGAGGTTTATGTGGACGACATTCTGGTAAAGAGCTTCCGTCGTCGTGACCACTTAGAAGATCTGGAAGGGTTCTTTCAGCTCCTTCGCCGTTTCCAAATGTGGCTCAACCCCAGCAAATGTCCATTTGGTGTAATGGCAGGAAAGTTCCTGGGTTTCATGGTGACTCATCGAGGGATCGAGGCAAACCCATTCCATCAAGGAGGTATAACTCTTAAATGGAAGGATTGTCGCTCTTTCGCGGTTTCTGGCACGGACGGGAGATAAATATCTCCCCTTCTTCAAAATCATTTGAGGGGCACGTCACTCTGGGCTCCAGCAGACGGACGAATGTCAGACGTCTTTCGAGCCAGCAGACGGACGAATGTCAGACGTCTTTCGAGCACCTCAAACAATACCTGGCCTCACCCTCGCTTTTATCAAAACCTATCCCTGGAGAAGTCTTGTTCCTTTACCTGGCAATATCCCCCACAGTCGTCAGCTCGATGCTAATAAAAGACGAAGGAGGAGTCCACCGTCATATTTATTACCTCGGCAAGGTCCTCACCGACGTCGCAGCCAGATACCCGATGGCCGATAAAAGGGCCTTCGCCCTCGTCTCTTCGGCAAGAAAGCTTCGGCCCGACTTCCAGGCTCATACGATAAAGGTGTTAACTCAGTTACCGTTGCGGGCCATTGATGAGTCTGGTTTATATAGCTATTTCCGGACTCATCTGGGTCGTTTATCTTGCCAACGCACTTCACTTATTGCTCATTTATGCTTCTATTGATCACATTGCGTATTTCAGTGCTAAGTGCAATCCTTGGCCCTTTTGGGTGTGATTTCTTGTATGCCTTACATTCGATCTATTCTGTGATGATATACATGTACTGTGGATTATGTGGAATGCCTATTTCAGTGGTTTTCCTGCAGGTACAGGGGTTGTGTGGACGCTCCGAGTGGGTTGGGCCATTTTTAGCCTAATAGGCCATTGGTCGTGCATTTTTGTTCGTGCACGACCACTGGTCGTGTGCATTCCCTCTTTTCCCAACCGAGCGGTTCGCACGATCACTGGATTCCTTCTCGCACGACCATTGCCCGTGCGCCACTGATCGTGCGCTATTTTGGCATTCTGGATTCTGCTACAGGTTGTTCTCGCACGATCAGTGGCATTTCTTCTCGCATGACCACTGGCTGTGCGCCACTGCTCATGCGCTATTTTGGCATTCTGGATTTTGTTACAGATTGTTCTCGCACGATCAGTGACATTTCTTCGTGCACGACCACTGTTCGTGCGCCACTGATCGTGCGCACTGTTTTTCCTGCAGACCGGATCATTGCCGCCAGTTTTCTCCCGCGCCCCTGCGCCGTTTTTACTCTCCACAAGCCCTCCATCCATCTCCTTCATTGGGGAAGCATCCTCCGGTGATTCTAAGCCACATCCAAGGATCCGGAAGCCTTCCCGGCCATCTACGACCAGCACATCAAGGTTTGGGTGTTCCATTTGGTGAAGAAGAAGAAACCTACACTAGAGAAGAAGACGGAGAAGATCAGAGTTAGTGACAGCCTTTGGATCCCAGAAGCAACCACGGACTGAGCATGGAGGCGGCCTGACAACCCACCATTCCGGCCACGATCTACGGTGAGACTTCTCTTCTTGTGGTTAACTCTACCTTTTTTTTTGCCATTTGTGAAATGTACTTTTAAATGCTTGTAATGAACTTGGAATGCTCTTTATTTGTCTATGAATGAGAGCATGTCTAGTTATTACCTCTACCTTGTTGTTATGTTGTGATGCGCCTCGCTTCCACTCCGCATCCATCCCACACACGCACAAGTTGATCCACTCTAGCAAAAGCTAGAGGTGCCTGCGACCCTCATAATCCGCGTTTGAGATCACTCCATCCATCTGCCTACCGTCCATCCGCTTACCGAAGCACGACATCGCGGCCTGCACTAATCATCTCGCCAAGCGAAGCGGTGCTCTCGACCCGTATATTACTTTTCTTGTTGTTAGATTAGGAAACCCAAATTCATGCCCGTTATTTACTTTAGCTCGTTGTAGCAATCTTTCCACGACATAATCAATTCACCAAGGTTGCGTTTGGCGTGTCTTATTTGCTCCGGTGAGGTTGGACAAAAACGTCATTGTCATAGAATGTATGTTTGGTATGACAAATGTTACAACCAACAACAACAACACTCAAGCCTTTATCCCACCATAGTGGGGTCGGCTATATGGATCCTCTGTCGCCATTGCGCCCTATCTTTAAGCATAGTCTCATTAATGCCTAAGTACATCATGTCTTTCTTTATAGTTTCATTCCAAGTCTTTTTTGGTCTACCCCTCCCCCGTTTAACATGTCTAGTGACTAAACTCTCACAACGCCTAACAGGTGCCTCTAATGGTCTCCTATGTACATGTACAAACCATCTTAAACGAGCTTCTCGCATCTTCTCTACAATTGGCGCCACTCCTATCTTATCCCTGATACATTCATTCCTAATTTTATCCAGTCTCGTGTGACCACACATCCACCTAAGCATTCTCATCTCCACGACTCCCATTTTTTGCTCGTGTACACCATTCACTGCCCAACACTCATAACCGGAGCAAATAAGCCGCGCCAAACGCAGCCCAAATCTATATTCCTTGAGAGAACGATATTCGGGGATCATATTCACAAAATTATTACTTGACAACGGCCGGTACACTGTCGTTCGGACCGCATTTTGCTCTCGCCTTTAGCGGTGCAGAATCTGCGCGTCAAGTTTTTGGCGCCGCTGTCGGGGAATAAAGGAGTGAAGTGATTTTTGTTGTTGAAAAAAATTGTTACAGGGGTCGTTGTTTTTGAGTTGTTTTTTTTTATTCTTTTGGGTATGCAGGGGCAAGCTCTAGGTGACCTATTCCCTTTTGACCCAGATATTGAGAGGACTGCCCGTGCACGACGGCGTGCTGCAGTTGCTCTTGCTGAAAGAGGTAATCTGAATCAAGGAGAAGGCCACAGGGGCCGAGGAGTGCCCGATGATGGGCAGAATGTGAATGTGGATGAACAACAAGTGAACCGGCCGAGGCCTCGCACCATGAGAGACTACACCACTCCGACTGTAGGGAGTGTGTATTCGGGGTTCGGGCCGGCTATCACGAACGCGTAGTTTAAAATTAAACCGGCTATCTGAATATCATTCGGAATAACGCCCAGTTTTTCGAATTGCCTTCTGAAGACCCCCATCTTCACCTGGCCGAATTTTCTGATATCTGCGCCACTTTCCGCTATGCAGGTATATCTGATGATACTGTCAAGCTGAGGCGCTTTCCATTTTCACTGAGAGATAAAGCCAAGGCGTGGCTTCACACCATTCAGCCGGGAACCGCCGCTACTTGGGACGCTTTGTCTTCCAAATTCTTGGGGAAGTTCCATCCGGTGGATACGATCGTGAACCTGCACCGGGAACTATTGAGATTTGTGAAGTGAGCTAGCGCAGGCGCTAGCCCAACTTCCAGGTGGTGGCTCCGGAATCTATAAATAGGGGGACAATCCCCCTACAGAGTATATCAGAGAAAGAGGTCGACTTGGGCGGTCTCTATTGGCGGTCTAAGTCAGAGCGAACTTGGAGTAAGTTTGGCAGGAGAGCTTGGGCGGTCTGAACGGGCGGTCTCAAATGGGAGTGAACTCGGAGTGAGTTCGGAGCGACCTAGAGCAAGGTTGGCAAGTTGTGTGAAGTTGCTGAGATAGCGCAGGCGGTAGCGGGTAGCGCCGGCGCTAGCGGTCTGTTGTGATCTGGCGGTCTACATCTGCGGTCTGGTCAGGAGAGTGTGCTTGCAGAGAGCTCGCGCGGTTTGGAGATAGCGCAGACGCTAGTGCTAGCGCGGGGCGCTAGCAAGTTGTGGAGAAGCGGCTTCTGTCCGCGACCAGTTGTTTTTACTGTTATTCGGCTGTTGTGAATCAAGTTGTATACAACTTGTATTCAGCCCGTTTCTCTTGTAATTGTTCTAACTATTTGTCAAACAATAAAGTGTTTTTGTGTTCATTCTTGGTGTACTTGTCTCAGTGTTCCATAGATCTTAAAACTTCACATGGTATCAGAGCTAGGTTGGAACAAGCACTGAGTATCAAGTACTGAGCAACCAAGATGGACGGTGGAGGAGGTTATGCGAAAGAACTTGGCATTGAGTTACTTACTCAGACAAATTACAAGAAGTGGAAGTCCTGTATGGAGAGCTACCTTCTTGGAGAGGACCTATGGGAGGTCGTTAGAGGAGATGAGCAAGAGAAAGTTGTAGCTGCTCGGGACAATGGTCCAGCTGTAAGAGCTTGGAGGAAGACTAACGCCAAGGCGGAGTTCACTCTAAAGAGAGCAATTTCACCTGACTTGTTCGACCACATCATGGGTTTTAAATCAGCGTCTGAGATCTGGAAAGCTCTCGATGGGCTGTTCAACAAGAAGAATGTAGCGCGGCTACAGTTTCTGGAGAATGAGTTGGCGCGGTCCACTCAAGGAGAGTTGTCGATATCCACCTTCTTCGTGAAGGTGTAGAACCTGTGTGCTGAGATCTCGGCTTTGGATCCTGATGAGCCAATCTCCGAGGCGAAGCTGAAGAGGCATGTACTTTGTGGTTTGCGGAATGAGTATACTGCGTTCGTTACTTCTGTTCAAGGATGGGCTACTCAGTCCTCCCTTCTGGAGCTGGAGAACCTGTTGTCATCACAGGAGAGTCTGGCGATGCAGATGGCGGGAGTGTCTATCTTAGGGGGAGATAGTGAGGTGTTGTTCTCAGACAAGAAGAAGACCTGGGACAAGAAGAAGAAGAACTCCGGAGATGGACCCTCAACGTCCACTCAAGGAGATAAGGGAAGTTCCTCCCTGCTCACGATGAGAGGGAGAGATCTCTTTGTTTTGCCTGTATGAAGTACGGGCACATGGCAAAGGACTGTCGGTCTAATCTGAAGGTCGGTCATGTTGCTGAGAAGGAAGGAGGCCACTGGAGAGGTGGAGCTAGAGGTGGAGGTCACCAGGGAGGTGAAGGCAGTGACAACTATTTTCTGGCTGAGATGACAGCAATAACTGTTGATGTCTTAGCCTCCATCAACTTCGAGAACGACTGGATAGTGGATTCCGGTTGCGGGCACCATCTCACTGGAGATGTGTCCAAGTTTGCCTCTCTAAAGGCATATGGAAGATCGGATGTCATCATCACTGTGGATGATACGGTGCATCCTGTGGAGCAAGAAGGGATGGTATCCCTGGGGAGTGAAGAGAAACCCGTGACACTAAAGAGCGTGTATCATGTGTCGGGCATGAAGAAGAATCTCTTCTCGGTTGCAAATGCAGTGGATGCAGGATATCACGTGTTGTTTGGACCGAAGGAGGTGAAGTTTCTGAAGAACCTGTCGTCTGTTGATGCTGACATCACGCTCATCGGGAGAAGGGTGAAAGATTTGTATGTTCTGTCTGCAAATGCATATGTGGATAAGCTGAAGACGAATGACAGCGCTGCGATCTGGCATGAGAGGCTAGGTCATGTGGGGATGGACAAGTTGAAGATGATGGCTGCAAAGGGCCTGGTGAGCGGTCTGCCTAATCTCTCTTCTTGCGGCGATGGCCATGTGTGAGGGTTGTCAATATGGAAAGTCACATCGACTTCCGTTTGACAAGTCGGAGACAAGGTGTAAGGCACCTCTTGAGTGCGTACACGCGGATGTGATGGGGTTGTGCGCCACCCTTACTTATAGAGGAAATAAGTACGCGCTGGTTCTGGTGGATGACTACACCCGCTATACGTGGGTTTACTTTCTGAGGGAGAAGTCTGAGGTGTTTGAGAAGTTCCAGGAGTGGAAGGAACTTGTGGAGGGGAGGCTGAACTTGAGGGTGAAGAAGCTGCGAAGTGACAATGGGGGGGAGTTTACCTCTAACGTTTTTGCTTCTTTCTGCATGAAGTTCGACATTCGGCGAGAGATCTCTTGCGCCCACACTCCTCAGCAAAATGGGGTCGCAGAGAGGAAGATCCGCCATCTGGTGGAGACTACCAGGAGTTGGCTACATGCCAAGGGGATTCCCAAAGCCTTATGGGCGGAGGGAATGGCGTGTGCTACCCACGTGATCAATCGGCTTCCTCTGAGTCCTAACAGGATGGTGTCTCCACACCAGCTCATGTTCGGGGAGAAGCCAATGTGGGTCACATGAGAGTGTTTGGTTCTACCTACTTCGTGCACGTCCCAGATGCCCAGAGAACCAAGTTGGAGCCGAAAACACGGAAGTGTGTCTTCATCGACTACGATGAGCGGAAGAAGGGGTGGAAGTGCATGGATCCGCAGACCCACAAGTTCGTCGTCTCGCGCGTGGTGTTTGATGAACTGATCTCGTATCAGGGAGTCTCTTCTGTGGTGCTGCCGGAGAGTGGAGGTTCTGGCAGGAGTGAAGAGAGAGTCACTGAGGACTCTACTGTGGAGTTGGAGCTATCTCCCAGTGCCCCATCGCCATCTGGCTCAGGGGGAGCTTCAAGTTCTAGAAGGAGGGGGAGCAGTGTTCCAAGAGATGAGGGGAGAAGAGTTGTAGAGGAGGAGTCTACCGGAGTGGTAGAGAGTGGCCAAGCCTTGAGGAGGTCAAAGCGGATCATCGTCCCGCCTTCTCATTATAAGGAGGGGAACTTCGTGAGCTTGGTCTCTTGCTTCTTCGCAGGACCACTCAACGAGAGGGAACCTGCCCGCTTTGAAGATGTTGTGGGCACCAAGGAGTGGGACGTGGCCATGAATGAGGAGATGGAAGCTTTGGAGAAGAATGAGACATGGGATCTGGTTCCTATGGTGGAGGGCATCAAACCTGTCACCTGCAAATGAGTGTACAAGGTTGAGAAGAAAGCTGACGGAGGAGTAGAGCGGTACAAGGCTAGGCTTGTCGCTCGAGGTTTCTCACAAACCTATGAAGAGGACTATAAGGAGACGTTTAGTCCGTGGCAAAGATGACGTCGGTGAGGACGGTCATTGCTCTGGCAGCATGCCGAGGGTGGAAGTTGTGGCAGCTTGATGTGAAGAACATGTTCCTATACGGAGAGATTGACAAGGACATATTAATGGTGCAACCACCTGGATACGTGTCCAAGTCACACCCACATCATGTGTGCAAACTGAAGAAGGCCCTCTACGGGTTGAAACAGGCGCCGAGAGCCTGGTATGGGAAGATTGCAGAATACCTGCAGTTTTGTGGATATGATGCCTCAGACTCAGACTCTAGCATGTTCGTGAAGAAAAGTGGAGATCTTCATGTGCTGGTGCTGCTGTACGTCGACGACATGATCGTGACCGGGAACAACAGTGAAGAGGTCGCGGCGCTGAGACAGCAGTTATCTATTCGCTTTGAGATGAAGGATCTTGGTGAACTACACCATTTTCTTAGACTTCAGGTTGAGAACAGAAGTGGTGGAATGTTCGTTTCCCAGAGGGCTTACGCTGGGAAGATCGTCGAGAGATTCAGCATGAAGGAGGCGAAGAGCAGCTCTGTTCCACTGGAGGTTGGGCTGAAACTTCGGAAGGAAGAAGGGAGGATTCTTCTTGATCCGAAGATCTTCCGGGCACTGATGGGGAGTCTTATCTACCTGATTATCACGAGGCCGGACATCGCCTTTGCCGTCGGCCGAGTTAGTCGGTACATGCAGGAGCCGTGGAAGCCTCATCTGGAGGCAGCTAAAGGAATTCTGAAGTACGTGAAGGGGACCCTTGAGATGGGGTTGTCTTATGGAGAGAAGTCTGACTTCAAGCTGCATGGGTACACGGATGCAGACTATGGAGGTGACGCTGATGATCGCAAGTCGACCTCAGGTCATGTGTTTCTATGTGGAGTTGCTGCTATCTCGTGGTGTAGCAAGAAGCGGGACTCTATCTCTCTATCCATGATGAGTCCCAAATATATACACATTTATGGACTCATCTGGGCCGATTTTCTAGTCTATGCACTACACTTTAGGCATGTTTTCGCTCATATTTGTTATTCCATGCTATGTGCACTTCTAGGCCCGTTTTGGTGTTATTTCTTGTTTATCTTCATTTTTAGTTTTCATGCATGGTTAAGTGTCACTTTCAGTGGTTTGATTAGTGTTGTATGCTGGAGCAGGTGTCGTGCAGGTGTTTCCGGTACAATTCTGTACAGGAACACAGCGCACGATCACTGGCTCTGTTGCGCACGACCACTGGTCGTGCGCCACTGATCGTGTGCACTTAACCCCTGAAAACTGAGTTCTGTTTTCCTTATCGCACGACCACTTACGATAGCGCGCACGATCACTGGTCGTGCGCCACTGGTCGTGCGAACATTGTATTTTATAATCTTTTTCCCTTGCAGGCTCCGTCCAGGCAGGCGCACGATCACAGGATGATAGTGCGCACGACCACTGGTCGTGCGCCAACGATCGTGCGCACTGTTTATTCCAGCGCCTATAAATTGCCCTGCTCGCGATTTAGGTCGGGATCCTCGCCGTTTTTCCGCCCCGCTCCGCCATTTTCGCCCCTTCCGCAGGTTTTTCGCCCCATCCATCGCCGCCCACCATATGGAGGTGCTCCGGGCTTGTTCTTCACGCCAACCTTGAGCCGGAGCTTCCTCTCGGCCTCCTCCTTCATCCTAGCGCTCCAAGGGAAGACCTAGCCGCCATCACCATTAAGCAAGAGGAAGTTTGCAACCTCTACCGGATCGTGACACGAAGAAGACGGGCTCATTGGAGAGTAGTGACAGCTCTCTCTACCCCGGACGTAGTTGCGGACCGAGCTTGGACGCGGATTGACAACCCGGCGATTCCAACCGTGAATCTACAACGAGACTTCGGATTCGGTCGATTTCTTGCCTTATTCTTCTCTTATTGATGTGTATGTAGTTAGATTTGTATATTAAGATGAAGTTGCACTTAAACTAGTTTGTATTTCTATATATTTCATGTTTATGTGAAATGTTTGTTGTTTGAGTTGCTTGAGGTGCGCCCCATTGCATCCTCCATCCCGCCGTCACGTTCGTGTGCCGCACTAGCAATTGCTAGTGGCGTGCTTGTCGAAGAGGTGCCGACGACCCACATTCCGTTAGCCTACTCGCCCATCCGCCTACCGAAGCGTGGCATAGCGGCCCGTGTATTCCATCCCGCCTAACGAAGCAGCGCGCTCAAGGCCTGCATAATTCGATCTGTTAGCCTACTCGTCCATCCGCCCTTGCGACGCAGCGCGTTCAAGGCCTGCCTAGTCTCCATTCCGCCAAGCGAAGCATTGCATAGCGGCATTGCATAGGAGTAGTTGTAATATTTTATTTTATTATTCGCAAACCAAATCCCCCATTTCTGAATCCATCCGCTCGAAAGGACTTCAATCTCAAGTCCTTCCTCGATAATAAACTCCACCTTACTGTGTTCCTTTGAGATCGATACTTGGGGATTCATTCTCATTTTATATTACTTGAACGATCGGTACACTGCCGTTTCGTGTCGCAGTCGAGCTACCGCCTATAGCGGTGTGTGAGATTTGCGCCACCAATCCACCACAGAGGCTGAGTACAAGGCGTCGTGCTTAGCAACCCAGGAGTGTGTCTGGCTGAAGAGACTGGTGCAAGATGTGGATGAGAAGGTCAACGAACCTACTGTTCTTCGCGGTGACAACGAAAGCGCTTTGAAACTGGTAACCAATCCAGTGTGTCACGCACTCTGTTGTGGATATCCTCCGACATGGCCGACATGTCGGCCGACATAAAGGTTTCATGGACAAAACGACACGTTTCCGATATTTTTTTTCAAAATATCCTTTTGGAAAATATCCTCTGATATATCTGCTATTGACCGATATATTCGTCGATATATCGGTCGATATATCCCGACATATTATCGACTGGTTTTTTTTCAATTTATTTTAATTATTGTTTATGGTCAAATAGACAATAAACTGAAATTGTTTCATTGTTTAGTTTTTTTTTTCATTCCTCTGGCTTTTTTCTTTGCTCAAGTCCTTCATCGACTTAATTATGCATGGTCTTTGAATTATGGACTAAAGGTTCCTTATCTTCCCTTGTAATTGACAACTTCCTGACTTTATGCTTCCTCTTACTTTATTTCACGCATTATACTGTTATTACTTATGTAGCACAAAATGTTTATATTAGTTTGATAAATTTAATTGTTCAATAAATATCAAATTATTAATATATTATTATATATAAATTAAAAAATGATTAAATTTATATATAATTGCACATATAAATAATTAAATATTAAAACCCGATATATGAAATATCCCCGATATATCCCCCGACATATTAAAACCGACTTGAAAAACCTAAACTGACATGTCCCCGATATCCGACATCTACAACCTTGGTCACGCAAGAACTAAGCATATTGAGATCGAGCACCACTTCATCAGAAAGAAAGTGTTAGGTGGCTTGATTGCGGTGGAGCATGTGCGGAGCGAAGACAACGTAGCGGATATATTCACAAAGCCTCTATCTGCGGGGCCGTTCAGGAAGCTTCGCTCGCTGCTCGGTGTGGTTGACGGAGCTCACTTCAAGGGGGATTGTTGAGATTTGTGAAGTGAGTTAGCGCCGGCGCTAACCCAACTTCCAAGTGGCGGCTCCGAAATCTATAAATAGGGGGACAATCCCCCTACAGAGTATATCAGAGAAAGAGGTCTACTTGGGCAGTCTCTATTGGCGGTCTAAGTCAGAGCGAACTTGGAGTAAGTTCGGCAGGAGAGCTTGGGCGGTCTGAACGGGCGGTCTCAAGTGGGAGTGAACTCGGAGTGAGTTCGGAGCGACCTAGAGCAAGGTTGGCAAGTTGTGTGAAGTTGCTGAGATAGCGCAGGCGGTAGCGGGTAGCGCTGGCGCTAGCGGTCTGTTGTGATCTGGCGGTCTGCATCTGCAGTCTGGTCAGGAGAGTGTGCTAGCAGAGAGCTCGCGCGGTTTGGAGATAGCGCAGACGCTAGTGCTAGCGCGGGGCGCTAGCAAGGTGTGGAGAAGCGGCTTCTGGCCGCGACCAGTTGTTTTTCTTGCTATTCGGCTGTTGTGAATCAAGTTATATGGAACTTGTATTCAGCCCGTTTCTCTTGTAATTGTTCTAACTATTTGCCAAGCAATAAAGAAGTGTTTTTGTGTTCATTCTTGGTGTACTTATCTCAGTGTTCCATAGATCTTAAAACTTCACAGGAACTAGCTTCATTCCGCCAACAAGATCAGGAAACATTAGCGGAAGTATGGGAGAGGTTCAATGACCTCCTTCAGAAATGCCCTAACCACGAGCTCCAGCCTTGGAACCTTGTGGACAATTTCAACTTTGCCATCGAACCCAACTACAGGGCGATGATTGATGCTGCGATAGGAGGGACCCATATGAACCATACCCCGGAAGAAGCCTTGTTGATACTTCAAGATACAGCCTCGAACAGCACATACTGGACAGCAGGGAGGAACACGCAGAAGAACACCAGAGGTATCTTCTCCTTAGGATCAGTTGCCCCTACCGCAGCTCTTGCAGCCGTCATATCCTGCCAAGGGTGTGGAGCAACAGGACATCATTCATATGAGTGTCTAGAAGAGGACCTCTCAGGTGATTTTGCAAACTTGAATGTTACTGAATCTGTTAATTTCATGGCTAATCAGAATAGGGGAATGCCGTACGGAAATGTTTATAACCCGGGCGTGAGAAATCACCCCAATTTTGCTTGGAATCAAAATACTGCTGGCCAAAGATGGCAGCCGGGGCAGCATCAGTTTGATGTTTCTGCTTCCGGAAGTCAACCGCGGCCGCCTCATGCGGGTTATAATCAAACACATCCGGCACCGAAAAAGAGTAGCTTGGAAGAGACGCTAGATAAATTAATTGAAATTACCCAAGCTAACATGGTTAACCAGACGACATCAATGAGAAGCCTGAAAGTGCAAATGGGCCAATTGGCCCAAGCGGTTTTCGAGCGCGTTCAGTGCACCCTTCCTAGTACCACTGAGAAGAATCCGATCGAAAATGGGAAGAGTGTTGCTGACTTGTTGATGCCGACGCCGTTAGTTATGGTGATTGGGCACTCCCGTGCTTTGTTAATAATGTGAACATTACGGCGTTGTGCGACTCCGATTCGTCACGCAACATTCTTGTTTTGCAATATGTTGAGAAGTTGAATCTCCATATGGATGTGGATGACCAGACGTCTCTTACTCCAGCTAATGAAGCAGTGGTGGAAACTGAGGGGGAAGTAAGAAAAATCAAACTTGTGGTTGAAGGGACTGAGGTGGTGAGCGATTTTCAGGTTCTAGGACCCCGTGAGAACAAGTCGATTCCAATTCTGGGTGTCCCGTTCCTGAAGGAGAGCGGGAAGAAAATAGATTTTTCTAATGGTTACGTCACTCTACCTCCTAGAGTGATGACTTCTATTGTGACCATAACCACAACTTCTGACTTTGATTCTTCACCGATTTTGATTACTGATGAGTTTGTAAGTGTTGAAGAAAACAGGAAAGAAGAAGAGAAGAAGGCCGAGAAGGAAGACGAAGTGATCGATGGGATAGAGAAGATGGGATCCCTACACTTGGAAAACTCTATTTTTGAAATTGGTGAACCTAGTTTTATTCGGGAGCAGCTCCGTAGTTCCTTCTGTAATAAAGTTAATAATGAACATGTAAAGCGTTTCGTAGCTTGGGCTAATCCGGTCGCCACTTCGGTGCCAGAAATGATGTCGTCCACCACTAAGGTGAGCAGCAATGAGGACTATATGCGATGACGCTCTCCTACTGTGGAGAAAATGAAGAAGGAAAAACTCCAGCGCGCAGCGCGTCTTGCGGCCCTTCGTGGTGAGAAAGAGGGGGCTAGGGGGAAGTTGGGTAAAACCAACTTTGGCCC
Source organism: Dactylorhiza incarnata (assembly GCA_033032865.1). Classification (NCBI taxonomy): domain Eukaryota; kingdom Viridiplantae; phylum Streptophyta; class Magnoliopsida; order Asparagales; family Orchidaceae; genus Dactylorhiza; species Dactylorhiza incarnata. The sequence goes on from JAWHQI010000295.1 coordinate 811,525, forward strand.
TAAAGCTTCCACCCCCGGTCATTCTCAATCCACGGGAGAGATACATCATAAATCTGCTCTTAGTTGATCGCGCTCTTTCAGTTTTTGATTTCAGGATTTTGCTGCTTTGAGATATTAAGCCTCTGTTTGGGACAGCTCTAGCAGATGGAAAAACTACTGATCGAATAGAGCTTTTAGAGTAGAGCTTTCAGAAAAACTCTGATGAAAGAGCTGCAGACTGCTTGGAGAGTCTGTGCAAAAGTGCTGATCGAATAGAGCTTTTTTATTTAAGTTGTTCGGTAGAACAACCGTTTGAAAACTGTTTTTTTAAATAAAAATATTGAAATATAATTATTGTGAACACTCGCGCCCAGACAAACATGCGCGTCCGGGCAAAAAATGGTCGCTCGGCGAAAAACGTCAACCCATGCAAAAAAACGGATGACCGGGCGAAAAACAGACGTCCGGTCGAAAAATGGTCGCTCGAGCAAAAAACGACCACATGGGCAAAACACGGGCGCCTGGGCGAAAAACATGCGCCCGGGTGAAAAACACGCTCGGGCGAAAAAAGGCGGCAGAGGAGAAAAACAAGCGCACAGGCGAAAAACTACCGCCCGGGTGAAAAAAAAACCGCCCGGGAGAGAAACGCCCGCCCGGGCGAGAAACGGTCGCCGGAGCAAGAAACGTGTGCCCGCGCGAAAAACATGCGCCCTCGCAAAAAATGGCCCCTTGGGCGAAATATGGTCGCCCGGGCATAAAACGTCCGCATAGGTGAAATACGGCATCCCGGAAGAAAAACGCGCGCTCGGGTGAAAGAACGGACGCCCGGGCGAAAAATGGCCTCCCGTGCGAAAAACGGCCTCCCGGGCGAAAAAACGGATGCCCGGGCGAAAAAACGGTCGCCTGGGCAAAAACACGCGACCGGGCGAAAAAAATGGCCTCCAGGCCGAAAAATGCGCTCCCGGGCAAAATAACGGCCGCCCAGGCGAAAAACTCGCGCCCGAGCGGAAAACAGACGCTCGGGCGAAAAACACGCGCCCGAGCAAAAAACGCACACACCGACGAAAAATGGCCGCCCGGGCGAAAAATAACCGACCATGCAAAAATCAGGCGCCCTGGCGAAAAACGCGGGGCCAAGGTGAAAAACGGTTGCCCGGACAAAAAGTGTGCGCCCGTGCGAAAATAACGAGCGCCCGGGCGAAAATTGACCGCTCGTGCGAAAAATGAGTGTCCGGCCAAAAACCCAGTGGGACCACTTGATTCCGTTCTGTTTTCTTTCTCTATTTTATATATTTGTTCATCTTCGTTTTGTCTGGGAGAATACCTTAATCGCAGGTGCAGATCTAGTTAGAGCATGCGGAACTGCCGCATTTGGACAAAATTACGATCTTCTGGTAGGCTCATTTATGAGCCTAGGTACCCTCTACCCCTTAGCTCTTTTTATTAGGCAAATGATCTATTTTAATTTGATTGACTTTAAGTCTGGGGGAAGAGCCGTACCGGGTGCTCACTACACGTGCACATGTTCTAGCTTACCATTAGTACTTTTCATTTTTATTATAATTTCATATTTGCCTCACACCGTTTCACCCACACGAGCGCGCACTCGCTTGTTTGTATGCCCCCGTATATTCAATTCTTGGTTGTGATGTAGGAGTTGTTGTATTAGCCTAAAATTTGCAAGATGAAGTGGCATGTTGACTCTTGTGGTACTCTAGTTCAGTACTCGTGTCTTGCTTAGGAATTTGAGTAGAATTAGCTTTTATTTATGCTTTTAATTTACAATTAGTTGATTTGCGTAGATTTTAATTTATTTTACTCAAAATGGTGAATGTGGTTAAATCTAGTGGTAGTATGGTATTGTGTGTAGGCGAGCGCGAGTTCGTGTTGCTCGAGTTGGGAGGAAGGTTACCTTTCTCGGGGGCTAAGAACTTGCCCCAAGCGACTCTCGAAGCATGGGTGCGAACAATTTGCAAGTTGAGCGTGACATAGGCCATCTATTTGGCAAGCTTGAGCTTTGTTCCACCATTCATATACGCTAACCGTTGTTAGCCTATTTTGTGCCTACCCGACCTTTTGGTTCAGCTCCACCATACTTCACCAAGGCCTAAAAGCTAATCTCATTATCGCAACCAAAAATAAGTCAAAAGCATTAATGAATTGTAATTTTCCAATGCGGTGCGGTGATGTGAAATTTTAGTGTTGATGTGGACATCTTCAAAAATTTCTATATGCTGAGATTTTTGCGATTAGATTTGGGGATAAAAAGAAAAGAAAAGGAAAAGAAAAAGAAAAGCAAAGAAAAAATATATATCCCTACCATTTTAATTGAAACATTTATGTTGTATCGAATGGTGTAGGCCGTGTGCACACCCGGTTTCAAACTCAAGTCTGGGGGTGTGTTTCACGTGTATTATTGGGGCTGCTATGAGTTAGCACATTTGTGAGCTCATTTGGGTTGCGATTAGCCATCACGTTTATCTTTGCATTCCAAACCGTAACCTAAGCCTCGTGTAAACCTAAAGTCCTATTGATTCATCTTGTGAGTTCACTAGCGTCGTAGAGAGAGTGTGACAGGGCGAGCTTATGGCTCTCGACGTTGATGGATTTCAACGGAGATAATTCTGAGTTCCGGTCCTGGGTAACACTCCCCTTCGCAACTTGCTTACTTTCGTACTACGCATGATCACGAGATTCACCAACATTTCATTTATGAGTAAAAAATAAATTTCTTTTTACGCATTTACACTTTTTATAAATTAGCCGGCATATTTAGAAACTTCTTCTAATGAATTTCTACGCACACAAGTATGCAACTTCGCATACTACTCCATGTTCGCAGTTTTTTGGCTAGCTATGCTTTTCCCACTCCGCCGGATTTGTTTGCTCGGGACGCGCAAACAGGTAAGTCTGGGGGTGTGATGAGTCTGGTTTATATAGCTATTTCCGGACTCATCTGGGTCGTTTATATTGCCAATGCACTTCACTTATTGCTCATTGATGCTTCTATTGATCACATTGCGTATTTCAGCGCTAAGTGCAATCTTTGGCCCTTTTTGGTGTGATTTCTTGTATGTCTTACATTCGATCTATTCTGTGATGACATACATGTGTTGTGGATTATGTGGAATGCCTATTTCAGTGGTTTTCCTGCAGGTACAGGGGTCGTGTGGACGCTCAGAGTGGGTTGGGCCATTTTTAGCCTAATAGGCCACTGGCCGTACGTTTTTGTTCGCGCACGATCAGGCGCACGACCATTGGTCGTGCGCATTCCCCCTTTTCCCAACCGAGCGGTACGCACGATCACTGGATTCCTTCTCGCACGACCACTGGCAGTGCGCCACTGATCGTGCGCTATTTTGGCATTCTGGATTCTACTACAGGTTGTTCTCGCACGATCAGTGACATTTCTTCTCGCACGACCACTGACCGTGCGCCACTGCTCGTGCGCTATTTTGGCATTCTGGATTTTGCTACAGGTTGTTCTCGCACGATCAGTGGCATTTCTTCGCGCATGACCACTAGTCGTGTGCTACTGATCGTGCGCACTGTTTTTTCTGCTCCGTATTTAAATGCAGAGCCCACGATTTTAGGGCAGACCAGATCATTGCAGACAGTTTTCTCCCGCGCCCCTGCGCCGTTTTTGCTCTCCACGAGCCCTCCATCCATCTCCTTCATTGGGGAAGCATCCTCCGGTGATTCTAAGCCACATCCAAGGATCCGGAAGCCTTCCCGACCATCTACGACCAGCACATCAAGGTTTGGGTGTTCCATTTGGTGAAGAAGAAGAAACCTACACTAGAGAAGAAGACGGAGAAGATCAGAGGTAGTGACAGCCTTTGGATCCCAGAAGCAACCACGGACTGAGCATGGAGGCGGCCTGACAACCCACCATTCCGGCCACGATCTACGGCCAGACTTCTCTTCTTGTGGTTAACTCTACCCTTTTTTTGTCATTTGTGAAATGTACTTTTAAATGCTTGTAATGAACTTGGAATGCTCTTTATTTGTCTATGAATGAAAGCATGTCTAGTTATTACCTCTACCTTGTTGTTATGTTGTGATGCGCCTCGCCTCCACTCAACATCCATCCCACACACGCACTAGTTGATCCACTCTAGCAAAAGCTAGAGGTGAGCTCTGAAGAGGTGTCTGTGACCCACATAATCTGCGTTTGGATCACTCCATCCATCTGCCTACCATCCATCCGCTTACCGAAGCACAGCATCGCGGCCTGCACTAGTCATCTCGCCAAGCGAAGCGGTGGTCTCGACCCGCATATTACTTTTCTTGTTGTTAGATTAGGAAACCCAAATCCATGCCCGTTATTTACTTTAGCTCGATGTAGCAATCTTTCCACGACATAATCAATTCACCTAATCTGCATTTCTTGAGAGAACGATATTCGGGGATCATATTCCCAAAATTATTACTTGACAACGACCGGTACACTGCCGTTCGGATCGCATTTTGCTCTCGCTTTTAGCGGTGCAGAATCTGCGCGTCAGCCATCCTCCAAAAGCCGGAAGTATCCGGAAGATTAGTAAAGTGGGCAGTCAAACTGGGCGAGTTCGACATCCAATTTCTACCGCGGTCGGACATCAAATCCCAAGTACTCGCCGATTTCATCGTAGAAAACACTTTACCTCCGGAGGCCGCTCCCGTTAAAGATATCTCCACCACTCGTTGGACTCTTTATGTCGACGGGGCTTGGCCGAAGGAGCCGGAGCAGGATTGCTCATAATCAGTCTGGAGGGCATCACTTTAAAGTACGGCCTCAAGTTAAAGTTCCGGGCAACCAACATCGCTGAATATGAGGCCCTAATCGCCGGCCTACGGCTCGTCGTCGACTGCAAGACAGAGAACCTGACAATCTACACTGATTCACAGTTGGTGGTCTCACGGGTCAAGGGGAACTACGAGGCAAAGAACGACCAAATGACACAATATCTCATATTTGTGAAGTCTTTTTTGCAAAAAATACCATCGTACCAAATTTTGCACATCCCCAGGGAGCAGAATTCCAGAGCTGACGCACTCTCCAAACTAGCGACCTCCCCCTCTAACTATCAATCCCGGAGACGCCAAGTCGAAGACATCATGACCCCCAGCATTCATGGAGCATGGGAGATCGCTGAAATCAGCGAAGAAGGATTATCGCTGATGACACCCATCTGAGCCTACATTGAACGCAGAGACCTGCCCGATAACCGCTTAGAAGCACGACGGCTGCGAATCCGAGCCGCCGCTTACGTCATCATCGAAGGGGAGCTCTACAGGCGGGCCTTCTATGGCCCTACCAAAAGCGCCTTCCGGCAGCAGAGGCAGAGTACAATTTAAAGGAAGTCCATAGTGGGATATGTGGAGAGCACTTAGGCGCGAGAGCTCTAGCTCAAAAGATCCCGCATTAGGGTTTTTACTGGCCGACAATAAAGAAGGACGCGACCGAGTTCGTCCAAAGGTGTAAAAGTTGTCAGCTCCACGCAAACATCCCTCGCCAACCCCCGGTAGCGCTTACGACACTCCAAGGCACCTGGCCATTTGCTCAATGGGAGATAGATCTCCTAGGTCCGCTCCCCATGGCATACGGCCAGAGAAAATTTATCATCATAGCTATCGATTACTTCACAAAGTGGGTAGAAGCTGAACCTCTCGCAAAAATTACTGAAGAGAACGTCAAACAGTTCGTGTGGAAGAACATCGTCTGCCGCTTTGGAATCCCGGCAGTAATCGTCGCCGACAACGACACTCAATTCACGGGAAAGTCGTTCACCAAAATGTGCGAAGACCTTAAGATTAATCTTCGCCATACGGCTGTAGCTCACCCACAGACAAACGGTCAAATTGAAGTAACAAATCGCATTATCATCAAAGGACTCAAAACCCGTCTACAGGAGGAAGGGGGCAGTGGGTAGATGCACTCCGAATGTTTTGTGGGCGTACCGTACCACGGAAAGGACTCCCACGGGAGAAACCCCGTACAATCTCTGCTACAGCACAGAAGCAATCATCCCCGTCGACATCGGCGTCCCTAGTAGCCGCGCAGAAACCTTCGATCCTGAAAAGAACGACGAGCTGCTCCGAGAAAACCTAGACTTGATCGCAGAAGTCAGGGATACGGCTGCCCAGCGCATAGCCCACTACCAGAGGCGCGTGGCCCGACTCTACGATCGAAGGGTGAAGCCCAGGATCTTGTCCTACGCAGCATCGAGGCGGCCAGTAAAGGCCCGCAAAGATACAAACTCTCGCCAACTTGAGAAGGACCGTATGTTGTCACTACAGTCATAAAATCCGGAACGTACAGGCTCAGAACAGCAGAAGGAAAGACCCTACCGCGCACCTGGAACGCCCAGAACCTGCGTCGCTTCAATCAGTAATTTGTATCTTATATTATGTAAAAAGTCGCGAGCTCAGACTAGCGTAAATTAATTTTCTATTATGTAAAAAGTCGCGAGCTCAAACTCGTGCAAACCAACTTTCCACTAAGAAAACTATGTTTGAGCAAAAATATTATGTGCGTTTTTTCCACAATCACAGTAAGTCACAGCACCGTAAGGGTCTGTCCCTCGCACGCTTAGTTATTAAAGGCGCAAGGCGCACCAAGGCGCAAAAGGGTCTTGGAGCCTAGGCGCAAGGCTCAAGGCGCAGGCGCGCGCCTGACGAAGGCAAGGCGCAACCACATCCATTTAAAATAATCAACATCAAACATCATTTCAGATTCTCGATCAAATTCATTACTATCATTTATCTCTTAAAAATAGAATTGATGTGGTCACTTTCATCATATCTAATTCTCAACGCACAATTATCTTTCACAAACACTAATCAATAAAAAATTATTGAGTTCTTACATTATTTTTTTCTTTATTTTTGAAAAAAAAATTTACAACAAAAATCTCACTGAGGCATGCATTTTATGTTCCAAAGTCACAAATAAAGCGCACAAAGGCGCAAACCCTTGAGCCTGGTGAGCCTTGAGCCTTAGGCGTGCCTGAGGCGCACCTTTAACAACAGAGCTCGCACGAAAGCCAAAGTTTTAAACACATACATTTTTATTATTAACTATGGGGTCCTGCCCCTGGGACTTCGCATTGCCGCCGATCGAAGGTCAGCCCTTCTCCTCGCAGTAATGTCCCGGCGTCGTAAGGGTCTGCCCCTCTTACGGTCGTCAACGGTTTGAACGCATACGCTCTTCACCGGCCACTCTGGGGCCCTGGCCCTGGGACTTTGCAATGCCGCCGATTGAAGGTCAGCCTTTCTCCCCGCAGTAAGGTCCCGACGTCGTAAGGGTCTGCCACTCTTACGGTCATCAACGATTTGAATGCATACGCTCTTCACCGGCCATCCTGGGGCCTGACCCCCCGACCAACGCTTCGACAATAACTAGAACGACAGAGTCACAAGACACAAAGGCGCCATCACAGCGCAATATATAGCGAGAAGGGTCTAGCAGAACGGTAAACGGAAGCAACCGCACACTCATCCTCTGGCAATGATTTCGACCCATGACACCCCGAAGATGACGATGATCTAACTGCCGCGAAAAAATCAAAACCTCTGCACTCCTCCACGCAGTGATCCGGACTCCGAAGATTTGGGGGGCTTATGATGTGCACCCGTAGATTTATAAGCACTTCCGGGGTGCGTTTAAAGGAGGCTCCACTATGGAGAGGTGGAGTTAGTGGGGTCAAAGTTCGACCCATGATCATGAGAATGGAGAAATCCGTCGCGCACAATTCAAATTTTACCGGCGCCAGGCGCGGTCAAGACCACACCCCGCCATTGGGGTGCGGTTAGCCCGCACCCACTAGTGGGTACGGATAGCCCACACCCCCCATAGTGGGGGGTGCGGTCTAACCGCACCCCCCCTGATGGGGGTTGCGGCTAAACCGCACCCCCATGGAGGTGCGGCCAAGCCGCGCCCTCCCTATTGGGGTGCGGCCAAACCGCACCCCTTGGGGGGTGCGGCCAAGCCACACCCTCCCCATTGGGGTGCGGCCAAACCGCTCTCCCCCATGGTGGGGTGTAGCCAAACCCATCCCCACCTTGCGGGGGATGCGGCCGAAACCGCACCCCCCCTCGGCGGAGCCCATTTTCTCCTTAGGGGGCGCAGCTTCCCGTTCCACGAGTTCGTTGCACCCTCGGAGTACTCTCGCGTTCGTTGAACGCTCAGAATGCTCTCGTGTTCGTCGCGGAACGCTTTCACGCATGCTCAGAATGCTTCCCCGTTCCCGACGCGCGCGCAGTTAACATTTCCTAATTTCTCATATTTCAAGACCCGTTCGTCGCATTCATCGCCATCAACGAAGCTGCCCGATCTGCCTGAACTGCCCGAAGGGCGAGATGGTCATTTACGAAAAATGGCGATCCGTGTGCTCCAAATCGACAAACGTGATTCTCCCGTAAGGTGGTTTCGGTAGTTACAACGACAAAATTACCAGGATACCCCTGCCCAAGACTATAAAAGGAGCTCAGGGCCTTCATTTCAAGACATCTTGTCTTCTGCACCCGAGAGAGCTCTGCCAAGATTTACTCTGAGTTCTCCTTCGGTGCTCGAAGATCTCCTTCGTGGACTAGGACATTTCCTTCACTCCGGAAGTCTACCTTCCTAAGTGATCCGAGAACCTTCGGATCCCGAAAGGCTACTCAACATTCTCATTTTTGTTCCTACTACTGTTCTCAGAAGAAGTACTTAGCTTTCCGAGAGGTGGTTTGTCACCCTCGGAGTTCTCTCTCTCTCTCTAACATTGTAACGAGCAGCGGTCTGTCGCGCTCGAATTCTAAGTTTCCAATTGTAACATCCCAGAAGATAGTGGAAGTTGGCTGGCACAGCTTCGGCCGCGTGGTTTTTCACCCTTTCCGAGTTTTCCACGTTAAAATTACTCGTGTCACTTATCGATTCTTTCATTGACTGTTTGTGCATTCGGTTCGCTTCCGAGCTAAGGTAGTTCAATTCGACCGGTCTACCAGAGCACCCGAGCGATCCGCAACATATATATACACGAGTGACAGTGCGCGGGGGGCCCCCGTGCCCCGCGCGACAGTTCTCCGCCCGCCCCCGACACGCACCGAGTTAGATTTAAATTTTTTCCATTTTTTATAAATTTTAAAAATATAAAATTATGTATTTTATTTTTAAAATATCTGTAATTTAAAATATTATAATATATACAATATAATTTATGTATATATATATTATATTATATATAATATATATATATATTATATATATAATTATATATATACATATATATTTTATATACTAAAAAAATTTAAGAATTTTTTTTTACAAAACTACCGTCCGACGGCTCCTTCCGCTGCCGCCACTGGCGGCCTCACCGGAGCACACCGGCAGGTTCGCCGGAGTCCGGCGAACTTGCCGGTGTGCTCCGGTCAGGCCGGCGGTGGCTCCGGCGGCGGCAGCGAAGAGAGTCGTGGGAAGGCGGAGGTGAACGGTGAGTATTGAGCTGTATCGAGAGGGAGGGGAAAATCCAGGAAATGGCTATTTGCAGCCCATTTCATCTTGATCAATTGACTGGATTCAATAATCGGTTCTAATTTGGTCTCATTATGGGCCATAAATTTTTTCTTTATATAATATAGATATATATATACGTATATATATGTAGATATATATGTATATATATGTGTATACATATATATTTGTAGATATATACGTATATATGTATACGACGGCTCCCTCCGCTGCCGCCACTGGCGGCCTCACCGGAGCACACCGGCAGGTTCGCCGGAGTCCGGCGAACCTGCCGGTGTGCTCCGATCAGGCCGGCGGTGGCTCCGGCGGCGGCGGCGAAGAGAGCCGTGGGAAGGCGGAGGTGAACGGTGAGTATCGAGCTGTATCGAGAGGGAGGGGAAAATCCAGGAAATGGCTATTTGCGGCCCATTTCATCTTGATCCAATGGCTGGATTCAATAATCGGTTCTAATTTGGTCTTATTATGGGCCTAAAAATTTTTCTTTATATAATATAGATATATATATATACGTATATATATACGTATATACGTATATATATATATATATGTAGATATATATGTATATATATATGTGTATACATATATATTTGTAGATATATACGTATATATATACATATATATATATATATATCCGTATATATCTACATATATATATCCGTATATACGAGTGACAGGCACGGGCCTCCGGCCCGATCTAAGGCGACATTTATCGTGAGGGCTGTACAACCCCGATATTCGCCTAGAGGACAGGCAACCAAAGGCGAGCGAGCCAGAGGGGCCGGCGAGTCAAGAACTCGCCAAGTGCTCGCTAGGAAGCGAGCGAGTCAAGAATTGGCTAAGTGCTCGCTAGGAAGCGAGCGAGTCAAAAACTGGCCAAGGGCTCGCTAGGAAGCGAGCGAGTCAAGAATTGGCCAAGTGCTCGCTAGGAAGCGAGCGAGTCAAGAACCCGCCGAGTGCTCGCAAGGAGGCGAGCGGGTCAAGAACTCACCGATGGGTCGCGAGAAGACGAGCGAGTCAGATCCCTTACAGAGTCATCGGGATCGGCCAAATTACCCTGTCACCCTTGGTGGTCTGCCTTTAGCCTCTCCAAACAGCGGAGTTTGGCTGTTAGCAGACCCATTTGGGGTGCGGATAGTAAAATCAAGAGGCGGAATCCTGCTATTTGCAGGCCAGATCAGAAAATCTATAAATAGGACCAAGGGGGGCACCATTTGAGGGGATCTCATTCTAGGCTAGCTCTCTCCCTCTCTCTCTCTCCCCACACTTTCTCTCTCTAGTGGGTGAGGAGAGCCTCAAGCGGTGTCCAAGCTTAGTAGTGGCTTGGGAGGGGAAGTTCCTAAGGGGCTTCCGGGTATGTGGCGGGACCTCCCCACTAAGCCCTTGGTCCAGTTCCTAGTTCCAACACCTTCAACCTAGAGCTCTCCCTTGGGAGGAGTAAGGATTGGTCGCCCCTCGGCTAGCTGAGGGCCCCGAACTCCACAGAGACTAAGTCTTGTTTGCAAGTCTCAGTGTCAACACATGGTGCGGTGAGCGTGGAGTGTGACCGATTCAAGAAATTCTCAAGATGAGTTCCATGGACGGAGGTGGAGGAAGATCAGACCCAAGTCACTCCCAGCCCCCGGTGGCTGGGGTGACGTTGGAGATGTTCGAAAATTTCAAGCAAGAGGTCTTACAGACCGTCTAGGTTGCTTTCGCCATGATAGTCAGAGGCAGAAGAGATGGTCCGGAGATCCCGCCCCAACAGGTGGACGAGGGAACTCTCGGCCAGCAGTCCAGGAAGGAAGTACCGGTGAGGGGGGGGAGTGGGGAGGTGTCACACCCCCACTCGCCCATCCCCATGGGGGCGAGCTCAGGAGGGAGGCGCCCTCCCAGCTCGCCCCACCCCTGCAAGGGGCGAGCTCAGGAGGGGGCCGCCCTCCCAGCTCGCCCCGCCCATGTTCCAAGGGGGCGAGCTCAGGAGGGGGCCGCCCTCCCAGCTCGCCCCGCCCATGTTCCAAGGGGGCGAGCTCAGGAGGGAGCCACCCTCCTAGCTCGCCCCGCCCCTGTTCCAAGGGGGCGAGCTCAGGAGGGAGCCGCCCTCCCAGCTCGCCCCGCCCATGTTCCAAGGGGGCGAGCTCAGGAGGGAGCCGCCCTCCCAGCTCGCCCCGCCCCTGTTCCAAGGGGGCGAGCTCAGGAGGGGGCCGCCCTCCCAGCTCTCCCCACCTCTGTTCCAAGGGGGCGAGCTCAGGAGGGAGGCGACCTCCCAGCTCGCCCCGGGCCTTCTAGCCCCGTCCCGAAAGGGGACGAGCGGGGAGGCATCCGGCCCCCACTCGCCCCACCCCAAAAGAAATCGAGTGAAGGGTGGTGGGCGAAACCACCCCTGTAGGAGGCCATCCAATAGCCCGGCGGGCGCAACTGCCAACGAGCCGACTCCACGAGGGGGGGAAAGGAGGAACCATAAAAGGAAAAGATCCAGCTGCCCGAGGTGGAGGCAGGGACCAAGGACACCCCCTCCACCGCCTCCGCAAGCTATGGCGATGAGCGTGGGAAGGAGGAGAGCCAGGAAAGCGGGAAGAAGAGGAAGAGGAGGGGGTAGGGTGGAGTTATCCTACTGTGATTTCCACCAGGAGGAAGGTCACGCGACATCCACCTGCCCCGAGTTTTTGGAAATAAGGGAGGCAATGGCTCCGATACAACAACCACACTGGCCGAAGGGGGTCGAGGAGGACGGACCCTAGGATGTTGGAGGCAAAGAAAGGATATCCCAGCTAAGTGGTGGCGACCAAAAACGCTTTTACCAGTAACTCCATGTAATGCAATGGTTTGTTTTCTTACTTAGGTTATTTTTCTCGCATGCAATATTATGACTAACAAGGTGTGATATATGTTGGTGCTGGAATGCCCCAGATCGATTCCGCTCCTGGGCTCTCATCTAGACGGGGGGTTCAGGTTGATCTCTGGAGAGGCTGGCAAGGTGTGATATATGTTGGTGCTGGAATGCCCCAGATCGATTCCGCTCCCGGGCTCTCATCTAGACGGGGGGTTCAGGTTGATCTCTGGAGAGGCTGGCAAGGTAACAAGTGTTGGTGCTGGAATGCCCCAGATCGATTCCGCTCCCGGGCTCTCACTAGACGGGGGGTTCAGGATGATCTATGGAGAGGCTGGCAAGGTAACAAGTGTTGGTGCTGGAATGCCCCAGATCGATTCCGCTCCCGGGCTCTCACTAGACGGGGGGTTCAGGTTGATCTCTGGAGAGGCTGGCAAGGTAACTAGTGTTGGTGCTGGAATGCCCCAGATCGATTCCGCTCCCGGGCTCTCACTAGACGGGGGGTTCAGGTTGATCTCTGGAGAGGCTGGCAAGGTAACAAGTGATGGTGCTGGAATGCCCCGGATCGATTCCGCTCCCGGGCTCTCACTAGACGGGGGGTTCAGGTTGATCTCTGGAGAGGCTGGCAAGGTAACAAGTGTTGGTGCTGGAATGCCCCAGATAGATTCCGCTCCCGGGCTCTCACTAGACGGGGGGTTCAGGTTGATCTCTGGAGAGGCTGGCAAGGTAACAAGTGTTGGTGCTGGAATGCCCCAGATCGATTCCGCTCCCAGGCTCTCACTAGACGGGGGGTTCAGGTTGATCTCTGGAGAGGCTGGCAAGGTAACAAGTGATGGTGCTGGAATGCCCCAGATCGATTCCGCTCCCGGGCTCTCACTAGACGGGGGGTTCAGGTTGATCTCTGGAGAGGCTGGCAAGGTAACAAGTGTTGGTGCTGGAATGCCCCAGATCGATTCCGCTCCCGGGCTCTCACTAGACGGGGGGTTCAGGTTGATCTCTGGAGAGGCTGGCAAGGTAACAAGTGTTGGTGCTGGAATGCCCCAGATCGATTCCGCTCCCGGGATCTCACTAGATGGGGGGTTCAGGTTGATCTCTGGAGAGGCTGGCAAGGTAACAAGTGTTGGTGCTGGAATGCCCCAGATCGATTCCGCTCCCGGGCTCTCACTAGACGGGGGTTCAGGTTGATCTCTGGAGAGGCTGGCAAGGTAACAAGTGTTGGTGCTGGAATGCCCCAGATCGATTCCGCTCCCGGGCTCTCACTAGACGGGGGGTTCAGGTTGATCTCTGGAGAGGCTGGCAAGGTAACAAGTGTTGGTGCTGGAATGCCCCAGATCGATTCCGCTCCCGGGCTCTCACTAGACGAGGGGTTCAGGTTGATCTCTGGAGAGGCTGGCAAGGTAACAAGTGTTGGTGCTGGAATGCCCCAGATCGATTCCGCTCCCGGGCTCTCACTAGACGGGGGGTTCAGGTTGATCTCTGGAGAGGCTGGCAAGGTAACAAGTGTTGGTGCTGGAATGCCCCAGATCGATTCCGCTCTCGGGCTCTCACTAGATGGGGGGTTCAGGTTGATCTCTGGAGAGGCTGGCAAGGTAACAAGTGTTGGTGCTGGAATGCCCCAGATCGATTCCGCTCCCGGGCTCTCACTAGACGGGGGGTTCAGGTTGATCTCTGGAGAGGCTGGCAAGGTAACAAGTGTTGGTGCTGGAATGCCCCAGATCGATTCCGCTCCCGGGCTCTCACTAGACGGGGGGTTCAGGTTGATCTCTGGAGAGGCTGGCAAGGTAACTAGTGTTGGTGCTGGAATGCCCCAGATCGATTCCGCTCCCGGGCTCTCACTAGACGGGGGGTTCAGGTTGATCTCTGGAGAGGCTGGCAAGGTAACAAGTGATGGTGCTGGAATGCCCCAGATCGATTCCGCTCCCGGGCTCTCACTAGACGGGGGGTTCAGGTTGATCTCTGGAGAGGCTGGCAAGGTAACAAGTGTTGGTGCTGGAATGCCCCAGATCGATTCCGCTCCCGGGCTCTCACTAGACGGGGGGTTCAGGTTGATCTCTGGAGAGGCTGGCAAGGTAACAAGTGTTGGTGTTGGAATGCCCCAGATCGATTCCGCTCCCGGGGTCTCACTAGACGGGGGGTTCAGGTTGATCTCTGGAGAGGCTGGCAAGATAACAAGTGTTGGTGCTGGAATGCCCCAGATCGATTCCGCTCCCGGGCTCTCACTAGATGGGGGGTTCAAGTTGATCTCTGGAGAGGTTGGCATGGTAACAAGTATTGGTGCTCGAATGCCCCAGATCGATTCCGCTCCCGGGCTCTCACTAGACGGGGATTCGGGTTGATCTCTGGAGAAGCCGGCAAAGTCGTACGTGGGTTGGGCATGTAAGACAAGATACTCATACCAAGGGGGCACCATTTGAGGGGATCTCATTCTAGGCTAGCTCTCTCCCTCTCTCTCTCCCCCCACTTTTTCTCTCTAGTGGGTGAGGAGCGCCTCAAGCGGTGCCCAAGCTTAGTAGTGGCTTGGGAGGGGAAGTTCCTAAGGGGCTTCCGGGTATGTGGCGGGACCTCCCCACTAAGCCCTTGGTCCAGTTCCTAGTTCCAACACCTTCAACCTAGAGCTCTCCCTTGAGAGGAGTAAGGATTGGTCGGCCCTCGGGTAGTTGAGGGCCCCGAACTCCACAGAGACTAAGTCTTGTTCGCAAGTCTCGGTTTCAACAAGGGCAACATTTGTCGTGGGGGGCGACATTTATCGTGGGGGGCGACATTTATCGTGGGGGTGGCATTTGTCATGGGGGCGTCGTCGAGTCGGGTACCTTCGTGGCTGGGGTACAATCGTGCGGGGCACAAAGGGCCCCAATGCATTCACTCGTATATATACATATGATATGCAAATATATAACTACCACATTAATATTAGCACGCCGTTTATATGGTAACATCAACTTCCATTGACATGTAATTATGTACATAAGCAACCCTTACCAGATGGCCTGAAAGATTAGATGAATTCCTGTCTTCGTTGGAGTTCTTGTAGATGATATGAATGGAGTACCATAAAACTGAATTTATAAGCAGCAGTGCAACCAAATCTGGCACATAAAAGAGAATTTATAAGCAGCAATCCAGAATAGAACATTCTTACATGCAGCAATCCAGACCATAATTTATAACCCACTCTGGTATTATAATTGATGTAACATCAATTTATAAAATTCACTAAAATTCACTAAAAATATAGAACTATCAACCTCAAATGTCATTGCACAATAAACAAATGGAAAGTGGACAAATCGAATCACCTCAAAATCTACCAATTATTTGATAATGTCAATAAGCAAGACAGTAAGGAATTATTGGTCGTGGGTGGCGACATTGGTCGTACGCGGTGACATTGGACGTGGGCGGCGACATTCTAGGCGATTAATTATCTTTACGGTGAATATCCAATGTTCGTTCCGTAAGGATGTTCTATGCCGTCCTAAACCTTTCAGCTTCGAGGCTTTGAGTTTTCTTATGAAAGCATTACAATTAGATTGATCCGCTAAAATAAAAGGTACACCGAAAGGAGGGCAATTCTAAAGAACAAACTTCCTCGCTCGTAATAATTTCTCCATTTTTTTAACTTTCATTTATTACACTAAATATTATGCAAGGTAAGTAAAGTGGCTCATCTTCGGTAGCGTAGCAAAGACCAAACAAAAGAAGAATCGAAAGCCTTCTAATATTAATTAAAATATCATGATAAACAAAGAATAAACAATATAATCTATTTGAATGAAAGTTTTCGGACCTGGGATCTATAATGAAACAGGCTTATGTTCCAACGGGGACTGAATACACTCAAAAACTTCATTAGGGCTCCTGGTCTTTCAGGGAAGATAATCTTGTAGAGCAGCTCATTCTGCACATCTGATCGACCATCCATCTACATACATTTTTAGAACAAATTGATTTGGACGGAGTTCTGTTATATGTGCACAATGAGAAAGTGAATATAAAACTGTGTTTACAGGAACACGGTTGTGGTAACTCTATTGACAATAGCAAATTATGCCATAACAACCGCTTTTGTAGTAACAAAGTAGTAAAATTCATATAGTCTTGAGATTAAGTACCTGAAATCAGAGGAATTTACCAGAAGTCTGAAGATAGCTCTCACCAGGTTAAATAAAGATTTTTTATATGAAGAAGAATGCTCTGACCATGTTCGAAGTCCTGGGATAGATAGATCTTAATAAGAATTGATTAAAATCAAATAAAAAATATTTGTAGACATACTTTAGTAGGTCTAACATTACCCATTTTAATAAGCTGTAGCCAAAATCATACCTCAAGCTGGAAAATCCAGAGAAAGAATAGAGAGAGCCCATTGCCTGGAAGCAGAACATATTAGAAGCTCTCTAAAGAAGAGACGATGCGAATAGCTGATGAAAATAAGGAGAGCAGAACAAAATTAAATAAATCATTTGCAAAATAGTAAAAGGTCCATTCGGTGACCTGGGGAAAGCAGAGAAATCATGTCTCAAAGGGCAGCAAGTGAACCTTGGGTAAAAGGAAGAAGATGGAGAAAAAGAGTCAGACAATATAAGTTACTGGGCATTAAATTGGAGAAATCTCCTCTCTATTGCAGCAGGCTGTAATAGAGTGGTAATAGGTTAGAGTTTTACCTTGATATAAAGCAGCTCTCATGGGGGAATGGCAACGAAAAATTGGAGCAGGGGAGGCATAGCTAGCAGAGGCTTGGGGAAGAAGGTGAAAACTGAAGGTGTTGCGATGGAGGAGCCCTACTCCTGCGACGGTGGGGGAGCGGGAGAAAAGAAAGTATCCCGATGTTGCGATGGAGGAACCCTATGTTGCGATGGAAGCCGAAGGTTGAAGGCGGTGGGATCGTTGCAGGGGAAGACGTTTAGATCGCTACGGAGTAGTCGTTGTCGGGTCAACTTGGGAGCCCTAGATCACGAAGGAGATGGGGGGATGCGAGATGTGGGCGACTCGGGAGGGCGAGAAGCGGAATAGCGAAGCGTCATCGGTAGGACTGAGAGGAGAGGGCTTCTGCGGAGTACTCACCGTCGGGTCGACTTGGGAGCCCTAGATCACGAAGGAGATGGGGGGACGCGAGATGTGGGCGACTCGGGAGGGCGAGAAGCGGAATAGCGAACTGTCATCGGTAGGAATGAGAGGAGAGGGCTTCCATCGGTCAGACTAAGAGGAGGAAGGCTTCCGTCGCGTGAGAGAAGGAGGGCTTCCGTCGCTGAGCTTGAGAACTACACCATAATCGAGAGCGGGAGAGGGGAAGAACGAAATAGACTCGCCTTTTTTCTACGATCGGGAATGAGGAGAGAGAGGGAGGCAATTGGGGGGTTGATGATGGACGGTTCCTATTAATCAAGCCATTATTAACGGTTCAGATTTTTCCAATGAATTTTAAATTCACGCTATTCGCAGGCCTCAGTATTTCTTTTTAGAATATTATAGATTATAGATATAGATATAGATATATATATATATACGAGTGACAGGCACGGGCCTCCGGCCCGATCCAAGGCAGTATTTGTCGTAAGAGCGACATTTGTCATGAGAGGCGACATTTGTCGTGGGGGCGACATTTATCGTGGGGGTGACATTTGTCGTGGGGGGCGACATTTATCGTGGGGGCCTCATTTGTCGTTGGGGGCGAGATTTGTCGTGTGGGTGACGATTGTCGTGGGGACGACATTTGTCATGGTGGCGACATTTGTCGTGGGTGACGACATTTGTCGTGTGGGCGACCATTATCGTGGGGACGACATTTGTCATGGTGGTGACATTTGTCGTTGGTGGCGACATTTGTCGTTGGTGGCGACATTTGTCGTGGGTGGCGAAATTTGTCGTGGGTGGCAACATTACTCATGGGTGACAACATTTGTCGTGAAAGCAATATTTGTCATGGGAGCTTACATCAGTATGAGGCTTACACAGTAGTATAGAAGTTTAGGTGTAAGAATGGACACCGAGAGAAAATACCAAAGTTGCAGCGTATGATTTAGAATTGAAAGAACTTAAATAACACAAATTCAAGCTTATATTCAAGACCTTGCTTTTTAAAAGTAATGCATACGAATGTCCAATGAAACATTTGTAGTGTGTGAGGGGGATTGCATAATTTAAAAGAAAAAACATTCTATAAAAATAAGAATGCAAGTAGAACATCTCTTAAACAATAATAACTGCTTCGACGTCAAAGGTATTTCCATTTTTTTGAGTTATTTGATGTAAGTTAAAGATCAGGGGTGTTCATCCCTTGTTTTCTTTTACCCAATTTTCTGGACAAATTCTATTGAAATTGTTTGCCGACTCCTTCTAGATCCAAATCCCAACAGAGTAAATAGACATCTAAAATCATCTTATCATTTTCACATTTCATCTTTACCATTACTAATCAATTGCTTAAGCATGCGATGAAATGTAAGATTCAGATACCTGGCAAGAGAAACCAGATCTATGCAATCGTCCTGCCACCATAGAAGCCCATTTCTCAGACGCAGCAGTCAATTCATCAGAATCCGTGTAGGTCTTGCCATCCACGGGAGGCTCTCCAGGCTTGGACACCACAAAATAAGCCAAAACTTGGGTAGAATCTCCAAGCAGCGGACCGGAAGAGGGAGAAGCCTCGATCGGCCCTAGACCAAGCACTCCGTTCACCATCGATGTAGCCACCTGATCGACCTTCACATTCTCCGGCAGGTAGAACTCTGCCCTGGAATAGTCGTGGGTGAGGCACGGGAAGAGGAGGGCGATTGAAGGAGAAGCCTCAATCAACCCTAGACCAAGCACGCCATTCTCCATCGATGCAGCTGCCTGATACACCTTCGTATTCTCTGACCAACGAAACTCTACCCTAGAAAAGTCGCGGGGAGGCTTGATGTTGAAGACGACCTAGACAGCGACTCTCACCTCGACTGGGAAGGAGAAAGCTCTATGCCGAAAATGTCTTAGAATATCAGCTTGAGTGGAGGAAGCGTGAGAGGAGGAGTGAGTGGAGGATGCGTGAGAGAAGGAGGCGGCTTCAGGAATATTGCCGAAGAAGGCGTGAGCGGGAGCGGGAACGGTAGAGGGGAGCGGGAACAGTAGAGGGGAGCGCGTTGTCGTGCGAGGCGGAGTGGTGCGTGTTAGGGCTGAGGAATGTCGAGGGGTTCAGCGGGTTGTACAGGGTGCTGTGCAGGAATCGGACGATCTGTAATTAACGCACCATAATTAGAGATTCTGATTTTTTACATGAATTTTTATTTCAGGCTACTCACAGATCACAGTATTTCTTTTTAATATAGTACAGATATAGATATATATCTTTATCTTTATCATATATAAAGAAGTATCAAACCCATGAATTTTAAAGCCGTTGAAATGATTACGTCCGTCGAATCTGGCATGATATTTCATCAGCCGTCGGATCAAATCACTCCCTCTCTCTCCACTTTTTCATAGGTCTCCTAAACCTACTAAGGGGTGACCTAAAACTATGAAGGTGTAGAGTACCCTACAACATGAAATTACGATTTTACCCCTAAATTTATTGAAAAATGAGTGTCATATGACCCGTTTTCTAATTTCACAAAATTTGTCAATGGTGAGATTTGAACCCAGGTCTCCACTATGTCAACCAAATATAACAACCATCATGTCATATGGTTTTTGTTGAACAAAATTAAATTAAGTTTTATATATACTAATATAAATATAGATCACCCCCGGCAGAAAGTCACCACCCTTGCCGAATGTCGCCGCCCCCGCCGAATGTCGCCGCCCATGCTGAATGTCGCTCACGCCGAATGTCGCCGCCCGCACGGGGGCCCCCGTGCCCTGTCACTCGTGTATATATATATACACGTATATACGTATATATATATGTAGATATATACGTATATATGTATATATATATGTATATATACGTATATATGTATATATACGTATATATGTATATATACGTATATATGTATATATTTGTATATATATATATACACACGAGTGCCCGACACGGGGCTCCGCCTCTATGGCCAAGCGCGACACTACTCGGTCGACGACGGCGGGCTTCGCCCGCCCCCTGCGGGTTACGTTCGTGCTCGATATTTTCGGACGGCCTTCGACCGCATCGGGATGGCCTTCGGCCACATCGGGGCGGGCTCCGCCCACCCCCGGTAGTTATAAATAATATTAGTACATATGAAATGTTAATTTAACTTGGTGGAAATAAAAAAGTTAATTTAACTTAATTTCATTAATATTAGTACATATAAAAACTGTGCCTATAATATAACGTGAAAGTGTTCATGACCTAATGGATAAGGCGAGTGACTGTAAAGTTGGCGGTCGGCGGCTCGAGTCTCACCTGGAGTGCCTATATGTTTTTTATTTTAATTTATTAAAATCTTGTTCAAATTTAGTCCCACGTCGTGGGAATAAGTTATCTATTCCGGTATAAATTAAAAAAATGGCATTAAATACTTGAAGAATGACGTATTCCGGGCGGGCTACACAGCTTGCGAGGCTTCATCGGGCGGGCTATAACGTGAAAGTGTTCATGGCCTAATGGATAAGGCGCGTGACTGTAAAAAGGTGGCGGTCGGCGGATCGAGTCTCACCTGGCGCGCCTATTTGTTTTTTATTTTAATTTATTAAAACTTTGCTCAAATTTAGTCACATATCGTGGGATTAAGTTAGATATTCCGGTATAAATTAAAAAACGACATTAAATATTTGAAAAATGACGTATTCCGGGCGGGCTACACAGCTTGCGAAGTTTCATCGGGCGGACTATATGCTAACGCCGCGTTGTGTATTGTGGGGGTACCTGATTTAAATTCAATTATTTTAACATAGTTTTAGGTCGCCCCTAGGAGACTAACAAAAAAGTGGAGAGAGACGGAGCGGTTTGATTCGACGGCTAATGAAATATCATGCCAAATTTGACGGTTGTAATTATTTCAATTAGTTCGGCTGCTGAATAATGGAGACAGATTCAACGTCCACAATCTCTTCAATGTGTTGATAATTCATGATTTTGATATATCAAGTCCATGAATTTTAAACTCATTGAAATGATTATGGCCGTCGAATCTGGCATGATATTTCATCAGCCGTCGGATCAAACCGCTCCCTCTCTCTCCACTTTTTCATAGGTCTCCTAAACCTACTAGGGGGTGACCTAAAACTATGAAGATGTAGGGTAGCCTACAACATGAAATTACAATTTTACCCTTAAATTTATTGAAAAAAGGAGGGTCATATGACCCGTTTTTTAATCTCATAAAAATTATCAATGGTGAGAGTTGAACTTAGGTTTCCACTATGTCAAGCAAAGATGACAACCATCACACCATATGATTTTTGTTGAACATTGCATTAGGTTTTATATATACGTATATAAATATAGTCCGCCCTCGCCGAATGTCGCCGCCCCTGCCGAATGTCGCCCCCCCCCCCCCTGCCGAATGTCGTCGCCCCCACCGAATGTCGCCGCCCCTGCCGAATGTCGCCCCCACCGAATGTCACCCCCGCTGAATGTCGTCGTCCACGCTGAATGTTGCCGCCTCCGCAGAATGTCGCGTCATTTGTCTCCTTTCAGCAGCCCAGCAGCCACACAACCACTGCTTTTTTCCCTGTAGGGGGCTCACCCAGTCGCTTCAATGTTGGCATCCTGCCACACCCTCCTTTTCCAACAAACTTTCCAGCAGTCCCTCCTTTTCCAGCAGCCAGTCCAGCTGCTCCTTTTCCAGCAGCCTCCCCGCCCCCTCTTCCTCTTCCAGAAGCCTTCCCAGGTCATCAGAGACCCTCCAATACGCTGCCACCACCTTCCCTAGGCCCCTGCACCCCCGCTGCCGATGTTACAGCCCTTCCTCCCCTTCTCTCCTCAACCCCCAATAGTATTCCTAAGCACGACTACCCTCCATCGAAGCCCTTGCAAATCCCCACAAACCTAAAATCTCACACATCGTAGTCCCCCCTGCCGCACATTTTGACCTTAGCATTGCACCTACGGTCATCCCAAGCCCGCATATAGCGCCTTCATCGAATTCAGTTGCTTGGTAAGTTTTATTTATGTTTTAGATTCCATTCTCTTGCATTTTACAATTTATCTTCTTATTCCTGATAATATTTTGCTCTAATTACTTTGGCTAATCTAATTTCAATAGGTGTGTGGAATTTATTAGACTTGCATTCAATGTCTGGCACTTTCAATCGATTACAATTACTATTTGATTAGCCTGATTAGAATCAATTGTACTCAACTGTGAGTATTTGCAACTTTTAATATGTTATTAATTAATTGTGTCAGGATTAGTTGCATGGTTATCATAAGGTTAACAAACATTTTGTTCATTAGACAGTGTGCCTGCATTCATTCACACCTCCATGTTAGTCAACCTGGAATTCCATTTGCATTTATCGCATACTTACTAGTATTCATTTAAAATTAGAACATCACGTTGATCTCCTATGGATCAATCATATGTCATCAATCCTACACCTAAAAGAGTTCTTCACTTACTATGCAGTGTAACAACAACAACACTCAAGCCTTTATCCCATCATAGTGGGATCGGCTATATGGATCGGATACAATAAATTGATGCATATCATCACTGCCATTACACATGTTTTCTCATTTTATTTTTGACGATTATCATACGAAATGATTGAAGCTAAAGAAAATGATTCGATCATTTTTTTAATTACAAGTGGAAAAACCAAAACATATACCTTTCGTATTGCATCAAGTTCATAAGAAAGAACATGATAGAACTGTCCCTCGCTTACACCATCCCTACAGCGAACGAGAACAAGAAACATTACTGCAAAATTCGACTAAGTACATAAAACACACAAAACGGCATACCTGTAAAATATTATCCTTTGCGGCTTGAGTCATGTTGCCTTGTTAAACGAACGAAGTAGTTCCCTGAAAAATATGTTCACAAAACATATGTATGTATTCATATGTTCATAACATATATGTATATATTAAGTGCAAGTTTTTTCAAGACTGACGAAAAATAGAAGAGAAGAAAAGAGACATGATCATGCCACCGGGAGAATTTCCATGCTTTGGATAGGAGTCAACTTTGAACAAATCTTGAATCATCTCCTGTCGATGAGCTTGGGCACAAACCAGTCCAACATACTTGGTTATCTCCGGCCAGTCTTGAGAAGCAACCACCTGCCATATGAGAATGAATACTTAGCAGCAGAAAGCTAAAATTGAAGGTGCTCAAACCAGCATTTCAAGAACTTACTGCAGCAATTGAGGGGCCAGAGTGTTCCCCAGGGTGAGGATGAGTCACATCGCCGCCAAATATGATAGTCACGCGGTCGCCGACCAATGGTAAGAACCGAGATATAGCATCTAAGAGCACGGTATTTTGTCCTCCGACCTTTGAAAGAAAGCTCATTTAGGAAATGTTACAGGTAAAAGCTAGCATCGAAATATTAAGGTACTAACCTTTACATTTACCTTTAAGGAAACATTGACGAGATACAGTCTGCTACAAATATAAACATGTTTAGCCAGGCAGCATTGTGAGACTAACCCAATTTCAGTTTCGCATAGGCGGTTGAGATCCCCTATTATTATGAGGACAACAGATAAAGAAAAAATTTATCAATAGTGACAAAATATATTAGTGGTCAAACTCATACTCAAATAAAAAACATAAGCTCACGGTCAAAGCCAAATATATGGCATTAAGTACCAACATGTACTTCGCCTATCCCATGCGAGACTAAATCAAGCTCAATCTCCCACTCACTTCAGAACTCCTCACATCAGTCATCACTCCCCCTCAAACATAAGCTTTTTAGTTTTCAATATCATCAAATCTCATCAACCATGAGCACAGTCGACCCCATTGAGCAATTCTGGAAATTAACTTGCTCATGAACCTTGCTCAACCACGGTGGAAGCAGTCAACACTCATGTGAACTACAAATCACATGAACATTCTTGACTCCAAATTCAAACTACCTCAGTTCATGGGCAGGGGGCAACCCTAACGTATTTTTGAAGCAGGACAGGTCTATAGTTAGACG
Source organism: Dactylorhiza incarnata (assembly GCA_033032865.1). Lineage (NCBI taxonomy): Eukaryota > Viridiplantae > Streptophyta > Magnoliopsida > Asparagales > Orchidaceae > Dactylorhiza > Dactylorhiza incarnata. The sequence goes on from JAWHQI010000295.1 coordinate 835,866, forward strand.
CGGTCGAGCGGTATTCTAGTCCTATATGTCATGCAAACAATCACAACTAAATGTAATATAACCAACAACACCCATAAAATGCGAGAGAAATGCGAGCACACACAATACTACGACATAAACCTTAAGTCTGATGTGAATGTGAATGTTCCAATCATGCAATTACTACCAAAGTGCAATTAAGGGCAGCCCGGTGCACAAAACATCCCCGCACAGCGAGGGTCCAGGGAAGGGTCCCGACACAAGGGTGAATTGTAGGCAAACCTTACCCTACATTTTTTGCAAGAGGATGCTTCCAGGGCTCAAACTCGTGACCTCGAGGTCACACGGCAAGAACTCTGAAGATTAAATACCATTCCAACGTGCAATTAATTAATCAAAATTGATTTTGAAGCTCACACATTTAAGCACAAACATTCAAATTAAGCTAGTAAGGAACAATTGCACAACTCGAAATAAAAAAGGTTAGCAAATATCAAGAAAAAGAAAAAGAGTTACTTACCATAAAGAGAACCATTGCTGTCAGGCAATATTACAATAAGTAAATCAAGCTCCTATGATCGATATGGCCGGCAGGATCGGCGCTTTATAGTGGCGACCTTCCCGTATGTTGGTGTCACCGCAAAGCAGCGTTTCTGGGCATAAGACCCGGGTTTTCAAAAGAAAAAAATGGGGTCTTACATAATGTGGGTGAATGATCATGGACATCCTAAGCATTTTGTCCTATGGAAACAATTTAAAGTCACATAGTTATTTTATCTTTCAATTTTTCTACTTTAAGATGGATTCATTATGGCATTATTTGATAACTAGTATGAACCCACGATTCCCTCCCACAATTCCCAACCTGGGTACCGTAACAGGGCCGCGGCCCGTACACCCCAACCCATCACCGCAGACAGTATAACCCCGACAGGTTGTTGAGGACGGGGATCGAACCCCCGACCTCCTTGATAAGGAGTCTTAAACATGACTCTCATCACCAACTGATCGGAGTTATATTGGCTGCGGTGATGGGTTGGGGTGTATGGGCCGCGGCCCTATTACGGTACCCAGACTGGGAATTGTGGGAGGGAATCGTGAGAATTGCCCAGGAGGAACCATTCTGCATGGGGCCCAGCCCGGTTCTGGGAGCTACGACCGTAACATAATCATAAGAGGGAAATGAGTACTATAAATCCTGAAAAATCTCTGAAGAATAAATACCATTCCAGAAGTCCGACACATTTTAGCTAGGTCCTGACAGAAATTCAGGGTAACACTGTCTTGTATATGTTGTGCAAAATTGATACAAGACCAGTTGTTCACCCTCCCACCATTTACCATTTTCTACACCAAAAACAAAAATTGCATGTGAATCAACAAAGCAGAAAAATGGGAGGCATGTCAAATGCGACCGTCCATAAGCGCTTACAGTGCAACCCTAAAATACACAAAATGGGCATAGGATTACAAGAACTAATCCTAACGGACTCAGGGTTAATCCATGGGCCACAATTGAAACTGCTAACGTAAGGCAAATTGATATAATATACTTATATTGGCTAGCAATCCACCCTTAGAGTGCATATAAAAATAAAATAAAATAAAATACATTTCAGAAATTCTGTTAATGGCACAACGAAAGAATTACTTTATTTATCATATTCCACTGGCCCACAATTGGCAAACAATCTCTCCCGCCCAGTTTCATGGTACTTCAGCTGAAAAGATGAGAACTGAAAATATTAGAGACAGTGCCAAGAAATCAGCATAGAATATATAAAGAGAAAATCATGCAATTTCACATACCCGCGGAGGAAATAAAATACGTGCTTTGACTGTTGCAAGTTCATTACTAATTTTAATTCCAAATTCCTTGGCACGTGGATCGTTGTGATATTCATTGCTTCCAACCATCTGCAAAATGTGAGATACTTGTAAGAAGAGAAGGCGGAGAAAAAGCAAAAAAAATTAAAACAAAAACTATTTTACATGTTTAATATTGCGCTCCCTAAGACTAGGGTGCTGGCAGGTCACCCTTAGGAGAGCAGTTAATTGTTTTTCATTCAACTTCTTCAAATATCTTTGTCCCTCCACAATGTTGCAGAGCTGAAAATAATATGATAAAGCATCAGCATGCAAAACCATCATTTACACCGTTCAAAATAGAGAGTGGATAACAGAACATTATGATGCCATGACACATAATCAAATAAAATTATGTTAACACAACTAATAGAAGGAAAAAACACCTCCATAGGCATATAGTTTGGCCTCTGTTGATTGCCAACTTGAAGACAAGGCCAATTGGAATGCTAAATAGTATAACCATAAGTCTCTTGAAAATATTGCATCACTGACTTCAGTGTACCTCTCTCATCAATAGGAAAACTATCATCTCCAAAACAAAACAATATAAATGACAATTAGTAAGAGGTTTCGGGTCCCGAGTAGAAACATACTAAGCAGATGGAAAACAATTAGTAGAAACATACGTTAACTCTCGTGTTGCCTGTGATGTTAAACCAGATATACAATATTTTATGCGACTATTACCCCTATGTGTGACAACAACCTTTACGCTTCTTAAAACCTTAGTGATCTGTATATGAAACAAAACGTGAAGATAATAGTGTCACGATTTTTTATATGAAAACCAAACATTAATTTTTGCATAGGGTTTACAAGACTTGTCCAAAATAAAGCAGAAAGAAGAGGGAAGATTTATATAACAGCTAAGCGAATCACTAATTTTATTCCCTAAAGAGCTAAATATCATAAATTTTCATTGGAACATAGCTGGCATGTATTCATGAGTTCCAAAAGAAAAATGTCGGTTATGATTGTGGTATCGTGTTAATTTCTTTGTTTGGAAGATAGGGCAGGATTAATGCAGAAACAAATAAAACAACAGCAACACTCAAGTCTTTATCCCACCAATGTAGAAACAGATACAAGACCAAGAAAAAGAGGAAAACAAGTATGTGCAAAATACCAGTAATGAGGACTTGAAAGAGAAGAAAATGAGAACTTGAAAGACAGATGAAAAACAGTATGAAACTTAAATAGATTTATATCCTTCTAATTTATGAATATGACGCAGGGCGAATCTATAGGTGCCAGGTAAACCGTGACCTAACCCTACATGCTACGCAAATCCCGACGGATTAATCACAAATTAGATAATAAATAATAACAACATCCCACGCAGATAATTCAAGACAAGACATAATATTTTATTAGGGCGAAAACAAGCTTAGGCTTTCCTCTGCGTGGAGGACCAAAGTAAGAGTGCACGGTGAATAGACCCTGCAAATCACAATAGTAATCTAAAGCCAACAATTACAACATGAGAGATCTCAATAAACATACGATCCAACTGATAATAATAATGCAGAAAATAAAAAGTCCAATACAACGAAATCTCACCAAATAGTGGGCTGACCAAGGCACTGAAGGATTTGGGTCCGGAGGTGTAGATTGGAAATCGAAGGTGGAATCGGAGGCGTGACGGAATGACGGTGGCTGTCCTAGGAGGAAAGTGGGGAGATCGCGCCGAAAATGGGTAGATCCGGACACTAGGAATTTGATCCGGATGGGGTGGGTAGATCTGATACTTGGGAGCGGATCTGGGGTGACGAATGATGTATGGTGGTGGAAATAATGGATCTGGAAGCAAAAACCCTAGATTTGGACTGATCTAGGATTTTAGGGTGGAAAGGAGGTAGATCCACCTGAGGGGAGGTTTGGGGTGGTCGGTTAGGGCTGGGGACAAGTGGGGGTGGCTGTTAGACGGGAGATGGGGGCTGTTGTAGGCTGGCGGAAGGGAGGAGGGGGCTGTTGTTGTAGGCTGGCGGCAGGGAGGAGAGGGGCTGATGTAGGCTGGCGGAAGGGAGGAGGGAGAGCTGCTGTAGGAGGATTTCATGGAGGAATAAAACTATAGTAAATGAATGGGAAATTTCATTTTTGAACAGTGGAAGGGAATGAAAACAGTGGTTTCTGGACATCAGCTAGGCTGCCTGTTTGGGGGTTGTATGGGCTGCCGATGAGGATTTTGGAGGGGGAAGAAGGAGCCTAGGGTTAGGGAATACCTCTGGGAGGAAGATACAAACCTAGGAGTTGTCACCTAGGGTTCCACGGAGTCGACAACGTGGAGGGATCGCCGGATTTCGGGATTTCTCGTCTCCAAAATCTGCAATGCCTAGACCAGCCCCATATCAAATCTATTTATAATAAAACAAGGATTAGGGCATCCCCCGTAAACGGCTATGATTGGCCGGAGGTGGGGCTACCCAAATACATCAAAATAAATGCAAACATAGTAAAATAATATATCAAATCGCGAATTCGGACACATCTGTGGAGTCCGATCGTCGATACGGGCACGCCATACATGCTAAGTCGCCAAATCAGCCCCGAATGGGCCCAAAACTCGTCCTCGTCTCTGCTCTGCATCATAATATATATCAAACTGAAATGAATTTTTTTTCTCCAGATACTGCAAGAAAGAACTCAAATTTACTAGGGAACTCACCTTGACACAATCAGAATCCGATAATAGTCTATATTGATCATCCCAAGCTTACAAATTTATGGACAGGCAATGCTGAGATGAATGTGGTGGATGACTTATCTGCATGAGAGGGAATATGGTAAAAAAACTATCTTTAATTGAGGAAACTAATGTAGAAAGAGTTAAATAAATATAACAAGAATCCATGCAAAATTCCCTCAGTATTTGATAAGCTTTCTGAGAGCACCAATGATACTACTACCGAATAACATAGCATATTCATAAACTGTAAAAATTATCTCTAAAGACAAGTTACCTTAACATGAAAAAAAAATCTGTATTTTTATAAGCAGTTTTTATATTAGGCTGTGACAGAATGAGTAGAAAAACTTATGTATGGCTTAAAAGATGGTAGAAAACTAATTAAAACAATAATCAGATATCATGCATCTACATATAGCATCCTTCATAAAGCATCAGAACAGTGACAAGAAACTTGATATAAGAATCACCTTTCCAGAATTCATATGCAGCACTAAATAAAACCATTGCTTCCATCCATGATAGCAATCAAATAATAATACAGCAGATGTTTAAAAATAGCATCGTAATCCTAATTACAAAGAGCGATGAATACAAAGCGGGTGAGATAGGAGAGCGGCGGGGGAAGGGAGACGATGGTAATAACATTGGTATGGGGAAGTGGGGAAACCAAAATAGAGCTCTGCACAGTGAGCATGTTGTAGTAGGGTCGAGACAAGCAATGGAATGTCATGGTGTCATCAAACGGTGAGAGAGCTAGGGCTTCCATTGTCCGGGTCTCATCGCCTCTTCCACGTCTCCCGTCCGCGATCTACAAGCGGTGCGCCTCTTCTGCGTCTTCCGTCTGCGATTTCAGCGACCGCTTCCTTTGACTCCAGTGACCAGCGACCAGCTTCCTCCGTCTCCAATAACCAGTGACCAGCGGCCACTTCTGTTGGCTGCGGCCAGGAAGGCCGCATCTGACATCCACCCTGCCGCACGCAGTGGCTGCCTCTATCGGTCGGGGGTGCTGCATCTTCGCAGCAAGTCCTGCCTTGTCCGGCCATAGGAGGTTGTGATCGGATCTACGGTAGTAGGAGGCAATGCTTGATACGTACGGGATGTGGTGATCGGTGAGCAAGCTGATCTTGGATGTCGAAGGAAGAACAATGGATGATATCTTCAAGATGTGGGGTCTGGATGAGTTGGCCATACTGTTGAGGGTGTTGGGTTCATCGCACTGCCCGACGAAGTTGGAACTTCCACCGATTGATATGAAGCTTGATGGACCGACCACCTACCTGAGTTGGTCACGCCGTGTGAAGAAAATCCTTGCAGTGAAACAGGTTGGGGGCTTTCTGAGAGGGACGTTGAAGAAACCAGAGGCTGGAGGAGATAAGTGGGAGTCTGCCCACACGACAGTGTTTATGTGGCTTCTCAGCTCAGTTGTCCCATCGATTTCCGACATGGTAGATGTTCTGGAGACGGTGATGGAGGTTTGGGATAAGCTGAAGAGTACATATGATGGCGTGGGGAACACTCTGCGGGTCTTCCAGGTGAAGGGAGAAATTTATGACACCATTCAGGGAGAAAAGATGGTGCGGGAGTACGCATCCGAGTTAGAACGCCTATGGGTGGATTATGATCACGCCTCCGGAGGTATGTGTTGTAGTGACTTGCAGTGTCTGGCTTCCAAGATCATCGTGGAGGAGAGGACGATGAAGTTCCTGAAGGGATTAGAGTTTGATCAAGGAGAGCCCTACTTCTATCTGGTACGAAGATTCCTATGCTTACCAAGGTCATCCCTGCCATGATCCAGGAGGAGACACGTCTCAAACTTCAGGCAGGGGCAGGAGGCTCCACTACTGTGAAGTCTTGTGATGTAAGTTTTTTAAATGGTTTTAAGTATTTTTTCACCTTTATTGATTGTGTCTCCCGTGTTACTTGGTTATATTTAATAAAAATAAGAGTGAGGTACTTACCTGCTTCCGAGATTTCCATAAGCATGTTCGAACGCAATACACTAAGATGATCAAGGTACTAAGGTCAGATAATGAGGCAGAATACACTAATAGGGCAATGGAAGAGTACTTATCAGTTCATGGGATATTGCATAAGACCACATGTGCATACACACCGGTACAGAATAGAGTGGTGGAAAGGAACGGACACCTTCTGGAGGTGGCAAGGAATATGATGCTTAACAAGAAGGTTCCTCAGAGTCTGTGGGGATATGCGGTGTTGACAGCGGCACAACTAATCAACAGGATGCCATCACAGGTTCTGGGGTGGAAGTCTCCATGTCAGCTGTTGCAGGGACATAATGGTGATCCTTCCGTTGAAGGTTTTTGGGTGTGTGCGCTTCGTGAAGGACAACGGGCCAGGTGTTGGTAAGCTTGACGCGGGGCAGTCAAGTGTATCTTTGTGGTCTACTCTCGTACTCAGAAGGGGTACGTGTGTTGGAGTCCAGTGGAGAAAAGAAGTTTTGTGAGCATGTATGTTCACTTTAAAGAGTTGGAGCAGTACTACCGACAGGAGGGAGCCCCACCCACACCAGATTCGTCTGATAGCGAAGATATGAGGCGAAAGAGGGAGAGGTTGGTGACAGATATGGGAGTATGACAGGGAGGACCAGTGGAGCAGGAGAGCAATAAGGAGCAGCTGGAGGAGATTGAGGAGGAGAGGCGAGGTGTTAGACCTACGGCTCAAGGGAAGTTACTTACATACAGTAGGAGGGGGATGCTGCTAGCAGTATCAGATCCAGTGCCTGTGCCTAGTCTAGCTCCTAGTCCCTTGGCTACGTCTGTCCCTACTTCTTTAGCACATACATCACCGCAAGCCTCAGGTGATATCCTTCCCCCTAATTCTCCTTTTCTAACTGTCACATTACAGGAGACTACCCGCATCAATGCTGGAAATTCTCCTGATAGATAGGGCTGTGACTTTGCTTCTTTTGTCTTTTATTATCATATCGCCTCTTCTCACGGAGCAGTCATTGCATCGTTGGATAGTATTATTGTACCTAACAATTGGCAGGTTGTCAAAGACGATCCGAAGTGGAAGACAGCGATGAAGGAGGAGATGAGGGCTCTTGAGAAGAACAAGACTCTTGAGCTGGCACAGCTGCCAAAGGATAAGAAAGTCGTCGGGTGCAAATGGGTGTTCACTGTGAAGCACAACCCAGAGGGACAAGTTGAGCGCTACAAGGCACGATTAGTTGCCAAGGGGTATCGTCAGACTTATGACATCGATTATGACGAGACATTTGCACCTGTCGTGAAGATGATCACCGTCAGGAGTCTGATCAGCTTGGCAGTGAATGGTTGATGAATGTTGCACCAACTAGATGTGAAGAACACATTTCTTCATGGAGATCTAGCAGAGGAGGTGTACATGGAGATACCACCAGGGTTTGGCACAGCCAAGACAGAAGGCAGAGTTTGCAGGTTGAAGAAGTTCCTCTAAGGGCTGAAGCAGTCACCTTGCGCGTGATTCGACAGGTTCAGGAAGGCGACGATTGGAATGGTATATCAGCAGATAAATGTCGATCACACAATGTTTTTCAGGCAGAATGAAGGTCACATTACCATGCTCGCAGTATACGTGGACGACGTGATCATCATAGGGGATGATGAGCGGGAGATTGACCGCCTTAAGGGGGCTCTGAGCAAAGAGTATGAGGTGAAGGATCTGGGTCTTCTAAGGTATTTCTTAGGAATTGAGATTGCTTACGAAGCAGAAGGGATAGTCCTTTCCCAAAGGAAATACGCTTTGGATCTCCTCACAGAAACAGGGATGTTGGGGTGCAAACCTGCTGCGACACCAATCAATCAAAAGTGTAAACTGGGTGCTGAGGCCGGAGAACCAGTGGAGTTGTATCAAAGGCTAGTTGGTAAGTTGATTTACTTGAACCACACTCGCCCGGACATCTCCTTTATTGTGAGCGTGGTTAGCCACTAAATGCATGACCCAAGAAAGGGTCATATGGATGCAGTGTACCAGATTCTGCAGTACTTGAAGAATGCCCCTAGCAAGGGGCTGACGTTCAGAAGGAACGGGCACGTGAAGATTGAGGGTTACTGTGACTCTGACTGGGCAAGTTGTGCGGACAACGGGAGGTCTACTTCAGGCTATTGTATATTTGTGGGAGGCAACCTGGTTTCTTGGAGGAGCAAGAAATAGTCAGTAGTGGCTAGATCGACGCCAAAGGTAGAGTATAGAGCCATGACATTAAGGGTTGTTGAGCTTCTGTGGCTGAAAGGGATGCTTGTTGAGTTGAAGTTGGATATCACAGAGATAAGATGGAACTGTGGTGTGACAGTCAGTCAGCCATCAGTATTGCAAATAATCCATTCCAACACGATCGAACCAAACATATAAAGATTGATAGATTTTTCATAAAGGAAAAACTTGATAGTGGGCTACTGGAGTTGAGTCACGTCCCGACCAAGGGTAAGGTAGCAGATTGTTTGACCAAGGGACTCAATTCAGAGGATATGATCAGGGGGTTATGACAAGATGGGCTTAGTGAATATCTTTCGTCAATCTTCAGGAAGAGTGTTGTAATATTAAAATATGCTTTGTTTGTAGGCTATATAAATAGCCGTATTTGCCCTAATAGAAATATGATCCATTTTGCAACTATATATATACATTATGCATTAACATGATTTTTAAACACATTACAAGGTTTCAAGATAAGGCAGTTCCTTAAGAGAAGTTAACTTGTACATGCAATTTAGGATAATTTATAGTGAGAATGCAGATTCGAAACTAATCGCTTTAAAAGCTAATCAGAAATTGATCACTCTTATACAAGACAATTAAAATATAAATATTAGAACACAAGCATCCAAACTAAAACTAATTAATTTTAGGTAAAGTGGTCAGGTTTCTATATCAAGTGCACAAGGCAAGATGAACTTCCCAATATGAATATATTCTCAGCTTTGTCTCTAGCACATGGATGCCCTCATTTTAATTGGATAGCATGGGAATAGAAGTTAGGCCTAGGCTGCTCTAATACCATGTCCAACCCAAAACAAATTGGATTTAGATTTGTATGTTAAAACTTTTGTATCCAACTTAAAACCAATTGATTTTAGGTTGGATGCATAGATTAGAAGTAAACAACTAAAAAAGATTAGTAAAATGCGAAAGGAAAACAAAACAAGCATATGTGAAATACCGAAATTCAGTGATAAGCCCATCTGTGTTGGCCTGATGCTTTGATAAAATCCTGGCCAACTTTCTAAGCCTTCACCAAGATTGTGCGCCGGACCAAGTCTTGGGTGGTAGAAGGATCGCCCAACAGGACAATACCTTTTGGTTGGGTACAAATATCTTCTTTAATTTCCAATACAGACGGGGTAAAACAGCACTCAAAACTGAAACAAAAATTAATTACTTGTTAGTGGGCGTCTGACGCAGAACAATATTAAGAATTTGAAGTGCTTCCTGAGGAGAATCCGCCTGCTGTCCAGCCAAGAACATTTCCAGATGATGAAGATCAACACGAGCAACTTCCTTTATCACAATTTTGAAATTCCTTTGCCGCCTGAAGGAAAGATTTATAAGAAAAAATCAGCACAAGTTGCAGAATGTAAAATCATACTAAACTAAATGCAAAAAAGTACATTTCCACAGTAATTCCATCACCACCATCAACTAAAGTAATGTAAAATTCATCAGAATTAAACGGAAGTCGCCCTGCTGTATAAAGACTTTTTCTGCCATCATATGTCGGAAGACGTCCCCCCAAATGGGACTCTTTGAACACATTTATTAGCTCTTTCATCACAGCCCTGTTCACCCCATGGGAAGTAACTTCTGGAGTAACAGAAACCTGGTAACACAGGACCAATAATCAATGAAAATTGGATATTTCAGTAAGATGGGATTCATGAAAGTGAGATATTAAGATAGAAAAGTGATATAGGAAGAGAAATAACACACATCATATTGATATAGATCCTTCTTGGAGAACTCCACGAAATAATGGTTGGCTTTAACCACACACTTGGCACCATTATTTGTTCCTTTTCCAGGGCGCAATGGGATCCTCATAGATTTGCTCGACGCTGGAGCTATAGCCTGACTAGCTTCTGGTTCAGCCTGAAGAGAAAGGTTTTGAACCTGCTCTGTTAGGGCCATTTCAGATGTCCCTGATGAGCCTGCCTCTACAATAGAAGCAGGTTGATCTCGGTAAGATGTTTGTGTTGCTTGAGGTAGCTCAGGAAGCGACGTCCTAGAAAGACCAGCTGCATATGGATCAAGTCAATGGCCACCTGACGCATTACCACCGCCTGGGCGCCCGCCATGACACTGCGGACATTCAACACGATACTGTTGACCTTCACCACCACGATACTGGTGACCTTCACCACCACGATACTGCTGACCTTCACCGTCAAGGCCCGAACGGCCGCCACGTCCCTGGTTATGGCCTCCACCGCGCCCTTGTCCTTGCTGAGGGTTACCTGCAGGACCCCCACGACCCAAACCCCATCCTCTTCCACCCTGCTGCTGTACAACTTGGGGAGGTTGAGATCCAAGAGGCCCTACACGTCCTCTACTGCTACCAGATTCTTGAGATCCCAGGGCATCATGATGATGCCCTGGGATCTCAAGAATCTGGTAACAGTAGAGGACGGCCATCATGAGACCCCACACTGGAACCAGAAGGAGCAATTCTTCTCTTCCTCACCATGGTTGCATCCTGGAAATATGCAGCCAAATGTACAAATGTATTAATTCATGTCAAATAAATTCAGTAGGACCATGCAAAATCAAAATAAGTAGAGAACAAGAAACTGCTCCAAAATATAAATTATAACAGATGATGATAATCTAGTAATGAGCTTGCATGAGTTGGTTTAATTGAAGAACAACAAAAAAGGTTTAATAAATGTTTAAATCAACAAGCACAAATTGGTCAAAACAGCTCACTGCAAGTACTTAAAATGACATAAATAATCATCGGGGGTTAAATATAGTCAGAAATAGCATGATATCATACAAACATCCATGCAATACAAAGATAAAGGTCGGAGGCAACAAGAAAAAATGCAAACTATAATATCTTCCTTAAGATATGTTACTCTTCTCGATTGTTTTTGTGGAAACGTTAAATTATCATCGCATAAAAAGCAAGAAAAACAGAGAATCCCGAAAAGTGCGGATGAAGATATTCTCTAAATGGCAAAACTCAATTAAATTAGCTAAATCAAAATGTGAATCATCCACTAGGTCTGTACACATAATCCCTAATTAATGCATTGACTAACACAATAGTAGAAGAAAACTACAACAGACAACGTGAACACCAACTACAGGAAACAAAAATCCACTCAATCTAAGGTGATATAAGCGAAGAATTAGTAGAACGAAAAACTAGGGCATAGGAACTCTCAGCAAAGGAGGAAACACTCACATCTAGCTGGAAACTTCACGCTATCGGCACTTACGAACTTTTTTTTTGCGAATTTTAGATGATTATATGAAATTACACAAAAGATTTTAGTATTACATGAACAGATAATGAACAAAAACATGGCAAAGTGAAAATTCGTAGTTAAAATCAAATTGTAGATGGCAACACCAGCGAAAACATATCTAGACAAAAATAACTAATTAGTTATAGACATTAGATCATTCAGGAAATAGCATTATAAGTCGTTAAACCCCAAATCATAACTACTAATGGCACAAAACAGTTTAAAAATGTATATAATTAAATTGGAAGTACCAGGAGTGCGGATCACTAGAACTGATTTACAAAATAGAAGAAGAGAAATGCATCAAACCGGTTGTTAATGAAATAAATCCGATCTGGAGGAAACAGACGGTATGTCCGATGAACGAAAAATCAGGATCGGTGAGGCAGTTCTGGAAACAGACGGTAAGTCAGCTGTAAAAACTCCCAAGATCAGGATCGATGAGAAACAAATCCGATGAACGAAAAATCCACTCAATGAGCGCTGATAAAACAGAATGGTCGGAAGAAAAAAAAACATGTAAACGATTTGAAAAAGAGTATAACGAGAACATAAAATCGCAAGAAAACCGTCTCATCTAAGTTGGAAAACCACATGTTCGTTGCCTGAAAACTACCTGTTCGTTGCCTGAAAACCACATGTTCGTCGCCTGAAAACAACTAGTAATCCTTTTCTCCCCTTCGTTTTCCCCTTCGTTCAACTTAATCCCCTCCACTAGTAAAGAAAATCAAAAAATCGCTGATCCTCTTAGCTTTTCTCACTCTGCCGCACTCTGCCTCACGCTGCTCACCAGCGGGAAGATGGAGAACCGTAGGGGAATAGAGGGCATATATATATAGGGCTATATTATAAATAAGACAAAAAAACGTAGGCGTCGAGATCCTCGGTTAACCGTTTGCAAGCCGCTAGAAATCAAGAAATATTTAGGTGATTGTTATCCGCACTGCAGTTTTTGCTATCCGCACTCTTTTTTATGAGTTATTATGCGTCTTTTGGAAATACGTCTTGTGCGTGAAGTTTTAGAAAAAGTGATCAACACGAAAGTTGTAGATCTCATCGAGATCTACAACATTCGTGTTGAACAATTTTCCTAAAAATGCACGCACAAGACATATTGTCGCCCTGATTGAAACATGTGCGTAACTATAGCGAATTTTTGGAAATACGTCTTTTACATGCATTTTTAGAAAAAGTTTTCAACACGAAAAAGTTGTAGATCTCGATCTACAACTTTCGTGTTGAACATTTTTCCTAAAAATGCATGTACAAAGCGTATTTCTAAAAGGCGCGTAATAACTCATATAAAAAAAGTGCGGATAGCCAAAACTGTAGTGCGGATAACATTCGCCGTACAGTCCTCAAAATTGATCACCCTGCCTGAGTAAATACAGTAGTATAATCCTTGATTCAAAGGTGTCGGTTGGCGATACGGTTGTATTGAAAAGATACTGTATTTTAGATCAATCATGCGTGAAAATTAGTACTAGCGGTAATATACGACGTGATATGTGGTTGCGGACGGTGATTTAAGATGCGTAACACGCACCAACAATTTATTCCTAGAAGTATAGGTCCAAATATAATTTGTGTCTGCACATAATATTCGTTGTTGAAACTCGGATACCAGTTCAACTATATTCGAGACTTGGGGAGTGATCAAATTCTACTTAAAACCCGTCTACAGGAGGAAGGGGGCAGTGGGTAGATGCACTCCGAATGTTTTGTGGGCGTACCGTACCACGGAAAGGACTCCCACGGGAGAACCCCCATACAATCTATGCTACGGCACAGAAGCAATCATCCCCGTCGACATCGGCGTCCCTAGTAGCCGCGCAAAAACCTTCGATCCTGAAAAGAACGACGAGCTGCTCTGAGGAAACCTAGACTTGATCGCAGAAGTCAGGGATACGGCTGCCCAGTGCATAGCCCACTACCAGAGGCGCGTGGCCCGACTCTACGATCGAAGGGCGAAGCCCAGGCCAATTAATGTAGGAGATCTTGTCCTACGCAGCATCGAGGCGGCCAGTAAAGGCCCGCAAAGAGACAAACTCTCGCCAACTTGAGAAGGACCGTATGTTGTCACTACAGTCGTAAAACCCAGAACGTACAGGCTCAGAACAGCAGAAGGAAAGACCCTACCGCGCACCTGGAACGCCCAGAACCTGCGACGCTTCAATCAGTAATTTGTATCTTATATTATGTAAAAAGTCGCGAGCTCAGACTAGCGTAAATTAATTTTCTATTATGTAAAAAGTCGCGAGCTCAGACTCGTGCAAACCAACTTTCCAGTAAGAAAACTATGTTTGAGCAAAAATATTATGTACGTTTTTTCCACAATCACAGTAAGTCACGGCACCGTAAGGGACTGTCCCTCGCACGCTTAGTTATTAAAGGCGCAAGGCGCACCAAGGCGCAAAAGGGTCTTGGAGCCTAGGCGCAAGGCTCAAGGTGCAGGCGCGCGCCTGACGAAGGCAAGGTGCAACCACATCCATTTAAAATAATCAACATCAAACATCATTTCAGCTTCTCGATCAAATTCTTCATCTAGTCTACTAATTAATCATTCATTACTATCGTTTATCTCTTAAAAATAGAATTAATGTGGTCACTTACATCATATCTAAGTCTCAACGCACAATTATCTTTCACAAACACTAATCAATAAAAAATTATTGAGTTCTTACATTATTTTTTTCTTTATTTTTGAAAAAAAAGATTACAGCAAAAATCTCACTTATGCGTGCATTTTATGTTCCAAAGGCACAAATAAAGCGCACAAAGGCGCAAACCTCTGAGCCTGGTGAGCCTTGAGCCTTAGGCGTGCCTGAGGCGCGCCTTTAACAACAGAGCTCGCACGGAAGCCAAAGTTTTAAACACATATATTTTTATTATTAACTCTGGGGCCCTGCCCCTGGGACTTCGCACTGCCGCCGAGCGAAGGTCAGCCCTTCTCCTCGCAGTAATGTCCCGGCGTTGTAAGGGTCTGCCCCTCTTACGGTCGTCAACGGTTTGAACGCATACGCTCTTCACCGGCCACTCTGGGGCCCTGGCCCTGGGACTTCGCAATGCCGACGATCGAAGGTCAGCCTTTCTCCCCGCAGTAAGGTCCCGACGTCGTAAGAGTCTGCCACTCTTACGGTCATCAACGATTTAAACACATACGCTCTTCACCGGCCATCCTGGGGCCTGACCCCCCTGACCAAAGCTTCGACAATAACTAGAACGACAGAGTCATAAGACACAAAGGCGCCATCACAACGCAATATATAGCGAGAAGGGTCTAGCAGAACGGGAAACGGAAGCAACCGCACACTCATCCTCCGGCAATGATTTCGACCCATGACACCCCGAAGATGACGATGATCTAACTGCCACGAAAAAATCAAAACCTCTGCACTCCTCCACGCAGTGATCCGGACTCCGAAGATTTGGGGGGCTTATGATGTGCACCCGTAGATTTATAAGCACTTCCGGGGTGCGTTTAAAGGAGGCTCCGCTATGGAGAGGTGGAGTTAGTGGGGTCAAAGTTCGACCCATGATCATGAGAATGGAGAAATCCGCAGCGCGCAATTCAAATTTTACCGGGGCCAGGTGCGGTCAAGACCGCACCCCACCATTGGGGTGCGGTTAGCCCGCACCCACTAGTGGGTACGGATAGCCACACCCCCCCATAGTGGGGGGTGCGGTCTAACCGCACCCCCATGATGGGGGTTGCGGCTAAACCGCACCCCCATGGAGGTGCGGCCAACCAAGCCGCACACATGGGGGTGCGGCCAAGCCGCACCCAATCGAGGTGTGGCCAAGCCGCGCCCTCCCCATTAGGGTGCGGCCAAGCCGCACACTCCCCATTGGGGTGCGGCCAAATCGCTCTCCCCCATGGTGGGGTGCGGCCAAACCCATCCCCCACCTTGCGGGGGATGCGGCCGAAACTGCACCCCCCTCGGCGGGTGCGGGCGGAGCCCATTTTCTCCTTAGGGGGCGCAGCTTCCCGTTCCAAGAGTTCGTTGCACCCTCGGAGTACTCTCGCGTCCGTTGAACGCTCAGAATGCTCTTGTGTTCGTCGCGGAACGCTTTCACGCGTGCTCAGAACGCTTCCCCGTTCCCGACGCGCGCGCAGTTAACATTTCCTAATATCTCATATTTCAAGACCCGTTCGTCGCATTCATCGCCAACACAAGAGCATTCTGAGCGTTCAACGGACACGAGAGTACTCCGAGGGTGCAACGAACTCTTGGAACGGGAAGCTGCGCCCCCTAAGGAGAAAATGGGCTCCGCCCGCACCCGCCGAGGGGGGTGCAGTTTCGGCCGCATCCCCCGCAAGGTGGGGGATGGGTTTGGCCGCACCCCACCATGGGGGAAAGCGATTTGGCCGCACCCCAATGGGGAGTGTGCGGCTTGGCCGCACCCTAATGGGGAGGGCGCGGCTTGGCCACACCTCGATTGGGTGCGGCTTGGCCGCACCCCCATGGGTGCGGCTTGGTTGGCCGCACCTCCATGGGGGTGCGGTTTAGCCGCAGCCCCCATCATGGGGGTGCGGTTAGACCGCACCCCCCACTATGGGGGGGTGTGGCTATCCGTACCCACTAGTGGGTGCGGGCTAACCGCACCCCAATGGTGGGGTGCGGTCTTGACCGCACCTGGCCCCGGTAAAATTTGAATTGCGCGCTGCGGATTTCTCCATTCTCATGATCATGGGTCGAACTTTGACCCCACTAACTCCACCTCTCCATAGCGGAGCCTCCTTTAAACGCACCCCGGAAGTGCTTATAAATCTACGGGTGCACATCATAAGCCCCCCAAATCTTCGGAGTCCGGATCACTGCGTGGAGGAGTGCAGAGGTTTTGATTTTTTCGTGGCAGTTAGATTATCGTCATCTTCGGGGTGTCATGGGTCGAAATCATTGCCGGAGGATGAGTGTGCGGTTGTTTCCGTTTCTCGTTCTGCTAGACCCTTCTCGCTATATATTGCGATGTGATGGCACCTTTGTGTCTTGTGACTCTGTCGTTCTAGTTATTGTCGAAGCGTTGGTCGGGGGGGGGGGGGGGGGGGGGGGTCAGGCCCCTGGATGGCCGGTGAAGTGCGTATGTGTTCAAATCGTTGATGACCATAAGAGGCAGACCCTTACGACGTCGGGACATTACTGCGGGGAGAAAGGCTGACCTTCGATCCGCGACATTGCGAAGTCCCAAGGCCAGGGCCCTAGAGTGGCCGGTGAAGAGCGTATGCGTTCAAACCGTTGACGACCGTAAGAGTGGCAGACCCTTGCGACGTCGGGACATTACTACGAGGAGAAGGGCTGACCTTCGATCGGCGGCAGTGCGAAGTCCCAGGGGCAGGGCCCCAGAGTTAATAATAAAAATGCATGTGCTTAAAACTTTGGCTTCCGTGCGAGCTCTGTTGTTAAAGGTGCGCCTCAGGCACGCCTAAGGCTCATGGCTCACCAGGCTCAGAGGTTTGCGCCTTTGTGCGCTTTATTTGTGCCTTTGGAACATAAAATGCACGCCTGAGTGAGATTTTTGTTGTAATTTTTTTTTCAAAAATAAAGAAAAAAATAATGTAAGAACTCAATAATTTTTTATTGAATAGTGTTTGTGAAAGATAATTGTGCGTTGAGACTTAGATATGATGTAAGTGACCACATTAATTCTATTTTTAAGAGATAAACGATAGTAATGAATGATTAATTAGTAGACTAGATGAAGAATTTGATCGAGAAGCTGAAATGATGTTTGATGTTGATTATTTTAAATGGATGTGGTTGCGCCTTGCCTTCGTCAGGCGCGCGCCTGCGCCTTGAGCCTTGCGCCTAGGGTCCAAGACCATTTTGCGCCTTGGTGCGCCTTGCGCCTTTAATAACTAAGCGTGCGAGGGACAGTCTCTTACGGTGCTGTGACTTACTGTGATTGTGGAAAAAACGTACATAATATTTTTGCTCAAACATAGTTTTCTTAGTGGAAAGTTGGTTTTCACGAGTCTGAGCTCGCGACTTATTACATAGTAGAAAATTAATTTACGCTAATCTGAGCTCGCGACTTTTTACATAATATAAGATACAAATTACTGATTGAAGCGGCACAGGTTCTGGGTGTTCCAGGTGCGCGGTAGGGTCTTTCCTTCTGCTGTTCTGAGCCTCTACGTTCCGGGTTTTACGACTGTAGTGACAACATACGGTCCTTCCCAAGTTGGCGAGAGTTTGTCTCTTTGCGGGCCTTTACTGGCCGCCTCGATGCTGCGTAGGACAAGATCTCCTACATTGATTTGCCTGGGCTTCACCCTTCAATCGTAGAGTCGGGCCACGCGCCTCTGGTAGTGGGCTATGCGCTGGGCAGTCGTATCCCTGACTTCTGCGATCAAGTCTAGGTTTTATGGGAGCAGCTCGTCGTTCTTTTCAGGATCGAAGGTTTCTGCGCGGCTACTAGGGACGCCGATGTCGACGGGGATGATTGCTTCTTTGCCGTAGCAGAGATTGTATGGGGGTTCTCCCGTGGGAGTCCTTTCCGTGGTACGGTACGCCCACAAAACATTCGGAGTGCATCTACCCACTGCCCCCTTCCTCCTGTAGACGGGTTTTAAGTAGAAATTGATCACTCCCCAAGTCTCGAATATAGTTGAACTGGTATCCGGGTTTCAACAACGAATATTATGTGCAAACACAAATTATATTTGGACCTATACTTCTAGGAATAAATTGTTGGTGCGTGTTACGCACCTTAGATCACCGTCCGCAACCACATATCACGTCGTATATTACCGCTAGTACGAATTTTCACGCATGATTGATCTAAAATATAGTATCTTTTCAATACAACCGTATTGCCAACCGACGCCTTTGAATCAAAGATTATACTATTGTATTTACTCAGGCAGGGTGATCAATTTTGAGGACTGTACGTCGATTGTTATCCGCGCTACAGTTTTGGCTATCCGCACTTTTTTTATATGAGTTATTACGCGCCTTTTAGAAATACGCTTTGTACATGCATTTTTAGGAAAAGTGTTCAACACGAAAGTTGTAGATCGAGATCTACAACTTTTTCGTGTTGAAAACTTTTTCTAAAAATGCATGTAAAAGTCGTATTTCCAAAAATTCGCTATAGTTACGCACATGTTTCAATCAGGGCGACAATATGTCTTGTGCGTGCATTTTTAGGAAAACTGTTCAACACGAATGTTGTAGATCTCGATGAGATCTACAACTTTCGTGTTGATCACTTTTTCTAAAACTTCACGCACAAGTCGTATTTCCAAAAGACGCATAATAACTCATAAAAAAGAGTGCGGATAGCCAAAACTGCAGTGCGAATAACAATCACCTAAATATTTCTTGATTTCTAGCGGCTTACAAACGGTTAACCGAGGATCTCGACGCCTACGTTTTTTTGTTTTATCTATAATATAGCCCTATATATATATGCCCTCTATTCCCCTACGGTTCTCCATCTTCCCGCTGGTGAGCAGCGTGAGGCAGAGTGCGGCAGAGTGAGAAAAGCTAAGAGGATCAACAATTTTTTGATTTTCTTTACTAGTGGAGGGGATTAAGTTGAACGAAGGGGAAAACGAAGGGGAGAAAGGGATTACTAGTTGTTTCAGGCGACGAACAGGTGGTTTTCAGGCAACGAACAGGTAGTTTTCAGGCAACGAACATGTGGTTTTCCAACTTAGATGAGACGGTTTTCTTGCGATTTTATGTTCTCGTTATACTCTTTTTCAGATCGTTTACATGTTTTTTTTCTTCCGACCATTCTGTTTTATCAGCGCTCATTGAGTGGATTTTTCGTTCATCGGATTTGTTTCTCACCGATCCTGATCTCGGGAGTTTTTACAGCCGACTTACCGTCTGTTTCCAGAACTGCCTCACCGATCCTGATTTTTCGTTCATCGGACATACCGTCTGTTTCCTCCAGATCGGATTTATTTCATTAACAACCGATTTGATGCATTTCTCTTCTTCTATTTTGTAAATCAGTTCTAGTGATCCGCACTCCTGGTACTTCCAATTTAATTATATACATTTTTAAACTGTTTTGTGCCATTAGTAGTTATGATTTGGGGTTTAACGGCTTATAATGTTATTTCCTTAATGATCTAATGCCTATAACTAATTAGTTATTTTTGTCTAGATATGTTTTCGCTGGTGTTGCCATCTACAGTTCGATTTTAACTACGAATTTTCACTTTGCCATGTTTTTGTTCATTATCTGTTCATGTAACTAAAATCTTCTCTGTAATTTCATATAATCATCTAAAATTCGCAAAAAAAAAGTTCGTAAGTGCCGATAGCGTGAAGTTTCCAGCTAGATGTGAGTGTTGACGGAAATCTAATCAGGCATCGGCCCAGCCCAGCCCAGCACAGTCTCCTTACCTGCAGATAAATGTTAGAGTTTTATATCTATAAAAGTTTAACTTGTCTAAGGGTATAAATGTAATAATAGAAACTACAGGGGGTAAAATATATATATACATATATATGTAAGCTGTGTATCTGGAAGCTTCCTGGTATGTAAAATATATATATATATTATGCTTAATGAATGAAAAAGGAGAATCAATTTCTCAGCCATCTCGCTCGTTTCCCCTGTTTTCTCCTCCACTTTTGCACCTGTACATCGCTGGATTCCAGCCAACAACTGGTATCAGAGCCAGGTTGATCCACTTCAGACCAGAATTGTAAGAAGAAGAAGAAGAAGAGGGAGAGAGACGAAAGAGAAGCTATCAGTGGAAGAGCAGAAATGGCTTCATCATCTACCGGGACTTCATCCGGTGTTCCCCAGTATACCTCCTCAGGTATTCCTTTGTTTGATGGTGAATCATATGAGCTTTGGAGCGCGCGTATGGAAACAGTCCTTGACTCACAAGAACTGTTTGAAGTTGTTGATCAGGGGATGAAATATTCCCCTAAATCTAAAGAAGGTGAAGAACCCACACCATCGAAAGAAGAGAAGTAAAAATGCCAGAGCTCTTTTGTTAATTCAACAAGGTTTGTCCAATAACATATTCCCTCGTATTCTCGGCGTCACTTCAGCAAAGTTGGCCTGGGACACGTTGAAGCAGGAATTTAAAGGCTCTAAGAAAGTCATATCTATTAAAGTTCATACCTTGTGGCGGCAACTGGATGCTCTCCATATGGGGGAAGATGAATCTATGCAAGATTATTATGCAAAGATAGTAAATATCGTTAATAAAATAAGAAACTTTGGCGGAGTTATTGATGATCAACAAGTAGTGCAAAAGGTCTTGACTAGCCTGCCAAGAACCTATGAACATGTTATTGCTGCCATAGATGTAACGCCCCGGGTTTTTCTTATAATTATTTTGATAAAGCATATGGAATTTACGATGATTATCTGAAAGCAAGTTTTAATTTAGGGTGTCGATGCGTAGGGGCGTTACCTTTCGTCGTCGTCGTCCGGCGAGTTAACTCTAGATGGGGGGCGTTAATGCGGTAATATGTATGTAATTGTGTATATGTGTACGTATTCATTATATGTTAAGGTGCAAAGATTGCATATATATATAGATTTATACAACTATAAATGCAAAATATATGCATATATGTATGCACAAAAATTTGGGATACGCTAGGCATTATGTTTATAGGTAGGCGGATGGGTATACGCAATTACTTATGCGTATAAGTTTATTTTTGTATAAAATTTCTTTTATATACAGGTGTATATATACATATATAAGTTATGTTTATATCTATATTAATAAGCCTGTTCCGCTGCTAAGGAATGTCAACAAAGTCAGTCACTGTAAATGACCTTTTTGCCCCTGTCGGACCGAAAAATTTGTGCACCTGCGGTGCAGTCACGCCGGATCCTGGGGGGGGGGGGGGGGGGGGGGGGGGGGCGGCGGGCGCGCTCAAGCGGGGGCGGACGGCGCGCTCAGGCAGGGGCGGACGGGCGGCGCGCTCAGGCGGGCTCAGGCGGGGCAGGACTGGGCGAGGCAGCCGGCTTTGCCCCGCCAGCAGTTCAATTCAAACCTACAGCGGGTTTCCGCTATATAAACAGCGGAAACCCGCTGCAGTAGGCGATGTGGGACTAAAAATCCCACATCGCCTTTAAGCGGGCGGGGCCCGCCTGTGGGCCCCGCCTGCGATTTATTTAAAATTAAAAAAAAACAGAATGTTTTTTTAATATTACAAAGTAAATTTTATTAAAGAATTTGAAAAAAACAACAAACTGGCGGATGAACAGTGGCGTCACTGTTCACCCGCCTGTTTTGTTTTTTTATGATTAAAATCAAGCTTTTAAGAACCGGACCGGAGATCGAACCGGTGAGACCAAAGGTTCAAGGTCCGACCGGTTGGACCGGTCGGACCGGGGTCGAACCGTGATGTCATATTATATTATACAATTACTACAATTATAAAATATAGTAACAAACTATGAAACTATATAATAATTAGAGCAAAAATTTTGTTGTTTTGTCAAAACATATTACATGTCATGAAATAAAACATTAGATAACAATGTTTTGTGACATTGTCACACAAAATAATTGCCTCATAGTAATGATTGTCACACAAAATGATTCTCACTAGATGGTCATGAAGTACAAATATTTAATTATTTAACACCAAGCTTTAAAGAACCGGACCGGAGAAATAGAGGAAGAAGAGGTACCTTTAGGTGCTTCGGGAGGAAGAACGTCGGTGCTCTGCCGGAGAAGGTCGGAAGTAGGAAGAAAACTGGTCTCTGCGATGGATCCTGGTCATGCTCTGCGTTGTTTAAAGAAGTGAGCGACTGGAACTTTTCAGGCTCGGCTTATAATGATAATTAAGAAATAACTAGCAAACCGGAACTGGGATTTGAGAAACAGGAACTGGGATTTGATGAGGATTAAAGAGGGGAAAGTGAAATTAACGATGAAATTCAATGGGGTTATCAAAGAGAATTAGTCGATCCGCATGGGACAATAATATTTATTTCTGATTGATCGACATGAAAATAATATTAATAAATCGAGTAACAGTGGAGAACGAACACGCAGGAGAAGAGAAATAGAGGAAGAAGAGGTACCGGACCGGAGATTTGGGAGGACGAACGCCGATGCCTCTGCGGTGGAGAAGAAAGTAGAAGGTCGGATGCCGGAGAAGAACGCCGATGCCTCTGCTTCGGGTGGAAGAACGCCGGTGCTCTGCCGGAGAAGAAGGTAGAAGGTCGGATGCCGGAGAAGAACGTCGATGCCTCTGTGGTAGAGAAGAAAGTCGATTCTGTGTAAAGTAAAACAGTAAAAGACTAAAAGTGAAAAGTGAAAAGTAAAAACTAAAAACCTAAAATCAATCTCCCCCAAGCCGTTCGATCAGATCGGATGGTTAAAATGCAGCCCGCCCGGTTATGAAAAATCGGACACGGTTTCCGGTTCGACGGTCGAACCGCCCGATTCGCCGGGTTCAGGACGGGTCACACTTGAAGCGGTTAGCAATTCAGGACCGGACCGGCCAGCGGTCCGACCGGACGGTCCGGTTCTTTAAAGCTTGATTAAAATCTTAATTCTTTAAGTTTATTTTAAAGTTTTTTTTAAAGTTTTAAATGTTTTTAACTTTTTTTTAAAGTTTATTTAAATAAATAATATAATTTTTTTATTTAAAATTTAAAAACTTAAATTTTTTTTAAGTTTTTGCAAAGTTTTTGTTAAATTGTTTTTAACTTTGTTTTAAAGTTTATTTAAATAAATAATATATCTTTTTTGAAAAAAAAAATTTAGGTTTTTGTTACATATTTTTTTAATCAAAAAAAATATGTGTGCATTTAAAAAAAAATTGTGCGAACACCGGCGAGGGGCGAGTGAATACCGGCGAGGGGCGGGCGAAGCCCGCCGACGCCGAGGGGGCAAGCAAAGCCCGCCTTGAATGCAAGCAAAGCACGCCGAGGGGGCAACCAAACGTGAAATTAACCTCTACCGAGGAAATTAACTTTGTTGAGACAATCAACCAAACATGAAATCCATAGCCAACCAAAACGCAGTTTCATCAAACACATTTAAGATGTTCTACCAATCCAGAAGTCAATTTCAACCAAACACATGAACTTGAGATTGTTCAAGCAAAAGAGAAATCAGTTTCCACAAAAACAAACACCATCCATAAACTCAAGGTAATGTCGGAAAGACATTGAAGTTTGTCTAATTATAACAAAAGGGAATATAAAGCACGAGGCTTCCGGAGGAACCCTAGCAATAGAACATAACTCTCTTAACATTGTCCTTGAGAGCGGGGAGAGGCCTGACGGCCCCAACTTCAGGTGTTTGTGTGGCCTGAGCGCCATGAGCTCCACCTGCAGCAGTGGCTCGCTCAGCCGCCACACTTGCCACGGACCCACTGTCTGGTGTCTCCGGTTCCATATAAAACCTCGCCCTAAAAGCAAGCAGATGGGCATAATATGCGGGCGGCACTGTCAAGTACAAGTATAAGAAAACAGAAATCATCAAGTTATTTAAAGATAAATAATATCCATGCACGGCGGTTAGTAGCACGAGATATCTCAACAAGTTTCTAACATTCAACGAGGAACGAGAAAGTACCGATGGAAACCGATCGTGTGCACCTTGCATATCTGCGCAGGAAAACAAGATATAAAGAACCATAAAGATAGATGTTGAATTACAGAAAAATGGCGGAATAGATAAATAAGAAATTGCATTACGTGTAGCATCATAAGTTATTTGTGAGTGTCCATCAGCAGTGAACTTGTTCTCATCCCACAACACATGGTAATGTGCAGGTCTGCTAGTTCCCTGCAACAGCATTGCATTGTGATCTACTATATATTTGAAGAAGAAAAACTATACTATCATATTTGAGAAATTTATGTCCGGATAGCAAACGCCATCTCAATGGGAAAAACTAAACTTTCATATGAGAGCAACCATATGATAAATACTAATTTTTATTACAATTCAAATATTATATTTTTATATGATTAAAATATGAAGAATAATTCTTGTTATGTTAAGAATTAGGTTCTGTTTGGGAGGCATTTTTGCTCCTGTGAGTTTGGACACAAATGTCACTGCCACAGAATGTATTGAAAATCAAGATGAGATTGTATTTTATTTTATTGGTTCAGTTTTTGTTTGGTCTTTTTTCTCCTCCACGAACTGAAGCAGCGCACAGTTTTAGAAAAACCGTTTCCTCTGATTAGTTGCTGCCTCCAAATCCAAGCAGTGCTTCCATTTATTAGTTTTCCTGAAAAAACGCTGTCCGTGCAGTACAAGATGAGCATCCATTGGATTTGCTAACTGCCATTCGCCCAGTATTAATTGGATGTTTTCGGAAATAAACCACTTTTCCGAGAGCCACACCTCCTGTACCCATCCAGAAATGCTCTCAGTTTAATTTCTTTCTTAAGCCACTGAATATCTCAGAGTGGTTGATGGCTTTCTCTTCCATGACTGGCGTCTCATTTTTTGCAACTGTTGCCGTGTTTGCGAAGAAGAAAGGAAGCATGTCTCGGCTTGTATTCTCTCTCAGTTTTTAAGTTGTTTTCTCTCATAAAGTATGCTCGGCATGACAACGGTTATAACCATCACCAGGAAAAGAAAACTAATTTTGAACATAACAGTGAATGAAGATCCATATGTAGGTCGAGCGTTGACGAACGACGGTTCATAACTATCACCTTCACAACCGCTACTGTACAACCCGTATTCGGCGAGTAAACCCAGCATTGACCAAGCTCGCCCATGGTAAGATGAGGCGAGTACGCCCTCCCTTTCCCTTCTCGACGCTATGTGTGATTCATCTAGACGATATGAACAACCCGTCTCGACGACAAAACCCCTTCTCTCCCAGAGCAAGGCGTGGCGAGTACGACGGAGCCTCAAGCGAGCCCACCTCAGGCGAACTCGCCTCAGGAGAACTCGCCCCCGGCAAGCAGGGGGTGAGTCTGGTCGCCTCTGCCGTACTCGCTCAAGGAGGGAGCGAGGCGAGTTCGGGTCAACCCGACTCATCAGTCCTCCCTCGCTATCCGCAGACCAGTAGGGGTTGCAGTTAGTATTTGTGAAAAGGCGTGCGGAGCTATTCGCAGACCATTTGGGTCTGCGTATAGCAATTTGGTTAAGGCGGAGGGAGCTATCCGCAGGCAAGTAGGTTATTTTGCACTTAGAAGGATTTGCCTATAAATTAGACTCATTATTTCTCGGATCAGCACTGATCCACCCCCCAAGAGAGCCCGAGCTTTCCTCCTTTCACTTTCGTGCTATCTGAGACACTGGTTCAGTCATTGGTTTTCGGAGGGGAAGTCAAGTAAGATTTATGGGTTAGTGGAGGGACTTCCTCGCTGCAGCCAGTGGGTCTGTTCTTAGACAATTATCCACCGTACTGTGAGGGTCAGTTCTCAGCTCAAAATACTCAGACCTAGGAACCGAACGAAGAGAGAATTAACTTAAGCTACTCCCCAAGTCTCGAACATAGTTGAACTGGTATCCGGGTTTCAACATTTTTAGTGCGGTGAGCGTGGACTGTAGCTTGAGAAGAAAATCTCATCCGACGATCCCAAGAACATAGCGAGCAGGGGACCGGCCAGGAGAACTCGTTGCCTACGAGCGAGTTCGTAACAAAGAGCGATTTTGCGGAGTTTAGGAGGTCGATGGAAGACACCATCCGGAGGCTGCTCGCGCCTCGCGCCGAGGCGGGAGAGCCCTCCCCAGCAGTGGGCGCCTCGCCCGCCGAGGCGGGACAGAGTCAGCGCCCCGACAAAGAAGGGTTCCCTGAAAACAGTGATCAGTCGCTTCGCGCGCAAGTACTCTTCGCGAATCCGACCGAAACCCGCCACTCTGAGGGCGAGTACGACCGAATTTGTCCGACCCGCCAACTCGCGCCGCCCAGTCCCTTCTTTGAGTTGGTGCTGACCGCTCCCGTTCCCAAGGGTTTCACGAAACCCGCAATGAGTTACTATTCTGAAAAAGATGACCCCGTCCAGCACCTGCAATGGTTTGAGGACATGGTCTCCATTAGGCAAATGACGGATGCCTTTAAGTGTCGGCTGTTTGCCATATCATTCAAGGCTCGGGATTGGTTCCACTAGATGCCAGCAGGCACTATCTACTGCTTCGAGGACCTGTGCAGAGGTTTTCTGCTCCGTTTCTCCACTTCGAAGAAAAGGAAGAAGGGTTCGAAAGCTCTTTTCCTTATTAAGCAAAGGGCCGCAGGAGATGCTGAGGGAGTATGTTGATCGCTTCCAAGAAGAAATTCTCTTAGTTCAGGAGGTCCCAGGGCACACTCTTATGATGGCTGTCAAGCTTGGGCTGAAACCAGGTTTCTTAAAGATGGTAATCACCCGCATCCCTCCGCTGTCGTTCGAGGAACTGAATCGTTCGGGCCATGAGGCAGATCGAGGGTGAAGCGACAAATTTGGAGTTCATAGCCAAGCTTCCTACGTCGGAAGGAGGGGTGAGAAAGGAGGAGCTGATGACAGCAAGCAGGAGGTCAAGAAGAAGAAAAAGCCGAGGAGGCGAGAAGGAAAGAGGTTCCGAGAGAATGGAGATCAGCGAGACCAGGAGAGGAGGTTCCAGGCCACGCCGATCAGGCCGGTATGGAGGCCCGTAGGGGGAGGCTACCCAGGGAGGCAGGGAAGAAGGTTCTCACCCGAGCGTCGGGACCGATGTTATTCCCCCGAGCGGAGGCAAGGGCAGTGGAGGCAGAACCAAGCACCACCCCGAGAAGCGAACTTGATCAGGCGAGGATGATGGGATGGTCGAGGAGCAAGACCACGACAGTCTCGAGGCGAAGGGGAACATAGGGCGATGCCTTATTGTGACTTCCATCAGGTGGGAGGTCACGTCACGGCTACGTGCCCCGAATTCTTGGAGTTGAGAAGAGAAGCAGGAGGGGCCCAGGAGGGGCAGCAAGAGCGAGAAGGAGGAGAAGTGTTGAAGAATGGGGGGGGGAGGAGCCCCGCCCCGAGAAGGTGTGAAGATCGAGGAGGCCTCGGAGCTCATGGAGGGATAGGCGTTATCCACGGGGGAGCAGGGTTGGAGCCTTGGAGGCGAATCGAAAGGGGAGTCTTCACGTCGTTTACCGTCGAAGTGTAGCCTCGGCTTCCCAGATTCCACCGCCGATAGGGGAGATCACCTTCTCGGGGAAGGATATGCTAGGGAATGAGAACCCCTTCCACGACGAGGTGGTGATCAAGGCCACGGTGGAAAAATACACGGTCTCCCGCATCCTCGTGGATAACGGGAGCTCCGTCAATGTTGTGTTCAAGAAGGCGTTCGACGAAATGAGCACGGTGCAGGCGAGTGCGGTGCAGACGAATGCGGTTCCGACGGGCGCGACGCCGGTAAGAGCGGATCCGTCGAGTGTGGAGCCACCTATCTGCGGATGATGGATATGGTGTTTAAGGAGCAGAAGGGGCGAAACCTAGAGGTGTATGTCGACGACCTTATGGTGAAGTGTATGAGTGTGGAAGAGCATCTCCGGGACCTGGTAGAAACTTTCACCACGCTTCGAAAATTCAAAATGAGGTTGAACCCAGCAAAGTGCGTTTTCGGAGCGGGCAAGGGAAAGTTCCTGGGCCACCTCTTGACCCCGGCGGGAGTGGAGCCGAATCCAGATAAGGTCAAGGCGATTATGGAAATGGAAGCACCTAGGAATGTCAAGGAAGTTCAGTGCCTGACAGGTCGGTTAGTAGGGCTGAGTAGATTCCTCTCCAAGGCTGGGGGAAAAGTGCTCGTCGTTCTTTAAAACACTCCGAGATAACAAAAAATTTGAACGGTCGGCGGAATGTCAGGAAGCCTTCGAGAGATTGAAGCTCCAGCTGGCGCGGACACCCTTGTTGCAAGGACCCGGGGAGGGGGAAGACCTCTTACTATACGTCGAGGTAGGAGCCGAAGCGGTAAGATCGGTCTTGGTCCGCGAAGAAGAGAAAAGACAACTCCCTATTTACTACGTAAGCTGGGTCCTGCAGAAGGCAGAGCTGCGGTACCCTATCTTAAAAAAACTGGCATTCGCTTTGATCATATCAGCCCGAAGGCTCCGACCCTATTTACAGGCCCACTCGATCAGGGTGGTGACTGATCATCCTCTCCACAGCATCCTGGAAGGAGTGGAGTATTCGGGAAGACTGGCCAAGTGGTCGGTGGAGCTTAGCGAGTTTGACATCACCTACGTCCCTCGACTAGCCATGAAGGCTCAGGCGGTGGCAGATTTCTTGGCGGGCTACACCGTGGAGGTAAACGAGGAAGAAGCACCCCTTCGAGTAGCTTGGGAAATGTTCGTCGATGGAGCGCCAGGGAAGAATTCGTGTGGGTGAGGCATCATCCTGAACAGCCCCCAAGGCACCAAGATAGAGCAAGCCGTCGACATTCACTTCCCGGTCACCAACAACCAGGCAGAGTATGAGGTCGTGATCATCGGACTCCATCTAGCCCGGGAATTGGGAATTCATGATATCCGAGTCTACTTCGACTCGATGGCGGTCGCTTCCCAGGTTCGAGGGGAAGTCGAGGTGAGAGAACCAGTACTGTAACGCTAACTGGTGAAGGTCAAAGGTTTGGTTGGCACCTTTCGGTCTTTATCCATACAACATGTTCCGAGAGAGGAAAACGCCTGAGCAGATCGATTAACCAAGTACGGCCCCGTGGTCGGGGGAACGGTCACGGGATTGTTCCGACCCTCCATCGAGGAAGGGGAGGCAATGGACATCGACCATTCCCCCTCCTGGATGGATCCCTTGGTGACTTTCCTAGCCACAGGCGAGTTGCCCTCGGAAGTTTAGGATAAGAAATGATTCAGGTACAAATCGGCCTATTATTTATTGAGTGATGGGGTGCTTTACAGAAAGACCCTGTCCGGTCCTTTGGCGAGATGCCTATCCGAAGGAGAAGCCTTGCAGGTCGTGGAAGAGAATCACTCGGGTGAGTGCGGGAGTCATTCGGGAAGTCGGGCCCTGGAAAAGTAGGTGCTGAGGGCAGGATATTTCTAGCCTACCATTAGGAAGGACACAGACGAGTTCGCAATGAGGTGTTCGAAGTGCCAACTCTATGCTCCGCTCCAGCTGCAACCAGCCCAGCGTCTCCGATCGATCACCACCCCCTGGCCCTTCGCTATTTGGGGAATAGATCTGGTGGGTCGTTCCCCCAGGCAAGTGGACAAAGGAAGTTCCTTCTGGTAATGATCGATTACTTCTCCAAGTGGATGGAGGTGAAAGCACTAGCAAAGACAATCTCGCTGATAGTAAAAAAATTCCTTTGGGGAGAAATCATATGTAAGCACGACCTATCTCTCGCCATCGTCACCGACAACGGTCCGCAGTCCGCCGGTCTCGAGCTCACAAGCTTCTGCACCCAACTCGGCATCGACCTTCGATTTGCCTTAGTTCATCATCCAAGGAGCAACGGTCAGATCGAGGCGGCCAACAAGGTCATCGTTAACTTGCTAAAGAAAAAAGTGGAGAACCAGAAGGAAAACTGGGTGGAGCAGCTCCCCTCAGTCCTTTGGGCTTTGAGAACTACACCCACCACGGCAACCGGCGAAACACCCTTCAAGCTATCTCACGGCTTGGAGGCCCTCATTCCAGTGGAGTTTGAGTTCAGAAGTCCTAGGGTGGTGGCAAAAGAAGATGGAGACGAAGAATGGAGGCTCGAGAACGAGGAAGCGCAACGACTTTCACTAGACTTTTTAGAAGAGCTCCGTAACCAAGCCACGGTCCGCCAGGAGGAGATCAAGCGGAGAATGGCGAGACACTTTGACAAGCACATTCGAATCAGGCAATTCGACAGGGGGGACTTGGTTCTCACAAAGGTGGACGCCTGGGGAGATCCGCGGCGGTAGGTAAGCAACATTCCAATTGGGAAGGCCCTTTCATAGTCTCCGAGGTATTAAAGACGGGCGGGTATCACCTGCAAAATGTCGAAGGAAAGCTCCTGGGAAATACTTGGAGTGGAGACGACCTGAAACGTTTCTACTCCTAGTCGCAATGTAATGTCTTTTCATTTTTTTATGCTAAAATGAAGTGATAACACCTGTTACAAATGTGTAGTGCTTAAATATCTGGACGACAGGTATCAACAGAGGAAATCTCTGAATGTCCTCGAGCAGAGTGTTGTCATAAATCAGGCCGTTGCACTGGGCTCCTCCCCTGCAGGCTGGTTAATTGCCCCCTCGAGTGAGTTATATGTCCTCGAGCAGAGTGTTGTCGTAGATCAGGCCGTTGCACCGGGCTCCTCCCCTGTAAGCTGGCTACTTGCCCCCTCGAGTGAGTTATATGTCCTCAAGCAGAGTGTTGTCGTAGACTAGGCCGTTGCACTGGGCTCCTCCACTGCAGGCTGGCTACTTGCCCATTGTAAGTTATATGTCCTCGAGCAGAGTGTTGTCGTAGACCAGGCCGTTGCACTGGGATTCTCCCCTGCAGGCTGGCTACTTGCCCCCTCGAGTGAGTTATATGTCCTCGAGCAGAGTGTTGTCGTAGACTAGGCCGTTGCACTGGGCCCTCCCCTGCAGGCTGGCTACTTGCCCCTTCGAGTGAGGTATATGTCCTCGAGCAGAGTGTTGTCGTAGACTAGGCCGTTGCACTGGGCTCCTCCCCTACAGACTGGCTACTTGCCCCCTCGAGTGAGTTATATGTCCTCTAGCAGAGTGTTGTCGTAGAACAGGTCGTTGCACTGGGCTCCTCCCCTGTAGGCTGGCTACTTGCCTCTTCGAGTGAGTTATATGTCCTCGAGCAGAGTGTTGTCGTAGACCAGGCCATTGCACTGGGCTCCTCCCCCGCAGGCCAGCTACTTGCCCCCTCGAATGAGTTGTAGACCCTCAATCAGGTGAGGCTGGAGATCAAACCGCTGCGTGGTGATCCTCCACTGCATGCTGACTACTTGTCCCGTCGGGACTAAGCATCTGCCCTATCCTCAAAATCAAAGGAGTGACAGAGAGTCAAGCTCCCGATTAGGCCCAACAATGGGCCAACAAGCCCTACGCAAGTTTCATGATAAGGCGAAAAAGGGTTAGTGCGAGGCGAGTAACGGTAGCTCCGTCAATGTTTCATGATACACGGTCTCCCGCATCCTCGTGGATAACGGGAGCTCCGTCAATGTTGTGTTCAAGAAGGCATTCCACGAAATGAGCACGGTGCAGGCGAATGCGGTTCCGGCGGGCGCGACGCCCGTAAGAGCTGATCCGTCGAGTGTGGAGCCACCTATCTACGGATGCTGGATATGGTGTTTAAGGAGCAAAAGGGGCGAAACCTGGAGGTGTATGTTGACGACCTTATGGTGAAGTGTATGAGTGTGGAAGAGCATCTCCGGGACCTGGTAGAAACTTTCACCACGCTTCGAAAATTCAAAATGAGGTTGAACCCAGCAAAGTGCGTTTTCGGAGCGGGCAGGGGAAAGTTCCTGGGCCACCTCTTGACCCCGGCGGGAGTGGAGCCGAATCCAGATAAGGTCAAGGCGATTATGGAAATGGAAGCACCTAGGAATGTCAAGGAAGTTCAGTGCCTGACAGGTCGGTTAGTAGGGCTGAGTAGATTCCTCTCCAAGGCTGGGGGAAAAGTGCTCGTCGTTCTTTAAAACACTCCGAGATAACAAAAAATTTGAACGGTCGGCGGAATGTCAGGAAGCCTTCGAGAGCTTGAAGCTCCAGTTGGCGCGGACACCCTTGTTGCAAGGACCCGGGGAGGGGGAAGACCTCTTACTATACGTCGAGGTAGGAGCCGAAGCGGTAAGTTCGGTCTTGGTCCGCGAAGAAGAGAAAAGACAACTCCCTATTTACTACGTAAGCTGGGTCCTGCAGAAGGCAGAGCTGCGGTACCCTATCTTAAAAAAACTGGCATTAGCTTTGATCATATCAGCCCGAAGGCTCCGACCCTATTTACAGGCCCACTCGATCAGGGTGGTGACTGATCATCCTCTCCACAGCATCCTGGAAGGAGTGGAGTATTCGGGAAGACTGGCCAAGTGGTCGGTGGAGCTTAGCGAGTTTGACGTCACCTACGTCCCTCAACTAGCCATGAAGGCTCAGGCGGTGGCAGATTTCTTGGCGGACTACACCGTGGAGGTAAACGAGGAAGAAGCACCCCTTCGAGTAGCTTGGGAAATGTTCATTGATGGAGCGTCAGGGAAGAATTCGTGTGGGTGAGGCATCATCCTGAACAGCCCCCAATGCACCAAGATAGAGCAAGTCGTCGACATTCACTTCCCGGTCACCAACAACCAAGCAGAGTATGAGGTCGTGATCATCGGACTCCATCTAGCCCGGGAATTGGGAATTCATGATATCCGAGTCTACTTCAACTCGATGGTGGTCGCTTCCCAGGTTCGAGGGGAATTCGAGGTGAGAGAACCAGTACTGTAACGCTAACTGGTGAAGGTCAAAGGTTTGGTTGGCACCTTTCGGTCTTTATCCATACAACATGTTCCGAGAGAGGAAAACGCCTGAGCAGATCGATTAACCAAGTACGGCCCCGTGGTCGGGGGAACGGTCACAGGATTGTTCCGACCCTCCATCGAGGAAGGGGAGGCAATGGACATCGACCAGCCCCCCTCTTGGATGGATCCCTTGGTGAATTTCCTAGCCACAGGCGAGTTGCCCTCGGAAGTTTAGGATAAGAGGTGATTCAGGTACAAATCGGCCTATTATTTATTGAGTGATGGGGTGCTTTACAGAAAGACCCTGTCCGGTCCTTTGGCGAGATGCCTATCCGAAGGAGAAGCCTTGCAGGTCCTGGAAGAGAATCACTCGGGTGAGTGCGGGAGTCATTCGGGAAGTCGGACCCTGGAAAAGTAGGTGCTGAGAGCAGGATATTTCTAGCCTACCATTAGGAAGGACACAGACGAGTTCGCAATGAGGTGTTCAAAGTGCCAACTCTATGCTCCGCTCTAGCTGCAACCAGCCCAGCGTCTCCGATCGATCACCACCCCCTGGCCCTTCGCTCTTTGGGAAATAGATCTGGTGGGTCGTTCCCCCAGGCAAGTGCACAAAGGAAGTTCCTTCTGGTAATGATCGATTACTTCTCCAAGTGGATGGAGGTGAAAGCACTAGCAAAGACAATCTCACTGATAGTAAAAAATTTCCTTTGGGGAGAAATCATATGTAAGCACGACCTATCTCTCGCCATCGTCACCGACAACGGTCCGCAGTCCGCCGGTCTTGAGCTCACAAGCTGCTGCACCCAACTCGGCATCGACCTTCGCTTTGCCTTAGTTCGTCATCCAAGGAGCAACGGTCAGATCGAGGCTGCCAACAAGGTCATCGTTAGCTTGCTAAAGAAAAAAGTGGAGAACCTGAAGGAAAACTGGGTGGAGCAGCTCCCCTCAGTCCTTTGGGCTTTGAGAACTATACCCACCACGGCAACCGACGAAACACCCTTCAAGCTATCTCATGGCTTGGAGGCCCTCATTCCAGTGGAGTTTGAGTTCAGAAGTCCTAGGGTGGTGGCAACAGAAGATGGAGACGAAGAATGGAGGCTCGAGAACGAGGAAGCGCAACGACTTTCACTAGACTTTGTAGAAGAGCTCCGTAACCAAGCCACGGTCCGCCAGGAGGAGATCAAGCGGAGAATGGCGAGACACTTTGACAAGCACATTCGGATCAAGCAATTCGACAAGGGGGACTTGGTTCTCACAAAGGTGGACGCCTGGGAAGATCCGCGGCGGTAGGTAAGCAACATTCCAATTGGGAAGGACCTTTCATAGTCTCCGAGGTATTAAAGACGGGTGGGTATCGCCTGCAAAATGTCGAGGGAAAGCTCCTGGGAAACACTTGGAGTGGAGACAACCTGAAACGTTTCTACTCCTAGTCGCAATGTAATGTCTTTTCATTTTTTTATGCTAAAATGAAGTGATAACACCTGTTACAAATGTGTAGTGCTTAAATATCTGGACGACAAGTATAAAGATAGGAAATCTCTGAATGTCCTCGAGCAGAGTGTTGTCATAAACCAGGCCGTTGCACTGGGCTCCTCCCCTGCAGGCTGGTTAATTGCCCCCTCGAGTGAGTTATATGTCCTCGAGCAGAGTGTTGTCGTAGATCAGGCCGTTGCACCGGGCTCCTCCCCTGTAAGCTGGCTACTTGCCCCCTCGAGTGAGTTATATGTCCTCAAGCAGAGTGTTGATGTAGACTAGGCCGTTGCACTGGGCTCCTCCCCTGCAGGCTGGCTACTTGCCCCGAGTAAGTTATATGTCCTCGAGAAGAGTGTTGTCGTAGACCAGGCCGTTGCACTGGGATTCTCCCCTGCAGGCTGGCTACTTGCCCCCTCGAGTGAGTTATATGTCCTCGAGCAGAGTGTTGCCGTAGACTAGGCCGTTGCACTGGGTCCTCCCCTGCAGGCTGGCTACTTGCCCCCTCGAGTGAGGTATATGTCCTCGAGCAGAGTGTTGTCGTATACTAGGTCGTTGCACTGGGCTCCTCCCCTACAGACTGGCTACTTGCCCCCCTCGAGTGAGTTATATGTCCTCGAGCAGAGTGTTGTCATAGAACAGGTCGTTGCACTGGGCTCCTCCCCTGCAGGCTGGCTACTTGCCTCTTCGAGTGAGTTATATGTCCTCGAGCAGAGTGTTGTCGTAGACCAGGCCATTGCACTGGGCTCCTCCCCTGCAGGCCAGCTACTTGCCCCCTCGAATGAGTTGTAGACCCTCAATCAGGTGAGGCTGGAGATCAAACCGTTGCGTGGTGATCCTCCACTGCATGCTGACTACTTGTCCCGTCGGGACTAAGCATCTGCCCTATCCTCAAAATCAAAGGAGTAACAGAGAGTCAAGCTCCCGATTAGGCCCAACAATGGGCCAACAAGCCCTACGCAAGTTTCATGATAAGGCGAAAAAGGGTTGGTGCGAGGCGAGTACTCTCGACACCCCCCCTGGCCAACGACCATCCACCTGCCACCTCGCGAAGAGCTATGACGCGAGCGAAGAGCTATGACGCGAGTAGACGATCGCCAAGCACAACGAAGTCTTCCCTAACGACCTCGCACTCCCAGCGCGTAAGTGGACGCGCGAATATTAGATCTACAGGAAGAACGTTCCTACACGAATCATAACTACGAGCGAGTACACCTTAGGGGCGAGTACGTCAATGAAAAAAGAAAAATCGCAGGCAAGGACACAGGGCAAAACACAATCACACAGAGAGATACACAAAGGAAGGCGAGGACGCCTGTCCAATAAAATGAGAATGGCGAGTATGCTAAGCAAGTTCATAAACAAGAAGAAAGAAAAGGAAACATTATTACAACAGCTAATTAAGAATAGAAAAGTAAGTTATTCGTCTTGATCGTCTTCCTCTGACTCGTCGGAAGAATCATTGCCTGGGTTTCCCGCCAGGGCAAAGCTCGCCGACTCGCGATACAGTTCTGGGAGAAGGACCTCGAGGTCGATTTGGGCCCCCTCCGCGGTAAGGCGGAATCGTCGCCGAAGACGCTCCTGGGTGTAGACCGATGTCGCGATGGCTAGCTGCCTGCGCATCTCGACAACTTGGGCGGGGGTGAACTGGAGAAGGGGGGCAGTTGACGATGACCCAACCGCTGGGTGACGGAGCTCCACCAACTCTGACTCCGCCTGAGCGAGGCGAGTACCGAGATAGTCGAATTCGCGTTGCGCGACGGCCAACTGCTCCTCCAGGGCAGATACACGCATCACTAGGGCGACCGAGGTTTCATAGAAAAAGAAGAGTTAATCGAAGAGGTTAACAAGCGAGTACGACTAAGGCGAGTAGGAGGTTGTACATCAGGAGGGGGAGCCTCCTTAGCTTTAAGCGCAACAAACTCCTCTTCCACCTAGGCCAGCTTCATTCCCTGCTCCCCGTAGGCTAAGCCTAGGTCGTAGAGTCGCCTATTAGATTGGAGTCCTCACCGCACAGTCTGATGAACCAGCTTGGCATTGAGAAGTGCGGAGCGGCTACTGAGGTAGACCAGCTCGGGGGTGGGAGCCTCCGCGAGAACCTCTGCGTCTTCGCGACCATATAGGCCGAACAGGAGGTTGTACGCAATCTCATTGGACTCCTCAAAGTCCTCCCAGGAAGGGAGGAGTGAACTCACGGAGACCCTATTTGAAACTGCACAGTGAAACTTCTGAGTATTCTCTAAAGGGTGTGAATAAAGTTTAAAAAAAATTGTTTATTATGCACAACACAATAAAAACACTTCTAACAACTTATGCATTCAGCTATCAAACACAGAATAAAAAAAGCACAGAATGCAGAAATAAAGTAAATGGACAACACAGAAAATCACAGCACAAATGAGACAAGAGCTATAGTGGTTCCCCAAAATATGGGTACTCCACTCTTCTACCACTTTGGTAGGAATACATTATTCAGTGTCTGATTCTTTTGATAAAGAGACTTTTAGAATCACTGAATCTTTTGGTAAGCAGACTCTTAGAACCAACCACCGAGTCTTTTGGTAAGGAGACTCTTAGAACCACTGAGTCTTTTGGCAAGGAGACTCTTAGAACCAAACTAGATCTTTTGGTAAGGAGATATTGAACCAACTGAATCCTTTAGAGAGTGATTCTAAGGACTCTTTACTCAGATTACAATGAAAAACAGAAAGAGTAAAAGAGAGAGGAAGAAGATGAAGAAGAATAAAGATGAAGAAGAATCTTCTGGTTGAATCTCCTTCAGCAATCACTGAGGATTCAGACACTTAGTGTTGTTCATGGATCTCTATTTCAGTAGATAAGTCCTTGCTGAGAGAGAGATGCAAGGACTGTTCTAGCTTTGATCCCATAATCTCTGTATTTATGTAGGCTTCTTGTTGTAAGAGAAGAGAAGATGAATAAGCCTTTCAATAATTCCTGTACAAAGATTTGTTGTACTGTCTGAGAGAGAGAGAGAGCTTCAGAAATAAGAAGACGGAAGAATAATAGAATTATTATCGTGCTCAATCTTCCTCAATATCCTTATTATTTTGTCGAATAGTGTTTGAATTCCTTTCCTCTTCTGTTGTTTCCCTAATAGGAATGTCCAAGGGATAATAATATTCTCCTTTTATATCTGTTGACTACCCGTCAATTCCTTTTTGAATATCTTCCAAAAATATCTTTATTGTGTCTCTGGAGTCCTTCTTTCCATTCTTGGTTATAAACGACCCGTTAGAGATCAAATCAATTACATGTATAACCTCTGAATCATCTTTAGAAAATAATAAAGAAGATATTCTGATTCTGTCTGTATTCGACGTATCGTCGAATACATTTGTCTTCTTATCGATGCATCTATGACTTCTAATAGAAGTTGCTTCGAAATCCTCCTCAGCTTAGAAATGAACTCTGCAGTCGACGTTGCGTCGAATACTTATCGACGTATCCATCGAGATGAAAGCCTAGACACAGAGCTCTTCCTTCTGCGTCGAATGTCAGTCCAAGTTGCGTCGACTTCAAATGCTGCTTCGACTAACTCTGTCTTCAGCGTCGAGTATATGTCGACGTTGCTTCGACTTCAACTTATACATCGACTTCCAGTCTGAGTTATTCTTACTTCTACTCGAAGTTACTTCGGCTTGCTGTCAAAGCTGCGTCGGCTTCTATTCGACGCAGAATTAGCTCAACTGAATTTTGGACTTTTTTGGACTGGTCTTTGACACTCTAATGAGAGTGTGACATCCTAAGACATCTATTGACCAAATAACCCTCTCTATACAACATGGGTAATGAATCCTAGATAATGAAATCACTTGTACATAATTTGAAAGATAAATCAAATGGTATTTTTCCCAACAATCTCCCTCAATTTATCTTAACAAATTTTACAAGTAGTTTAAGTGATTTCAATCATACTGAGAAATAGAATTGAGTACAAATTAATATACAATAAGCAAGAATGACACCATTGCATAGAAGCATAGACCAAATTACCAAAATGATAAACTCCCAATTGATCAGATTGTCTTCTATAGCTGTATTCTCAAACATGTTTACTGTGAATTTATAATAGAAATTTTTCATTTGTTGATTACCTATATTGTACTATTCTTTTGGAGGGATTTTTCTCTTCCTTGAGAAAACATGTGGTGTCACTTTTCTTGGTGGAAACACCAGGGGCTCATCCTCCTCTTCAGCAGCCTTGTCATCTTCTTTGTGAGGCTCACCCTGAATTAATACAACATTTTCAGCTATCTGGGCAGCCTCTTTAGCAATCTTTGTGACATCTTCTAAGAGTTGTTCATCCTCTGAGAGTTGTTCATTGGTGAGGGGCTCCCCCTGGGTTAATGCAATATGTTCAGTATTGAGGACAGCTTCCTGAGCAACTGTAAGAGGCTCCCCCTGAGTCAGTGCAGGCAGCTCCCCCTGAGTCAGTGCAGGCAGCTCCCCCCTGGATTTGTGCAAGCACTTCTAGAACAGGAGCTGAAACATCTGGAATTCCTTTTTTGATCAACAATAATTAGTCTATTGAATACAGTGATCCTATTAGGGTCACTAGATTCTAAGTTGTTATTATCTTCTGGGGCAAGAACTTCCTCTTCTTGAATAGTCTCCCCCTTCTGAACCTTACTTGCAAGTGAGGTTAAGAATGATCTTGTTACTCTGGAGGAACATATCACTGTCTTGATTGACTAGATAGATTCCTGTGAATCCTTCAGTTCTTTCTCTATCTGAGAGTATTTTCTGTTGAATTTTCTTGCTTGAGTCAATAGCAGATCAGCAAAGGTCTCAGTGGCTAGCCCCACTGTATTAGAAATTGCCTGATCAATGTCCAAGGAGTGGATAGGATGGGATGTAGAAGGTATATCAACAGTAGGAGAAGATAGGTTAATAGGAGGGATTTCTGTGGAAACACCATTGAGGTCTGTGAGATTTTGGTTGATAGGGGATTGTCTTTGATTATCTTCTAGGGTTATGGTAGATTGTGGTTGTTGTTGAGAAGAGGTCATTGCTGGAAGTTCGGTTGTTGTGTCTTGTGGAACTATTGCAGGATCTTGAGCTGGAGCATCACCTGGGAGGTCGGTTAAGACTGTCTCATGATCTTGAGGAGCTGGAGATGGAGGAGGAGAGGGTGCACCTTGACTAGGCTTTAGAATTTGTCTGGTCCAT
The DNA here is from genome assembly GCA_033032865.1 of Dactylorhiza incarnata. Lineage (NCBI taxonomy): Eukaryota > Viridiplantae > Streptophyta > Magnoliopsida > Asparagales > Orchidaceae > Dactylorhiza > Dactylorhiza incarnata. Next base: position 875,842 of record JAWHQI010000295.1, read on the forward strand.
TTGGAGAAGACGCCTATATTATTTAACTTTTCAGGAGGAATGAGCACTCCTTTTGATTTGTATACCATTGGGTAATGATGGAGCAGGACTTGGCTCATTATTCTCATGTATGCATTTTCCTTATGAGCATACTTATGACCAATCATCTTCAGGAGGCACCTCCCCCAATCGATTCTTTTATTGAGGACCAGTATTCCCATAATTTGAAGTTGATGTTTGGGAATCGCATCATGCACAGAAATCTTACACAGTAAGACTTTCCCAACAATGTCAGCCAAGAACCTATATTCCTCTGAGACATCATTCTTCTTTAAATTGATTGTCTTCTCTCTGTTGAACTTCATTATCTACAGTGCATTGTTGATCTCTGCCGCTGTCAGTTCATCCGAGTCATCACCTTTTGGTAGATCAAATGTGAGACTCAACATCTCCTCTGTGATGTCAATATCATTTCCTGAAATTCTTCCATGAAGAGATCCATCATCTCCAACATGGATGTTATCCTTTAGTTCTGTTAATTCGACATCATATATTTTGCATCTTGTCGAAATTAACTTCGTCAACCCCGCGGTTTGGAACAATCCGAGAATTGCCTTGAAATTGTCAGAAGCAGCATTGAAGGATTCAATATCCACATCGAATCTGGAGTTAACTTTAGGAGGGGTCATTGATTCTGTAGTACCTGCAGAAGTAAGACAAGGAAGAGAAAGAGAAGCAAGAGCAAGAACGCAAGAGAGCAAGAAAGCAAGAGAGAGAAAATTCGAAAGCGTAATATAATCTAACGACTGAGTTGCTTAAAAGAAAACGATTCGTCGCAACCTATGGTTGTATTCGAAGCAACGTCGAAAAGGAGTAAGTTCAGCGCGCCAAAACATGTAGAAGTAGCTTCTAAAAGCAAAATTGACTGCGCTTGGCATGTCGATGTTGCGTCGATTTGTAGTCGACGTGACTTCGAATTTATACAACAATTATTAAGTCGACGCATCCGTCGATATGAATTCGACGCCGCGTCGAATGCTATTCGAATTATCTATTTCAGGTAGCTCTCGAAGCTGGCTTCGAGTAGAACTCAACGGTGCGTCGAATTCTTTTCGACGCAATTCTGAATCTACAGTTGTATTTCTTTAAGAAATTTATGTTGTTTTCCCAACAATAGTATTTATTAAAATTAGCATTTATAAGATTATATGTTTGAATTAGAATGCAACATCAAGAGTTTTTAGAGAAGGAGTCACTCCCTTTGATTATTTTAAGTTCTATGTTGAAGAGTTAGTTTTCCCTTTCCCTGCATTATCTCTGAGGAAGGGACCCTAAGCTTTCCCGCGCATGTAGTTCAAACATTATCTCCGAGGAAGGGTACCCAGATTACCATGGACCATTGCTCTTTCCATTATAAGGTGATATGAAAGAAAAAAGTATTCTTTCATGATACCCTTTTGGATGACAGAAAATAGGTCTATCAGGCTAATATTTATTATCTTGATATTTGAAATTTGCATAGAATGCATCTTGATATAGTAGATCTGTAGAATGCCTAATGATTTTTCTCTTGGTTTTAGCCTTTCGATTAAGGTTCATTGATTTTTCTGGATTGTTCTTGCCTAGGGTGTTCTTCTCATTATTAGAATTCTCTTTATTAAATATATCTTGAATGTTGTTTTGTTCTCTAAACACTGGACTGTTCTCATCTATTTGATAGTCACTAGGTCTAACAAATATAACTCGATTTTTCCAGGCTGATTTGCTGGAGATTGTTGTGCTTGTTAATGTATCTCCTACTAGACCAAGATATTTAGATCTCATAGAGAGATTCTGTGTAATATCCTTGAGTTTTTGACTCCTCACATTGAGTGAGTCTTCAAAGGTTTTTGCCTTTGTAAATTTTTCTTTTAAGTTTGAATTTTCATTGGTTAATTTATCAATTTCTGTTTCCTTTTTATATAGTTGATTTCTTATGTCATAATTAATAGAATATAGATTTTATTTCTTAAGTTCTTCTAGTTCTTCCCCAACTTTGTTAGTTTCTTTTTGAAGTTTAAGATAATCTTGACAAAATTCTTTAAAACAGTTTTTTTAAATCCTTTGATGAGAAACCAAATTCTTCAAATAAAGATACCTGGTCTTCTTCAGTTGAGTCTTCTAAAGCCATCAGACAGACTTCTTCAGCAGCACCTTCTTCATCACTATCAGATGAAGAAGAACTTGACTCAGATTCTGAGTCACTCCAGGTTTCAGCTATGAAACCTTTTTCCTTCTTCTTATCCTTCTTTCCGAAGAACTTCTTCTTGTGCTCTTTCTTGTTGCTGCTTCTGTTCTTCAGGACATTCAGGGGCAATGTGCCCTGGTTTTCTGCATGCAAAGCAGATTATCTCCTGTTTTGAAGTCTTGTCAACCTGGGTTTGCTTGAGCTCCTTTCCTTTCTTCTGGAGTCTTCAAATTTGACCCACCTTCTGAATCTTCTAGCCAAGAGATTGAACATCTCTTCTTCAGAAGTGAAAGGCTCTCCTTCAGCAGCCTTCAGAGCAATAGTCCTTTCTTTAGGAGTTGAGACTTTCTCCTTGGCTTCTGTCTCAGCTCTGCTCTTTAGTAGTAACTCATAGGACTTGAGCTTGCCTAGTAGAGCATCTGTGGAGATTTCCCTATGGCATCTGGACTCTCTGATGGCCCAGATCTTTGAGTCGCAAGTGCTTGGGAAGCACGTGAGGAGCTTGTCATTTATCTCAGTTAGTAAGATCTTTTTGTCCAATTCCCTGAGCTCATTTATAATGATGTTGAATCTATCATACATCTCAGCAACATTTTCTTCGGCCTTCTTTTGAAAGTTCTCATATTGGAATATGAGAAGAGACTTTACGTCCTTTCTTTCATCTGAGCTACCCTCAACCAATTTGGTCAAGGATTCCCAGATTTCTTTTGCTGAGTTGCAGTCAACCACCTTCTGGAATATGTCATCTGACATAGTTGACACCAGAATGTTCATTGTCATGGCATCACATGCCTTCAGCATTTTCTTAGCATCAGTTCACTCTACTCTGGGGACAAGTTCTTGTGTCCCAGTCCCACTTGCATCTTTTCTGAATGGGACTGGAGGACCTGAAATAATAACACAAAATATTTCCTCATCAATAGAGTTCATGTAAAGTTTTATTCTGGCCTTCCAGAGTGTAAACTTATTCAGATTACAGACTGATGGTCTTGTGGATGCATAGTCCTTAGAACTCATTTTCTGAAAATAAATTTTAAAATATAAAATTTGAGTGAGAGGATCTTTTGATCAACCTCCCTCTGATACCAATTGAAAGTTCACAGTGAGACCTCTGAATATTCTCTAGGGGGGGGGGTGAATAGAGTTTAAAAAAAAAATTTTATTTATTATGCACAACATAATAAAAACACTTCTAACAACTATGCATTCAGCTATCCAACACAGAATAAAACAAGCACAGAATGCAGAAATAAAGTAAATTGACAATACAGAAAATCACAGCACAAATGAGACAAGAGCTATAGTGGTTTTCCAAAATATGGGTACTACACTCTTCTACCACCTTGGTAGGAATACAGTATCCAGTGCCTGAGTCTTTTGATAAGGAGACTCTTAGAACCACTGAGTTTTTTGGTAAGGAGACTCTTAGAACTAACCATTGAGTCTTTTGTTTAGGAGACTCTTAGAACCACTGAGTCTTTTGGCAAGGAGACTCTTAGAACCACTGAGTCTTTTGGCAAGGAGACTCTTAGAACCAAACTAGATCTTTTGGTAAGGAGATCTGGAACCAACTGAATCCTTTGGAGAGGGATTCTAAAGTTTCTTTAATCAGATTATAATGAAAAACAGAAAGAGTAAAAGAGAGAGGAAGAAGATGAAGAAGAATCTTCTGGTTGAATCCTATTTCAGCAATCACTGAGGATTCAGACACTTAGTGTTGTTGATGGATCTCTATTTCAGTAGATAAGTCATTGCTGAGAGAGAGAGAGAGAGAGAGAGAGAGAGAGAGAGAGAGAGATGCAAGGACTATTCTAGCTTTGATCCACAGAATCTCTGTATTTCTGTAGGTTTCTTGCTGTAAGAGAAGAAGAAAATGAAGAAGCCTTTCAATAATTTCTGTACAGAGATTTGTTGTACTATCTGAGAGAGAGAGAGCTCCAGAAAGAAGACAGGAGAATAATAGAATTATTGTCGTGCTCAATCTTCCTCAATATCCTTATTCTTCTATCGTATAATGTTTGAATTCTTTTCTTCTTCCGATGTATCCCTAATAGGAATGTCCAAGGAATAATAATATTCTCCTATTTCTGTTGACTACCGGTCAATTCCTTTTTGAATATCTTCCAGAAATGTCTTTATTGTGTCTCTAGAGTCCTTCGTTCCATTCTTGGATATAAATGACCCGTTATAGATCAAATCAATTCCATGGATAACCTCTGAATCATCTTTAGAAAAGAATAAAGAAGATATTCTAATTCTTTCTGTATTCGACGTAGCGTCGAATACATTTGTCTTCTTATCGACGCACCTTTGACTTCTAATAGAAGCTGCTTTGAAATCATTCTCAGCTTAGAAATGAACTCTGCAGTCGACGTTGCGTCGAATACTTATCGACGTATCTGTCGAGATGAAAGCCTAGACTCAGAGCTCTTCCTTCTGCGACGAATGTAAGTCCAAGTTGCGTCGACTTCAAATGCTGCTTCGACTGACTCTGTCTTCTGCGTCGGGTACATGTCGACGTTGCATCGACTTCAACTTATACATTGACTTCCAGTCTGAGTTATTCTTACTTCTATTCAAAGTTACTTCGACTTGCACTCGAAGCTGCGTCGACTTCTATTCGACGCAGATTTAACTCAACTGAATTTTGGCTCTTTTTGGACCGGTCTTTGACACCTTAATGAGAGTGTGACATCCCAAGACATATAATGACCAAAATTACCCTCTCTATAGAACATGGGTAATGAATCCTAGATAATGAAATCACTTGTACATAATTTGTAAGATAAATTAAAGGGTGTTTTTCCCAACAATATTCACCATCGGGTCACATATCAGCAGCAGGTTCCCTTTGGCGTCATCGCTCCTCATCCCCAAACTGAAGTTTGTGTGGGCCACAGGATCTGGGGGCGGACTCGCTGGACGAGAAGGGGGAGCGCTCCCTATCCTTCGCGATCAACCGGACCCTTGCCCTTATCAACGGCTGGAGGCGTCTCGCTGTCGTCCGGGATCACGTTCCCGGCGAGAACATCTTCGAGGAGAGGCTCCCTCGGATATGGTCGCGAGGCCTCACAAGGGGAGCGAGTAGGGATGGTACGCTCACCTATAAGAGGAATAAAAAAAGGAGAAAAAGAAGACTCTGATTAAAGTTAGTTCTAGCAAGCATAGAAGAGCGATAGGTGTTTGGGCGAATACTACCCGGAACTTACCTGCCCCCGGGTCCACGAAGGAGAGCTGGTACATGCCTCGCCACAAGTGGACGACGTCCATGGGCTTGTCCTTCAAAAACTTGTAGAGCTCTAGCTCGTCCCCCTTTAGGCGAGACGGCTTATATTCTACTTATGTTCGTTGGAGAGGGGCGAAAAGAATGCTCCCGAACTCGCCCCGCACCAAGACAAACTTGTCGGTCCAATGATGGATCTTGTTGAGCGTCTCAGTGACTTTGACGCACACGCTGGTGAAGAACAGGGTGTCATCACCTGTCGCCTTCAAGGTTAAGACTTTGCAGAATGCAAGAAGGCTGAACTCAATCTTCTCCTCGCGCAGTTAGCAAGCATATGCGACCAGGGAACTGATCGCGTTCGGGTTGACCTGCGCGGGGATCATCCCGAAGTGACGGAAGACCTGGCGGATTTCAGGACACAAAGGCAGCCTCAACCCCACCTGGAAGTGTGCCAGGGGGAAGGCGAGTTCATCGCGGAAGAAAGTGTTGATGAACTCGCCGGGAGAAGGCTGCCTCGCAATATAGCACGGTGGAAAATAGCGGGCTTCGAAGTCGCTTAGCTCCTCGCCCGTGGTCAGCGAGCTCGGAAAGTTATGGGCCCTGAAATTGTGGACGCAGAAGGTGCGTCCATCCTCAGAAGGCTCCTTCATTATGACTAACGATGAGCGAGTAGATGGTCTGAGGGGGAGGTCTGAGAGGAAGAGAGTGGTTGAAGGATAGGGAAAGCGTACCCTCCCTCCGAAAGGGGCCCACTATTTATAGCCCCCAGCCCAAAGCCTAGTCGACCAATCAAGGACGCGAGTACGCGAAGGCGAATAGACCTATCAAGGACGCGAGTACGTGGAAGCGAGTATCCTGTTAATCGACACGTGAATGAGAGTAAGAAACTAGACATCAACAAGAAAAGAGAAGGGCACTGGAAAATTAAAATTCTACAAAAAAATTGCGCAAGTATAGAAGAGCGAGCACAAAAGGGCCGCCCTGGGCAAACCATGTACATTAAAAAGATCCCCGAGGGGTCGCAAGTACATAAATTACATCCAGTGTCAAAAGTGGAACTCAATCCTGCAGTGTCGAACGATCTAGAAGCCTCAGTATGGCGCCCGGGACCGTGACCTGGGCGACGGGTGCGGTGAGGATGGCGAGCCCGCCAAGTAATATTGTGGGGGGCTGCTCGTAGGTCTTCTCGAGCCTTCACCAGGATCTCCTCGCTTCGCCATATGTGATCCTCGCCCCGCTTTATGTGTTCTTCCAACAAGGAGGCCTCACATACGGTGCCCGCCACTTGCGCGAACCGGTGGAGATCGTCTTCGGTGGCTTGTTGGCGAGTCTCAACTTCGTACAACCTCGTCTCTAAATCCGCCACCCGAGCATACAGGCCTTCCTCGCCCTGCTGCTGCTGTTGGAAGTGCTCCGCTTATGCTAGGCGAGTTCCAAGATCAATCAATCACTGGTTCACCTCAACGAGCGGCATAGCCATTAAGGAGTCATATGCTTGAAGGACAACGATGTGGAGAGCCCACTATCCCTCATTAAAGCCAGGCGGATCGGAGAGGAGCTCCCTCAAAGGTGTAGACACGATAGGCGACGGAGATCCCAGAAGAGAGTTGGTGGATGACGACTGGAGAAGTTGATGTGTGTCTATCTGAAAGAGAGAAGTCCGGCGGTGAGGGAAAATGGTAGAAATAAAGAGGGTTAGAGAGACAAGCGGGGTGAGTACCAGCAAGAGCAATGCCTTCATCCTGAAGCTGAGGCGGGTCTGCCCGAAGTCCTTCGGTGGAGACGGGTAAGTGGAGGACCAAGCCCGTCCCCCAGACATGGGACCCATCACCAAGGAATTTCCTCCAGAAGGAGGGAGAATAGGCTGACGACCCCTGACAGATGCTGAGACGGCTGAGAGAGGTGAGCCTGAGTCGAACCTACTCACCATGGGGCCGAAGAAGACGTTGTGGCTAGGCCCCTCGACGACGACTCGACAAGTTGCAGTTCAGGCTGCAGCTGACGGCAAGAGGGCACTGCAGAAAATAAAGAGTTATGTTTGGCCCAAATTAGGCAGGTGAAGAGGTAGTACCCTTTCCTGGCACAACGACGTGGCGAATAGGAGGGGGTGGCGGAGCATCCGTGTCGTCAAGAGGCCGCCCTCCATCCCTGACCCCTCCGGTCGTGGTCTCGATCTCGCCCTCACCTTGTCGAAGAGGCAAGTCAGTGTTGGGCTCTTCGTTAATAGACGAGGCGGCGAGCCTCTTAGGTGGAGGCCCGCATCTTGCGGTAGACTCGGGATCAGTAGAGGACTTCTCGTGGGGGGCAGGATCGACCATCCTCTTTCTTTTATGTTTTTTCTTCCTCGCAGAGTCAGGAAGGAAGGGGCTCAGGAACTCGCCAATGAGGTTGAGAACGGCGGCCGCCTCGGGCTCATCATCAGCAAGCGCCCGGTTGGTGGCCACTGAAGAGCGCCCTCCAGAAGCCATCTCTCAGCACGAAGGATCGACAGCATCACCCCCATTCTATTTATAGAGGAATACCCAGCGCGCCAGATCTCGCCAAATAAGGGTTGGAACTCTTCTTTCCGACCTCTGCCGAGCTCGCAAAGAGCGGAGATTGTGTACCACCCGTATTCGGCGAGTAAACCCAACATTGACCTAACTCGCCCAAGGTAAGATGAGGCGAGTACGCCCTCCCTTTCCCTTCTCGACGGCATAGCCTCTTCTCGACGTTGTGTGATTCGTCTAGACGATATGAACAACCCGTCTCGACGACAAAACCCATTCTCGCCCAGAGCAAGATGAGGAGAGTGCGATGGGACCTCAAGCGAGCCCGCCTCACTCGAACTCGCCTAAGGAGAACTCGCCCCCGACAAGCAGGGGGGAGTCTGGTCGCCTCTGTCGTACTCGCTCAAGGAGGGAGCGAGGCGAGTTCTGGTCAACCCAACTCATCATTCCTCCCTCGCTATCCGCAGACCAGTAGGGGTTGCGGTTAGCATTTGTGAAAAGGCGCGCGGAGCTTTTCGCAGACCATTTGGGTCTGCGTATAACAATTTGGTTAAGGCGGAAGGAGCTATCCGCAGACCAGTAAGACTACTTTTCCCTTAGAATGATTTGCCTATAAATAAGACCCATTATTTCTCAGATCAGCATTGATCCAGCCCCCAAGAGAGTCTGTGCTTTCCTCCTTTCACTTTCGTGCTATCTGAGACACAGACTCGGTCATTGGTTTTCTGATGGGAAGTCAAGTAAGATTTCTGGGTTAGTAGCAGGACCTCCTCGCTGCAGCCAGTGGGTCTGTTCTTAGGCAATTATCCACCGTACTGTGAGGGTCAATTCTCAGCTCAAAATACTCAGACCTAGGGACCGAACGAAGAGAGAAGTAACTCAAACTACTCCTCAAGTCTCGAACATAGTTGAACAGGTATCCGGGTTTCAACAGCTAGCGACGTGTCAAATGGAGCCTTAAGTTCAATTTTTTTTATTACCAACTTGCTCTATAACTTTATGCATCGGGTCAGTTTCAGTTCTAAATAGATCGAGCCAATCCGAACTTATATGGATCGGTTCTTAATTTTGAGTGGAACCGATCTGAACTCCAGTGTAGCACCCCTACCACTCCACAAAATATTGCGGTTGGTGGTTGTTAGATTTTTTCTGTTGGGTGGACTCGTTTCATCAAGACGTCCCGTTAAAGTCGTACGCGAATATTTGAGTCTATTTGGACTCCTGCGAGTGCGTGTTAATTTAGTCGCTGCGAACGATCGAAGCCTGTGATTGGTGGGCCAGATTGTCTCATAAATTCAGTACGCGAACTCGGTCTCGCCCTTGACACGATTTTGGCATGTTCATGAATATATATTTATGGAGTTTTTATTTGAGTTTTAAATGGAATTTATTTTGTCCATTTAAATTTTAGTAACTCCATTTCTGGGTTTCTTCTATTAATACTCAAATTAGAGATCCATGAATCATTCTATTCGGCGTGAACAAGGGTGAAAATCCCGTGGTTCTCTCTCTCCATTTTTGTGTAACTGTCAGTTTTCCTCTTCCTCCATTGGATCTCTCTCTCCATTCTAGCTTCAGATTTTCTGGGTTGGAGAAATATTTTCCACCGACGCTTCGACGCTCCTCCCGACGCCGTCGAACGTGGCTCTCCCTTCTAGGCGGACTGCAACCCGATCTTCACGTTCCAGGACTGGACTACCACGGCGAGGCTCTCCTTTTCCTTCAGATCTCGAGAGGGCAGGTTGGGGCAAGATTAGATCGGACCCTTTTCTTTTTCCATCAAAGAGATCACTGGATCTCTACATCGCTGGAGCCAAAGTATATTTCCCTCTCATCTGGAGAGAAAGTAGGAGCGGGTCTAGATCTGAGAAGATCATCCAGATTCCATTCAGATCTAGTGGAGATCAGGAAAATTCACTCACAGCCCTTTTGAAACAGTCGGCTTGGTGTTTTATGCAAGGAAGAAATCTCCTCCTCAAGGTTTTAATTTTGGAGTTGACAGGTACTTGATGCGTGATTTAATTAATGGGTATATTCTGAATGATCTAAGTGATATACAGTGAATCAGCTAGATCTTCACTATTGAGAATCCCTTTTCTTTTTCTTATCAGAGCACAACACATAGATTTTGTACCTTAACTGTGGATAGTAATTGACGCAACACATATAGATGTGTATGCGCACTTAATATAAGTTGAATTATTACTTGTGCTAACCTTCTTTTATTGTAGAGATCAAACCTTTAGAAAGTCTTGCATGATCCGCTAACGCCGCGGAACTCATAAGGAAGAATACTTCAAGATTATTGGGTATCGCGGCCATCATGAAGAACGAGCAAGAATCTAAGAACGGTATAAATTAATTTCTGCACTTCAGTTACTGTTCGTTCAAGCTCTCTTCATTGTGTGTTCTTAATATAGAAAAATTAATTTCTACATAAACTCCAATTAGAGATTGATAGCATTTGGTTAAGACGATCCTAGGAGCTTAATACGCCGCTGCATTCATTTGAATTTTTCGATAATACTAATTCACCGTAGCGACACTTACTCCAAATTATCTAACAGTGGGCAGTTAGGCACCCAAGAAAAAAATACCTCAAAAGCAATATTAGTTTCAACATGAAGAAGAAAGGAATATACTTGGATTCCAGCATGACTGCACAAGTAGAAGTCAAACTCAGTGGGATGGCAAATTGTTGTATGGACTACGGTGCCTGTTTTATATTATTCGCAAAAATATAAATGTAATTAGAAAGGAGAGCTGTGTATCTACAAAGAAATGAAATTATTATAGGAAAGAGGCTAGTAAACCTAAGAGGATGTTTCCACTCTCATCAACTGACTGCTAGACCTCGTGGTCGTCGGCGAAAAATCTGGTGTGATGGCGCTTTTGAACGACCACGAAAGTAACAGGAGGCTGATAGTCGGGCTCCAAAGAAGCACAAGCCTGCAGACATTTCAGTAATAACTTTATTAAAAAAATGATTATCTTTTCAAAACATGCTGAAACACTCAACGTTCAGTTTATAAAAATATTTTCGTTTTACAAAAAACGATTTTTATAGTCAGTCGAAATAAATACAGCTTTTCTTATTATTTCTTAATAAATCTTACAACGTTACATTGCTCCCCTATATATATACATCAGAGGGGAACTAAATACATGATCTGAGATGTGGGACTAAATACAAAAAGGAGGAGTCGGCTATACGCACACCAATTGGTGCTAAACGCACACTAATTACCAACACTCTCCCTCAAGGTGGGCGAAAGATATCCACTAAGCCCATCTTATCACACAACCTCGATAAATCCAGTGACTTAAGTCCTTTAGTTAGACAATCGGTCACTTGGTCTTTTGTAACCACATGCCCAAGCTATCATCATGCCGCACCCCAACATGGGGGGTGCAGTTTGGCGGCACCCCCATGGGAGGGTGCGGTTTGGCGGCACCCCCTGGGAGGGTGCAGTTAGGCGGCACCCCCATGGGGGTGCGGTTTGGCCGCACCCCACCACGGGTGGTGTGGTCGCACCCCTTAAGGGGGTGCTGGCTACCCGCACCCCAGTAGTGGGGTGTGGGCTAACCGCACCCCAGTAGTGGGGTGCGCCCATGACCATACCCAACGCTGACGAAGCACGAATCGCGTGCCAGCGGATTCCTCCACCCCTATGATCATGGGTTGGACTTTGACCCCATTAACTCCAGTTCTTTTTAGTGGAGCCTCCTCTAAACGCACCCTGAGAGTGTCTATGAATCTATGGGTGCACATCATAAGTCCCCCAAACCCTCGGAGTCTGGACTACTGCGTGGAGGAGTTCGGAGGTTTTTCTATCTTCTTTTGTGGCGGTTGTATCGGAGTTGTTGCCGAAGGATGAATGCAAGGTTGCTTTCACTTCATGTTATGCGGTCTATTCTCGATACGTATAGTACGTCATTGTGTTGGCGCTTTGGCGTCTTGCGACTATATTTTCCTGGTTACTTTTGAAGTATCGTTCTGTTACGCAAAACGTTGTAGTGATGACCTGGTGTCTTGTGACTCCATTACTCCATATGACGTTTCTTCCAGTGTGTTTGTTTAAAGGGGGAACATGCCCCGAAGTCAACGGTGAAGAGTGTTAGTCTTCAAACCGAGGATAACCGTACGAGCGACAAACCCTTACAGCTATGGGGGAACAGGCCCCAAAGTCGATGGTGAAGAGTGTTAGTCTTCAAACCGAGGATGACCGCACGAGGGACGGGCCCTTATAGTTCTAAGTCTTATTATGACAGTTCGAACGCACGGTGGCGAGTAGCCCAAGCAGCGCGGTGGCGAGATGCCCAAGCAGCGCGGTGGCGAGTAGCCCAAGTAGCGCGGTGGCGAGTTGGCCAAGCAGTGCGGTGGCGAGTTGCCCAAGCAGCGCGGTGGCGAGATACCCAAGCAGCGCGGTGGCGAGATACCCAAGCAGCGCGGTGACGAGATGCCCAAGCATCACTGTATATATAAATATATATATATATATATATATCTATATATATATATATACACACACACTGCATTAAAGAGAAATATTGTCTTCCATGCAACATTCAAAATTGTCTAATATAGTCTAATTGTTTTTATCAAATAACTTACCATATATTATAATATATTTTAAGAAAATAAAATGCAATGTCTATTTAAGTAATTGTATCATATTCCTAAATTAAAAGTAATGATAAAAATTCATAAAATTTTAAAAGTTTTTAGTAAAGCTCCTATACATACTACTACTATGTAGGCTATCATTAGACATGTCGATTTTATTAATGTTGATTTGACAGCCTGCCCCCACAAGTACTTTGGTACCTTCATTGATATCATCATGCTCCGGGTTACTTCTAGAAGGTGTCTGTTCTTCCGTTCGGCTACTCCATTCTGCTCTGGTGTATATGGACAAGTGGTTTGATGTTGGATTCCTTGTGAGGAAGAGTACTCTCCAAACGCTCTGTTAGTGTACTCTGTCCCATTGTCAGACCGCAACACCCTCAACACTGCACCGTATTGAGTTTGAACCTCTTTGTGGAAATCCTTGAAGCAGGCGAATACATCACTTTTGTTTTTCATTAGATAAAGCTAGGTGACATGAGAGAAACAGTCAATGAAAGACACAAAATATCGAAATCCATTCACAGTAGGTGTGAGACATGGTCCCCAAACATCAGAATGCACAAGATTAAAAGAATGAGAACTCCTACTACCAGAACTGGAATAAGAGTTTCTGGTATGTTTTCCTAACTCACAAGCATCACATACAAGTTTGTCATGATTTGCTTTCTTAAACAAAATGTGATACATTTGACTTAAAGCAACAAAAGAAGGGTGACCCAGACGCCGATGATGGAGTAGTAGCACGCCCTCCAAGCTATTTCTGTCTCCTGCAGTACTCTTTATAACAGTTGAAATAGCTGAGTCTATACTTTCCCTATCCAGGTACCACAAGCCACTATGTCATGTGCCAGCCCCAAGTCTCCTGCCTGTCCCTTTCTCCTGGAAGATCACATTTGGGATATCAAACAAAACAACACATTTTAGTTGAGATACAATGACACTAATGGATAAGAGATTCATAGGAAAGGAAGGAGCATGCAAAACATTGGACGGAGTCAATGTGTTGGTGCATTGCACAGTGCCCTTACCAACCACTGGTTGAGCAGTGCCATCAGCAGTTTGAATGCATTCTGGGACTGCTAGGGGAGTATACGAACGCAATTCCCTGGCATTCCCAGTGACATGTCGAGAAGCACCAATATCGATTATCCAATCTGATGATTTGGTGGTGGATATAGATGCGAGGGCAAGTGTATCACCAGTACCTGTGGTGGAGTGAGCAAAAGAGGCAATATTACCCACAGACGTTGTGGGTGTGCCATCCATCACACCTTTCTGCTTCCTTTGCATTAGCTGGTGGTATGCATCCAAAATATCCTGCTCTTTTGGGTGACCCATATCAGCAATACCTTCTTTTGCCACCTCCTCGCTTATCATGAGATTCGCCCGATAACCTCCTCGTCCACCACCTCTACGACCTCCACGACCGCGTCCGCGACCTCCAAACTTTCCCCTTCCACCTGCATCCCGATCTTTTGGTGGCTTGGGAAAAGTTATCTGGAGATGACCAATTTCACCACAATTGTAACATTGTCGTGTCTCACTCTTGTATCCCTCGTACCCTTGATTGGTGACCGCTAGAGCCGATTTCTCTCCCGGAAAAGTGGTTCCACCAGACTGGAGCCTAATCCTGCTCTCCTCCTGCATCATGGCCGAGATTGTCTCATCCAGGGAGGGAATCTTTGGCTGAGCGAGCAACATCGCACTCCTTTGCTCAAAAATCGGGTTCAACCCCCTCATAAAGTGCATAGTCCTCCGCTGAGCATCTCGTTCCCCCTTTGTGCATTCAGGGTCTTTGCAGCATGCGGTTGGAGAAAAATAATCATAGTCTGCCCATAGTCGCTCTAGATCTGCGACATACTCCTGGATAGAGCGATCTCCCTGGGTTACAGCCTCTATCTCCCGCTCGATCTGGAACACGCGCATGTTGTTTTCGACTCCTGCGTAGAGCCTTTGTAACTTCCCCCAAACATTGCTTACAGTCTCTATGCCATCCACCGTGATAACGATGGACGTGATCATCGAATTTAGGAGCCAAGTGTGTAACAGACTATGCTTGGTTTTCCGCTCATTGTACCCATCCGAGTCCTTCTCTGACTCCTCCTTCTCGCCAGTCAGATAGCCCTCCAGGTTCCTTCCGGAGAGAGCCCTTTTCACCCGACGCGACCAGCTCAAGTAAGTGGCTTGTCCGACGAGCTTCAGCTCCACAGGAGGGAGATCGAGCTTCACCGGAGGCGATTGCGACTGAGCGGATCCTTCGCCTTTGGACATCCATAAGAAATCGAAGAACACCTTGAGGTCTGCCTCCTCTAGTTTGGCCACTAATTTCTCCATGAGTAGCACAACTATTGATTTTTTTATTTTTTTTTTATTTTTTTTCGCAAATGAATTTCTCTGGACACCCCTCGTAAGATCATAATGCCACCACACACGTGGATAAGAGGTGCTCTTGCCGCACGCTGATTGTCGCAACAACCTCACGCGCTCCTACCGCTACTCCCGCGCAAGCGCCGCACCTCCCGTGCAAGCGCCGCACCTCCCGTAAGGAGAAGTTGCTCCTCCGTACGCGCACGCGCTTCTCCGCATGCGCTTCTCCGCACACGCTCCTCCTACCGCTCCCCTGTTGTCGTGCCACTACCGCAAGGAAGCTGCTCTCCTTGCCGCGCTTCTGTGCTCTTGCTGCCGCACAACGATGTGCGCTCCTGCCGCACTGCGCGCTCCTGCCGCACTGCGCGCTCCCGCCGTGCTGCGCTTTGTCGCGCTTCTCCCCGCGCAACCGCGCAACTGCCGCACTCCCTGTGCAGGTGCGCAAGTGCCGCAAATGCTGGCCTGCATCTGTGCAATTGCCTGCGTCGAGAGGAAATCCCGCAAATACCGCGTCTGCGCAAAATGCGAACAAAGGTGTTGTCGCTGGGACTTCTAGCGTGACGTCGAGAGGCTTCTTCCCGACCTCACCGATCTCTGCGGCGGCGACTTCTAGCGCGGCGGCCGACGGTAAACCCTATGCGAAGAGGATGCGAACAAAGGTGTTGTCGGCGGCCTCGGGCTCGCCGACCGCCCTGGGTTCGTCGGCGTAAACGCCGATGAACCCAGGGCGGCCGGTGGCACGGGATTTATATAAGTGTATATAGCATTCTCCATGCTCTAACCGTGCTTTCATTTCCCACCGTTGGATCTTTCATATGTTTTATCCGAAACATCTTTAATATAAAAAAATAAAAATAAACTTCCCGGGAGAGAGAGAGTGAGAGAGAGAGAGGAGAGAGTGTGACGGAGAGGGAAATAGAGGGAAAAAATAATCTTTTTAAGTATATACGTGTTTTTTACAAAATAAATATTGTAATATTGATGTATATTTTTTTACGGTCATTTCGAGTACTCATATGTATATGTTGTGGGCGCAGCCCGCAGACGCATCGAGCATGGGCTTAGCCCATGCTGAGGTGGGCGAAGCCCGCCTGGATGCGGCTGACGGCCGCCCGACAACATCGCGTCGGGGGTGGGCGAAGCCCGCCGTCGCCGGCCGAGTACTGTCGCGCTTGGACGTAGGGGCGGGCCCCGTGTCGGTCACTCGTGTATATATATTTAACTACATAAAAGAAGTAGTTTGGAGTTGTAGAATTAATTTTAGTCATCCAATATGTGACAAGTTTTTAATCTCGGTCATCCAATGAGGAGAGAGAAAGAAAGAGAGAAGAGAGGGGAAGAGAATCTTTATAGCCCTCATATACCTACATTTAGGGATAAGAGAAAGGGGGAGAGAAGAGAAAGGGAGAGAGAAATTAAAATTTTAGGTAAAAATATAATTTTTTTACAAAATAAAAATAGGAATATTTATTCATATTTTTTTACGGTCATTTTAAGTACTCATACGTATATGTTTTGAATAAAGGTAAGTGCTCATATGCGGGCGCAGCCTCTTCATTGGCGTGCGGTCAAATCGCACCCCTTGGGGGTGCGGCCAAACCAAACCGCACCCCTTGGGGGGTGCGGCCAAACCGCACCCCTTGGGGGGTGCGACCAAGCCGCACCCTCCCCATTGGGGTGCGGCCAAGCCGCAATCCCCATGGGGGTGCGACCAAGCCGCTCTCCCCATGGTGGGGTGCGGCCAAACCCTTCCCCCACCTTGTGGGGGATGCAGCCGAAACCTCACCTCCATCGGCGGGTGCGGGCGGAGTCCAATTTCTCCTTAGGGGAAGCAGTTTCCCGATCCCCGAGTTCGTTGCACGCTCGGAGTACTCTCGCGTCCGTTGAACGCTCAGAATGATCTCGTGTTCGTCGCGCGCTCAGAACGCTTTCCCGCACGCTCAGAACGCTTCCCCGTTCCCGACGCGTGCGCATTTAACATTTCCTAATTTTTCAGATTTCAGGATCCATTCGTCGCCTTCATCGCCATCAACGAAGCTGCCCGATCTGCCGGAACTGCCCGAAAGGCGAGATAGTCATTTACGAAAAATGGTGATTCGTGTGCTCCGAATCGACAAACGTGATTCGCCTGTCAGGTGGTTACAGTGGTTACAACGGCAAAATTACCAGACTACCCCTGCCCAAGGCTATAAAAGGAGCTCAGGGCCTTCATTTCAAGACACCTTGCCTTCTGCACCCGAGAGAGCTCTGCGAAGATTTCCTCTGAGGTCTCCTTCGGTGCTCGAAGATCTCCTTCGGCCATCGAAGTCTCCTTCGTGGACTTGGAGATTTCCTTCGCTTCGGAAGTCTACCTTCCTAAGTGATCCGGGAACCTTCGGATCCCGAAAGGCGACTCAGCATTCTCACTTTTGTTCTCACTACTGTTCTCAGAAGAAGTACTTAACTTTCTGAGAGGTGGTCTGTCACCCTCGGAGTTCTCTCTCTCTACCATTGTAACGAGTAGCGGCCTGTCGCGCTCGAATTCTAAGTTTCCAATTGTAACCTCCCATAAGATAGTGGAAGTTGGCCAGCACAGCTCCAGCCACGTGATTTTTCACCCTTTCCGGGTTTTCCACGTTAAAAGTCATCGTGTCACTTATCGATTCATCCATTGACTGTTTGCGTGCTCGGTTCGCTTCCAAGCTATGGTGGTCAATTCGACCGGTCTACCAGAGCACCCGAGCGATCCGTAATTGTTTGGCGCCCATCCCCCTCTCATTCGCTTATCAACGTACCTCTTGCAGAAGAGGCAGTGCTTGCGCCCGCAGCAGCACTAGAAGGGCGCATACGACAAATGGAAGAATGACAAACCGAGATGCTGACTCTCGTGAGAAATATGGGGGCTCCTAGAGCTCCGGTTCAACCTCCAGTGTTGAACATTTCGCCTCCCCCGGCTGCAAATCATGTTCCGAATGAGGAGGCCGCTCGGGAGGAAGATGTCTCGGAAGAGCTCTCTGATGCCGCAAGATCCATTCATCCTGCTCCGCCGGCCAGAGGACCGGAAGCCGATCACCATCACCAATGCCGGGGAAGAGCTGGCCTCGGGCAAGTTGTAGAAAGAACCGCTCGAGAAGAGATACGCGATATGATAGCGGAAGAGTACGGTCAGGCGGGGCGACGCGCAACTCTCGCCCACCGCCCCGTGCACCACGACTCCCCACTATCGCCTCAGGTCTTGGCCCATCCAGTTCCGAATGGTTTCAAGCTCCCCAGCATCAAAACATTTGACGGGATGGACGATCCATTGGAACACGTCAATCACTTCACTACCATCATGAGAATTTACAACGCCCCCGTCCAGCTCCTATTTCAGGTGTTCCCGGCAACCTTAAAAAAACAAGCGCGCACTTGGTTCCATTCTCTGCGAGATAGGACCATCAACAGCTTCGCAGAAATGGCGCAACAGCTCGTGGACCAGTTCATCGCCAATCGCAGAATTATCCGAGACTCCTCCCATCTCTCAGGAATCCGCCAAAACGACGGAGAGACCCTTAAGGATTTTTTCCGGCGCTTCAATACCGAGGCTCTGCAAATCCCGGGGGTCGACCCCGAGCTTTTGCGGGGAGTTTTCCTTGGGGGCCTCCGTCCAAGTGGCTTTTACTCGGCTCTAATGAGGGAAACCGTGCCAAGTTATCCCGACCTCGTTCACCAGGTGGAAGCTCAGATAGCGGCCGACGAGGCCATAGAAGCACACCGCCAGCAGTTCGAAGGGTGCCAAAAGAGAAAAAGGGGGTCCGAGCAGACCCCCATATGGGCAAGAAAAACGACGTGGTAAGGAGCGTTGCGGCGATGAACGTCGTCGCGACCCCCGAAGAGATCTAGGTCCGCGGCCTCCCAGGGTCTACACCCCCATTAAACACCACCAGAACTAATGTGCTCTACGCCATTCAGAACAATCCGGAGTTCCACAGGCCAAGGGTGCCTATCCCAAGTCCGAGGAACGACCAGTCGAGATATTGTGAGTTCCTCGAGTTCCATCGAGGAACTGAGCATACCACCGAAGAATGTTCTAGACTGAAAGATGAAATCGAGCGTCTCGTCCGCCAGGGACTCCTGGGAAGATTTCTACAGGGCCAGGTTCCCAACCAGCCTCAGCCACCTAGGGAAACGAGGGAGCAGCCTCCCGCTCCCCGAGGCGCGGTAGGGGGAAGGCCGATGGTGGGAGAAATCGAGACTATCGCCGGACCTCCCACCCAAGCCGCGCAGATCATCTCGATTGTCAAACCCCCAAGGGATCACAAAGATAAGAAACTCAAGCAGGACATTACGATCACTTTCAGGGAAGAGGATCTGCTAGGGTTACGACTACCGCATCAAGACCCACTCGTAATCAGCGCAGGATTGGGGACCCATGCTTCAGTGTTAAAAGGATATTGGCCGACAATGGAATCTCGGTCGATGTCATGTCCTTGTCCACTCTACAAAGCATGAAACTCACAAAGGATCAGCTCAGCCCCGCAGCCGGGCCCGTCTACGGCTTCGACAACCGACCTGTTCCTATTCAGGGGATGCACCCTTCCAGTCACATTGGGCGAATTCTCGAGGCAATGACACAAAGCATCCAGTTCGTGGTGGTGGAGTCCACCTCCGCCTACAATGCCCTCTTTAGAAGACCGCTCCAATCCATCTTTGAAGCAATTCCATCTATTCCACACCTAGCTATGGTCGTTAGAGGAAACCAAGAAGCAGCACGAATGTGTTTCTTTAAAGCAGGCACAGTCGATGGAAGAAACCGCTCTCAATATTGACAACTTCAACTTACGGGACAAGGTCACTCTACAGCGCGGACCGCCCGTCGAAGGGCTCATAGAAGTGCCACTCTCTGTTATGCCCCGGACGACATGCGCTTTCGAGGATTCAAGTACGCCCGAAGACCAAAAGGAGCGCCGGGAAAAGACCGGGCTGAACCATCCGGTTCAGCCCGCAATTAATTAAATAAGAGGAGGGCTGATCCGAACCGGTTCAGCCCTCACTTGGGGCCGGCCGGCCCTAGGGGGAGAGGGTTCACATAAATACCCATCTCCCCCCTCTTTTGGAGGCATGCATTATTATTCCAGGTATTTTTCTTTTCTAGCAAACCCTAGTCGTCTTCTTCCTCTCTAGTCTCTACTTTTTCTAGTTTGCCCTAGTAGTTCCTATCATTTGGTATCAGAGCCTCCTTCCTGCGACCATGGTGACCCGTACGGAGGCGGAAATGGCGCGCTTGGCCTCCATCGAGGAGAACTACGTCACCTTGACGGATTCCGTAGCGGCGATCGAAGCAAGCGTGAAGAACTCGCAACAAAATCTGGACGAACGCCTCGAGACGAGGATGGAGGAGTTGAAATCTCTCCTTTTGCAAAATCTGAAGGGAAATGCGGCGAACGGCGATGGATCCGACACCGGGGCAGCCAATACGCCAAATGAGGGCAGCACGGGAGCGAGAAGTAGCGGGGGACTGTCGTCTGGAGCGTCCGGCTCCGGATCGGGCGCGGGAGACCCGATCGACACCGCTCGGGGAGGCGGGGTCCCATTCCGTCCAGGCGGGCATTCGGACGCAGCGGGGCTGTGCGGCAGAGACCCAGGAGGTCGGGAGATACCAGAGCCACTCCGGTTTGGCTCCAGCAGGCCGACGGAGGCCGCAGGAGGCTCCTGGGGTGTCGGCGGAGGGGCAGCAGCCCAGTGGGGTGTCGGCGGAGGTGCAGCGGCCCAATGGGGTTTCGAACAGCCCCTGCAGGGACCCGGCGGCCTGCTGCGACATGGGGGGGGGGCTCCGGATAGGTTGGAGGAGCTCCGTTTGGACCCGGACAACACGCAGGACAACCTTGGAGGCCGCAACACCAAGGATTTGGGCTGTTTCGTCCTACCGGGGCGAATGCGGTTCCTCTCGGAGGCGCACATAATTTTTTCCTCCCCAACCAGCGAACGCTCCGAACGGAGGATATGGACCGGCCAACATGGGGCCGGGGAGACCTCCAGGGTGGAATCACGGAGGACATCAAGGAGATCATGAGCAACACGGACCGTTGGGTCAAAATGGAGGCGGTTTGGTTGGGGCATTTCAGCGACCTTACATGCAACCCAAGCTGACTCGGATGAACTTTCCGAAGTTCCGGGGAGGCGACGCGCTCGAGTGGATCCAGAAGGCCGAGCTATTCTTCAGATATCAGGAGGTTCCAGCGGCTCAGTGGGTACAGTTGGCGGCCTTCCATTTTGAGGAGGACGCATACCAGTGGACACAGTGGTTTTTGCGGGGGCGCGCCCACGCTCCCTGGGCCGAGTTCATAGAGGCTTTCTCGGCTAGATTCGGACCACTGGAGTACGAGGACGTGGAGGCCAGCCTACAGAAACTCCGCCAACGGGGCACAGTCACGGAGTATCGGACGGAGTTCGAGAAGCTGGCCAACCGGGTCACCTGGGGAGAGCAGACGTTGTTGAGCTGTTTCATCTCGGGTCTGAAGGACTACTTACGCGACGAGGTGCACGCGTACTTTCCGCGCAGCCTGAGTCACGCTATTAGCATCGCGCGGATACAGGAGGAACGTTACAACAGGCAGCGGAACCGGACGGCGACCCGGCCACCCGCGGCGCCTGCAGCGGGACGAAAAGATCAGCTACCTCCCACTCGTCCCACGGTGACTAAGTTGACCTGGCCGGAGATGCAGGCTCGGAAGGAGAAGGGTCTGTGCTTTAATTGTGATGAGAAATACACAAGGGGACACAACTGCCAGAAAATTCAAGTGTTTATGCTGCGAGAGGAGGATGAGGAGGAGGATCTACTGGAGAGTGTCGACGTTGAGGCACTCGACCTGACAGAGTTTGGAGTCTCTATACAGGCCATGCAGGGGGGATCAGCCCCAGTGACTCTCCGTTTCACAGGCCGGATCGGTAAGGAGCGTGTGACCATTTTGGTGGACAGTGGGAGCACCCACAATTTCATCAATCCGGCCGTCGCTTCGAAGGTGGGGCATGCGATTGATAGAGAAGCGGCGTTCCAGGTGATGGTAGCGGATGGAAGCAAGCTGAAATGCGAGGGCGTGATGAAGGGGGTGGAAATCCGCGTGCAGAGCTACTTGTGCCATACAGACATGTATTTGCTTCCGATCCGAGGCTCGGACATGGTGTTGGGAGTCCAGTGGTTGCGGCAGTTACAGAGGGTGACCACCGACTGGGTGCGACTGACGATGGAGTTCACCCAGCAAGGGAAGGCCTACTACTTGCAGGGCATTCGGTCCTCCCCTCTAAAGGAAATTTCTGTGAGGAGCTTACAACTGTTGGAGGAGCAGGGCTCTCCGATGGCCATGGTGGTGGGGGTAGAAACGTCGGGTCAAACCCTCCCAGACATTCCAGAGGAGATACAGACACTGTTGTCCCAGTTCGAGGATGTGTTCCGGGAGCCTCGGGGCCTTCCGCCGGCCAGATTCAGGGATCATGGCATACAGTTGATAGAGGGGGCTGCTCCCCCAAACGTCAGACCCTACCGGTACCCGTACATCCAGAAGGCTGAGATCGAGAGGAGTGTGAAGGAGATGATGGCGACCGACATCATACAGCCGAGCACCAGCGCCTTCTCCTCTCCTATCATCTTGGTGAAGAAGAAGGACGGTTCCTGGCGTTTCTGCGTGGATTACCGCAACTTTAATGATTCCACGATCAAGGATAAGTTCCCGATTCCGATGATCGAGGAGCTTTTGGACGAGTTGCATGGGGCGAGCTTGTTTACCAAGCTGGACCTTCGGTCCGGCTATCACCAGATACGTATGAAGACAGAAGACATCCACAAGACCGCTCGCACGCACGATGGGCATTATGAGTTCTTGGTGATGCCCTTTGGGCTCTCCAATGCCCCATCGACCTTCCAGGCGGTGGTGAATGAGACCTTTCAGCCGCTTCTTCGGCGATCGGTGCTCATTTTCTTTGATGATATCCTGATCTACAGTCGGACGTGGGAGGAGCACATCGAGCACGTGGCGCAGGTTCTTACTATCCTGCGGCAGCATCAGTTCGAAGTGCTCGTTTGGGCAACCAGAGGTGGAGTACTTGGGTCATCTGGTTTCGGCCCAGGGGGTCAGGGCGGACCCAAAGAAGATCGAGAGCATGGTGGAGTGGCCGCGGCCCACTACAGTACGGGCGCTACGAGGCTTCCTGGGCCTGACTGGTTACTACCGGAGGTTTGTGAGGGACTATGGTAAGCTGGCACACCCTCTTACCCAGCTCCTCCACAAGGAGTCCTTTACCTGGCATGATGAAGCCGAGCGGGCCTTCTCCGCTCTCAAGGAGGCCATGACGACCACACCGGTGCTCGCCCTGCCAGATTTCACCAAGGAGTTCGTCTTGGAGACGGACGCCTCCGGAGTTGGCATTGGGGCGGTTTTGATGCAGGAGGGGAGGCCGTTGGCTTATTTCAGCAAGGCCTTGGCACCTCGGACCCTGGGCCTCTCCACGTACGAGAAAGAGATGCTGGCAATCTTACATGCCGTAACGCTATGGCGCCCATACCTGCTGGGCCATCATTTTAAAGTTCGCACTGATCACCAGAGCCTGAAGCACGTCTTGGATCAGAGGCTGGCATCCCCTCTCCAACAGAAGTGGCTGACCAAGTTGTTGGGGTATGATTATGAGATCGTGTACAAGCAGGGCAAAGAGAACTTGGTGGCCGACGCTCTGTCCCGCCTACCGGAGAGCACCATTTTCCACCTTTCGGGGCCACTAATTGAGTCCCTGGATGACATTCAGAAGGAGGTCGCCGCGGACCCAGAGCTCCAACCGATTGTGGAGGCCTTGTCCCAGGGCCATCCCACCCCTCCGGGTTACCAACTGGTTGGGGGACACTTGTACTACCACGGGAGGGTGGTCATTCCCGCCTCGTCTACCTGGAAGGAGATTATGTTACAGGAGTTCCACTCGTCCCCGACTGGAGGCCATGCGGGGTGCTCCGTACCCTACAACGGTTGCGGGCCAATGTTTTTTGGAAGGGTCTACGCCGGGATGCTCAGCGTTTCGTACAGCAGTGTGACGTGTGCCAGCGACAGAAATATGAGACGTCCTCACCTGCAGGGCTGCTAACGCCCTTGGAGATTCCTCAGCACATTTGGGAGACGGTCTCGATGGACTTCATCGACGGGTTGCCCCGCTCTCAGGGCAAGACAGTGATCTTGGTTGTAGTGGACAAACTGTCCAAATATGGTCACTTTCTCGCCCTCAGCCACCCGTACTCCGCGGAGACCATTGCCGATCTATTTGCCCGGGAGGTGGTGCGTCTACATGGTCTTCCGAGTTCGATCATCTCCGATCGCGACCCGGTTTTCATTAGCAATTTCTGGCAGGAGCTGTTTCGGCTACAGGGGACCCGGTTGCGCATGAGCACAACGCATCATCCGCAGACAGATGGCCAGACCGAGGTCCTCAATCGGGGGGTCGAGACATACCTCCGATGTTTCGTCATGGATGAGCCCCGTTCTTGGACACGATGGTTACATTGGGCAGAGTATTGCTACAATACTTCGTTTCACACCGCCAGCAGGATCACTCCGTTCGAGGTTGTCTACGGGCGACCACCACCCTCTCTTCGGTCCTACGAGCCGGGTAGCACTGCTCTTCCTGCCGTGGATCGAGCTCTACGGAACAGAGATCAGACCTTGGTCCTCCTGCGGGACAATCTCCGTTCCGCTCAGGACCGGATGAAGTTACAGGCTGACAAGCACCGGATGGAGCGGACGTTTCAGGTAGGGGACGAGGTCTTTCTCCGTCTTCAACCATACAGACAACTTTCAGTTGCTCGCCGGGCCAATCAGAAGTTAGCTCCCCTGTTCTATGGCCCGTTCCGCATCACCCATCGGGTGGGACCGGTTGCTTACACTCTCGCTCTTCCTGAAGGGTCCATAATTCATCCCACGTTCCATGTGTCGCTGCTGAAGAAGAAGCTGGGAGCGGCGGTCACTGTGACTCCCTTCCTTCCCGAGGCTACTACGACGGGCGAGCTACGCCCCAGTCCCGAGGATATACTGCTGTTCCGCTGGAAGAAACATGGCACGGAATACCGTTCAGAGGTTCTGGTTAAGTGGAAGGATCTGTCCGAGGCCCACAACACTTGGGTGGATTTACTGGAGTTCCGGGAGTTCTTTCCAGACTTTCAGCTTGAGGACAAGCTGCCTCTTGAAGGGGAGGGGAGTGTTATGCCCCCGGACGACATGCGCTTTCGAGGATTCAAGTACGCCCGAAGACCAAAAGGAGCGCCGGGAAAAGACCGGGCTGAACCATCAGGTTCAGCCCGCAATTAATTAAATAAGAGAAGGAGGGCTGAACTGAACCGGTTCAGCCCTCACTTGGGGCCGGCCGGCCCTAGGGGGAGAGGGTTCACATAAATACCCATCTCCCCCCTCTTTTGGAGGCATGCAGAATTATTCCAGGTATTTTTCTTTTCTAGCAAACCCTAGCCGTCTTCTTCCTCTCTAGTCTCTACTTTTTCTAGTTTGCCCTAGTAGTTCCTATCACTCTCCCAGCAGGATCTGACCCGGACAGTTCAGGTCGGGTCCCTTCTGTCTAAGGAAGAGCGGGAGGAATAAGTCATCTTCCTCTGCGCTAATGAAGATATCTTCGCGTGGAGCCCAGAATATATGTCTGGGGTAGATCCACAGGTCATCTTTCACTCCTTAAATATTAACCCTGCCTGCAGGACGGTAATCCAGAAGAAGCGGAACTTCGCCCCGGAGCAGCTCAAGGCGATCGAAGAGGAGGTGGAGAAGCTCCTGGAAGCGCGGTTCATCCGTGAAGCAAAATACCCCCACATGGTTAGCCAATGTGGTCATGGTAAAGAAGGCCTCAGGGAAGTGGCGGATGTGCGTCGACTACAGTAATCTGAATCAGGCGTGCCTGAAGGATAGTTTCCCCTTCCAAGAATAGATCAACTGGTCGACGCAACAGCCGGACATGAGCTCCTCAGTTTCATGAATGCATACTCAGGCTATAACCAAATCAGGATGAACCCGGAAGACGAGCACACCGCATTCCGAAAAGACAAAGGAGTTTACTACTACAAAGTCATGTCTTTCGGCCTCAAGAAAGCCGAGGCAACCTACCAAAGGCTAATGAACAAAGTATTCAAAGACCTCATCGGAAGCACAATGGAGGTTTATGTGGAAGACATTCTGGTAAAGAGCTTCCGCCGCCGTGACCACTTAGAAGATCTGGAAGGGTTCTTTCAGCTCCTTCGCCGTTTCCAAATGCGGCTCAACCCCAGCAAATGTCCATTTGGTGTAATGGCAGGAAAGTTCCTGGGTTTCATGGTGACCCATCGAGGGATCGAGGCAAACCCAGAAAAGATCAAGGCACTGGGAGACATGTCGCCACCCCGTTCCATCAAGGAGGTATAACGCTTAAATGGAAGGATTGCCGCTCTTTCGCGGTTTCTGGCACGGACGGGAGATAAATATCTCCCCTTCTTCAAAATCATTTGAGGAGAACGTCACTCTGGGTTCTAGCAGACAGACGAATGTCAGATGTCTTTCGAGCCAGCAGACGGACGAATGTCAGATGTCTTTCAAGCACCTCAAACAATACCTGGCCTCGCCCTCGCTTTTATCAAAACCTATCCCTGGAGAAGTCTTGTTCCTTTACCTGGTGATATCCCCCACAGTCGTCAGCTCGGTGCTAATAAAAGACGAAGGAGGAGTCCAACGTCCTGTTTATTACCTCGGCAAGGTCCTCACCGACGTCGCAGCCAGATACCCGATGGCCGATAAAACGGCCTTCGCCCTCGTCTCTTCGGCAAGAAAGCTTCAGCCTGACTTCCAGGCTCATACAATAAAGGTGTTAACTCAATTACCGTTGCGGGCCATTGATGAGTCTGGTTTATATAGCTATTTCCGGACTCATCTGGGTCGTTTATCTTGCCAACGCACTTCACTTATTGCTCATTGATGCTTCTATTGATCACATTGCGTATTTCAGCGCTAAGTGCAATCCTTGGCCCTTTTTGGTGTGATTTCTTGTATGCTTTACATTTGATCTATTCTGTGATGATATACATGTACTGTGGATTATGTGGAATGCCTATTTCAGTGGTTTTCCTGCATGTACAGGGGTTGTGTGGACGCTCCGAGTGGGTTGGGCCATTTTTAGCCTAATAGGCCATTGGTCGTGCGTTTTTGTTCGCGCACGATCAGGCGCACGACCACTGGTCGTGCGCATTCCCCTTTTTCCCAACTGAGCGGTTCGCACGATCACTGGATTCCTTCTCGCACGACCATTGACCGTGCGCCACTGATCGTGTGCTATTTTGGCATTCTGGATTCTGCTACAGGTTGTTCTCGCACAATCAGTGGCATTTCTTCTCGCACGACCACTGGCCGTGCGCCACTGCTCGTGCGCTATTTTGGCATTCTGGATTTTGCTACAGGTTGTTCTCGCACAATCAGTGACATTTCTTCGCACACGACCACTGTTCGTGCGCCACTGATCGTGCGCACTATTTTTCCTGCTCCGTATTTAAATGCAGAGCCCGCGATTTTAGGGCAGACCGGATCATTGCCGCCAGTTTTCTCCTGCGCCCCTGCGCCGTTTTTGCTCTCCACAAGCCCTCCATCTCCTTCATTGGGGAAGCATCCTCCGGTGATTCTAATCCACATCCAAGGATCCGGAAGTGATGATTTAGGTTGGACTTCTTCTTTTGTTTTATAAATAAGAGTTTAGAATTGACGGATGTTTTCGAAGAGTCTCGCAAGTAATCCTACTTTGAGAAATTAACCGTTATCCTATTGAAGGATAGAAGTAACGGTCTTTTTCTTCTTTCGGAATATTGACAATTACGCCTCGGCTACAACGCCGAATTCTATTGAATTGAAAAGTAGAAAAGGAGAGTTTTGCACTAAATGAGTTTGGAAAGCTGTGTTTGAATTCTTAGTCCAAATTAATCATTTGATAAAGGCAAGTATACCTTATCGCAAGTAATACAGGATATATTTTTTTGAAAATATCGGGATCGTATATTTCCACGGGTCGTGTTGATTATGCTACTTCGAGGAACAAACTATTATTTTATCGGAATAATATTTTTAGTTGGTTTAACTAGAGTTCTAAGTGATAAAATGCGAAAGATGATAATAAGCGATTAACTAGAGTTCTAAGCGATGAGAAAGATAACGCGCGACGTCGAATTACCTTGAGACGAAAATAGATTTTTTCGTAGAATTAAAAGTGATGACTTTTCAAAATATTAAAATGACTTGGCCGTGGAGGTTCCATAATTATGAACGCTCCTCTCTCGAGGGTACGCCCACCTGAGATTATGAATATTCGACCGAACTCTCGTTCTACAATCGAATCTTCTTGATACTCGCTTTATGTTGTGAACCCCGCTATTGGGTTTTTATTTCCAATTCGGGAGAATTACTTCGTCCTCTCTCGAGGGTAGAGCGCAGTTCTCTTTACCCGTGAGCGATCAATCCGTACGCACGAGCCTCTCGGCTAACTAGGTACGAAAACGGAAATGAAAACCACACATCGATTATGTGGCTCCACTCAACGTAATTCTCGGGTAAACCTTAAGCGTTAATTATTTTAGAAAGAGATGTTTTAATTTTATAGAAAAACTATTTTGTGTCCCAATGCTCTTCGACGTCGTGTGCTAAAGGAAATTAGCCACTCATCGGAATGGAGACGGCATTATCGGTTGAAAAATACATGTTTAATAATTAAAGCGGATATAAGCGGATAAAAAGGAAATAAAAAGACTTATATAAAAACAGTAATAGTATCCGTCCCAACCACCTTAAACAAGCGCTAAAAAGTTCTTAGCCTCTTATTCAAGAAGGAGGTGGTATAGAAATGAAAAGACTTATAAAGGTGCAGAAATAATATCCGTCCCAACCGACTTAAATAAATGCTAAAGTTAATTAGCCTCTTATTCAAGATGGGGGTGGTATATAGCAGTTATATGAAGACTGAAATAAAACTAAGTTACAAAAAAGAAAAATATAATCTCATACACGCACACACTCTAAAAAAAACTGAAAAGAAAGCGTTTAAAATGAAAGCGATAAAATAAAGCGAAAAAGAAAACGATAAAACTATTTTATGAAAGTTTGTAAATCTAAGCTATGAAAACAGTAAACCTAGATTATGAAAGCAATAAACCTAACTATAAAAGCAATAGAACTAAATTATAAAAGCAATAAAGCTAAAGTCATACACGCACACACGCTAATATTAATAAAAAGAAGATGATCCAAATGAGAAAAACATCATTTTATTTCTGAAATCAGCATTACAACTAGATTAGGAAGACGAAAAAAACTACAAACGAACTTAAACTGAATTGCATAAGAGAAGCTCACAATCACTCAAAAGAACTCACAATACCACAAGAACTACTCAAAATTTGGATGAAAAATACTTCAGCCGAGCCCCTCTATTTATAGGAAAAATTCGAGTTTTACACGCCCTAGGTCACGGGCGTGACTTGAATGTCACGACCGTGACTTAGGGCGTGACATTTGCTCGGTTGTATTCGCCGCCTTCTGGAAGGTCTGGCCGTCAAACATGGCTGCACACGGGCGTGACTTGGTATGTCACGGGCGTGACTTTGTGAGTCACGGGCGTGACTATGGGTGGCTGATGTCGGCAGCATGGGCGCGGCTTCGAGACGTGACGCGCTGGCGGCTCACGGGCGTGACTCTGCTGGAACACGGGCGTGACTTGAGCGATTTGTCGGGATTTGATCTAAATTGAGCCGTCCCGTTGATATTTGATCTTTAAAATTACACGCCCTTGGTCACGGGCGTGACCGAGGGCGTGACCTGGGAAAATTTTGCAAAAAAAATGCAAAAACAAAAATAAAACTAAGTTAGAAACCAGAAATAATAAAGAAGCAATTTATTCATTAATTTACATAGAAAATTCACAATATTAATTAAAACTATACTAATAATTATACTAAAAATACATATATTTTATTACTTATCAAATACCACATACTTAAGCTTTTGCTATTCCAGAGCAAAAGTAAGAGAGATCTATACGTGATTAACATAAGTTCTAATTTTTGGCTATCGTTTTATTTTAATCATAAGAGACTGAAAAATAAAAATTCTGAGTAATAAGAGTTAAGTCCTAAATTATGCAAATGATTTAAGTAGAAAGAAATGTCCTAGCCAAAAGACTTCTTAATTAACCAAATAGCAAACAAAATTGCAATCATTAGTAAACGAGATTAGATCGAAATTATAATAACCTTTGTTTAAAGAAACATGAAGGAAAAATATAAGTTACTAATTATGCTCTCAAATGATTTTTTGAATTAAAACTAGAAACAATAATGTGGTTAAGGAAAAGCGGGTAAAAAGTCATGACAAATTGAAGAGTACTTGAATTAGGGGTGAAGAATTTTATTTTTTCACCCCTCTTAAATAGTTTCCTTTGACTCCCATCGTTGGTGTACGAGGGAAAATTGATCTTTTTAATTAACTCAATGCCTATGTTTACGGAATTTTCAATTCCCATTGACATAGGATCTCTTTTAACAAATATTGAGTGCCTATGTTTACGGAATTTTTGTATTCCCATTGACATAAGATCTTTTTGTTTTCTTCTTTTGTTTTTGCCATGCTAAATTGGTGTATACAAGGGGTTTTCAAGAGAAATTCTAGAATAATAAAAAAAAGTTTTGAGAGCAACCTTAGTAAGTTGAATATTCCTAGATTCCTGAAGACATAAAGTAGGGATAATTACAGTCTAAAGTTGTTTTGCCAACATAATACACATGTCTCTATTTTAGCTAGTAGAAGTAGTGCTTGATAACAAAATCTCTATTTAAATTAAAAACACAAGATATTCTTTAAAACTTAACCCCGAACGTTTAAATCTATCGATCTTAGATAAACAAACAAATAGTAAAACTAGCGATTATGAAAATCCACAAACATATACTCTCGAAACTAAATGCTTTAAGAATAAAAGTAAAGTAGGGTATATTATTTTGGAAATTTTTTTTTTTTGGTTTTTGGAATTTTTTTTGTATTATGACAAAGTAAAAAAAAAGACATATATTTTGTGTAATATTTTTTTTTTTTTGTATTATGACAGTGTAAAAAGAAGCCCCTTTTTTTTAAATGAAAACGGTAAATACACCCCCATACTTAAAACCCAACATTGTACCCAATGTTGTAATGTAAGTATGAAGAAGATAAAATAACATTGCAATATATACAAAAGGAAAGAGGAAGCAAAAAGGCTTCCCTGAATTAAAGCTGGCGGGGTCGTAAGAAACCCTGCAAAAAGAGATAAAAAGCATAATAAAAATATTAGATAAATATGGGGTGCCTCCCACGAGCGCTTTGTTTACCGTCGCGTAGCTTGACGCATTTGGCGTGGTGAGATTATAAATTGGGGAGGGTTAAGGATTCCGTATGTCCGTCCACCGGATCGCCCACAAGATATAGTTTTAAACGGTGGCCATTGACTTTAAAATCGCCTTTTTCGGGGTGAGAGATAAGAACGGTCCCATACGGCCAAACCTCTTTGACTTCAAAGGGGCCAGACCAGCGGGATTTGAGCTTACCCGGAAAAAGACGAAGACATGAATTATAAAGAAGGACAAGATCGCCCGGCGCGAAAGTTTTTGGAAATTTAATTTTTCGATCGTGGTAGAACTTAGAACGCTCCTTATAAAATTTATTACTCTCATAAGCGTTCGCACGCCATTCATCGAGTTCATTTAGTTGGAATTTCCTATTCTCGGAGGCTAAGTTCGAATCGAGATTTAAAAATTTTAAGGCCCAAAAAGCGCGGTGTTCTAACTCTACCGGTAAATGGCACGCTTTGCCGTAGACTAATCGATAGGGCGTACAACCGATAGCGGTCTTGTATGCCGTACGGTATGCCCACAACGCGTCGTCGAGTTTTGAGGACCAATCCTTCCTATTTAAAGAGACGGTTTTTTCCAGAATGCGTTTTATCTCGCGATTTACTACCTCTACTTGGCCGCTCGTTTGGGGGTGATAGGCGGTGGCGAGCTTATGCGTGACGCCGTACTTAGATAAAATTTTTGAAAACTGGGCGTTGCAGAAGTGCGTGCCCCTATCACTAACTATTGCACGGGGCGTGCCGAAGCGAGAAAATAATTTTTTTAGAAAATGGACGACGACTCGCGCATCATTGGTGGGCAGAGCTTGCGCTTCCACCGACCTAGATACGTAGTCGACCGCCACTAAAATATAGCGATTATTAAAAGAAGGAGGTAGGGGGCCTACAAAGTCTATGCCCCACAAATCGAAGATTTCGCATTCTAAATAAAAGTTTTGGGGCATCTCGTCACGACGAGAGATGTTACCCGACCGCTGGCAGCTATCACATATACTCACAAAAGTGTGAGCATCCTTAAAGAGAGTGGGCCAATAAAAGCCTGACTCTAACGCTTTCCGCGCGGTCCGGTTGGCTTGATAATGCCCTCCAGCCGGCCCCTCATGGCAGTGTCGCAATATTTGCGCACCCTCCTTGCTTGAAACACATCTTCGTATCACTTGGTCTGCGCAGACGCGAAAGAGAAAGGGGTCCTCCCAAAAGTAGTTTTCAAGTCAGAGAAGAATTTCTTCTTCTGCTGAGTCGAAAAATCTTTTGGAAGGACCCGTCCGACTAAATAGTTCGCGTAATCTGCGAACCAAGGGGTAGAAGAAGTTTTTGTATTATTTACGATTAAAAGGCGCTCCTCAGGAAATCGATAGTCTATTTCTGGTTCGACGAGCGCTTCTGCGACGGGGTGTTCTAAACGTGAGAGGTGGTCGGCTGCTAAATTTTCAGCCCCCTTCTTATCCCGGATCTCTAAGTCAAATTCCTGTAAAAGGAGGATCCATCGAAGTAAGCGAGGCTTGACATCAACTTTGGCCAAAAGATATTTTAGGGCGGAGTGATCCGTGAAAACGATCACGTGTGAAAGTGTTACGTAAGGCCTGAATTTATTAAAAGCAAAGATGACGGCAAGAAGTTCCTTTTCCGTCGTTGTATAGTTAGCCTGTGCGACATTGAGTGTGTGAGAAGCGTAATATATTGGATGAAAATATTTATTTACGCGTTGGCCTAAGACAGCTCCTACCGCGATATCGCTCGCGTCGCACATAATCTCGAACGGAAGGGACCAATCTGGCGCCACAAGAATTGGAGAATTGATAAGTTGCTTTTTTATAAAATCAAATGCCTCTACGCAGGCCGTGTCAAAAATGAATGGGGAATCCTTTTCCAGGAGGTGAGTTAGCGGTTTGGTTATTTTTGAAAAATCTTGAATAAACCGCCGATAAAAACCTGCGTGGCCAAGAAAACTTCTAATTGATTTGACGTTCGAAGGAACATGAAGTTGTTCAATTATAGCGACTTTGGCCCTATCGACCTCCATCCCCTTGGAAGAAATTTTATGGCCGAGGACTAAACCCTCTCGGACCATGAAGTTGCATTTCTCCCAGTTCAAGACTAAGTTCGTCTCCTCGCACCGTTGGAGGACTCTATCTAAATTTTTTAGACAATCTTTAAAAGAGTCTCCAAAGACGGAGAAGTCATCCATGAACACTTCCATTATGTCTTCTACTAGTTCGCCAAATATTGCCAGCATACATCTTTGGAATGTAACTGGCGCGTTACAGAGGCCAAACGGCATCCTTCGATATGCGAAGGTGCCGAAAGGGCAAGTAAAAGTCATTTTTTCTTGGTCCTCGGGTGAAATAGGGATTTGGAAAAATCCCGAGAGACCATCAAGGAAGCAATAAAAAGGATGACCGGAGAGACGCTCTAAGATTTGATCAATAAACGGTAACGGAAAGTGGTCTTTTCTGGTGGCATCATTTAGTTTTCTGTAGTCGATGCACACCCTCCAACCCGTAACAGTACGAGTTGGGATTAATTCATTATTCGTGTTTGCCACGACCGTTATACCGCCCTTTTTTGGGACGACTTGTACGGGGCTTACCCACGTACTGTCGGAAATAGGATAGATAATCCCCGCTTCGAGGAGTTTAATAATTTCAGTCTTAACGACTTCCCGCATGTTCGGGTTAAGTCGCCGTTGAGGCTGAATTGTTTTGCGGGGGTTTTCTTCGAGAAAAATTTTGTGGGAGCAGAATGAAGGGTTAATTCCCCTGATATCGGAAATTTGCCATGCAATTGCACGGCGATGTTTAGATAAAACTTCAACCAATTCGGATGTTTCCGAATTGGTTAAAGTAGACGATATTATAACCGGAAGTTTTAAGTTCGCGGCTAGAAAAGCATATTTTAAATGGTCGGGGAGTTGCTTAAGCTCCAAGACCGGAGGTTCTTCATAGGAAGTGGAGATTTTTAAATCTTTCGAATCAAAAGGCTCGAAAGGCGAATTTGGCGGTAATTCGTCTAAAGGAGGTTGATTCGCCAGATCTGAATCGTCTATCATTAAAGATAACAATTCCGAAAGAGAAGAACATTCGTCCATAAACGCGGATTCCAAATTGAAACATGAATCATCATTCGATAGTGAGTTCCGCATGGAGGGGTTGATATGTAAAGTAATTTCGTCGTCTCCAACTCGAAGGAGGAGGCGACCGTTACTGACATCGATTAACGCACGGGAGGTTGCGAGGAAGGGGCGACCGAGGATGATGGGTACCTCGACGTCCTCCTCTATGTCCAGGATGACAAAGTCTACCGGGAAGATAAACTTGTCGACCTTGACCAGAACATCCTCCGCTACCCCTATTGGGTACTTTACCGAGCGATCCGCGAGTTGGATGCTCATTTTTGTTGGACTTGGGACGCCTAAATCGAGTGTTTTGAAAAGAGAAAAAGGCATCAAATTGATGCTGGCGCCTAAGTCCGCAAGAGCGTACTTTATTAACATATTGCCAAAGAGACACGGGATGGAGAACCGTCCCGGGTCGTTTAGTTTTGGCGGCAATTTGTTTATGAGAACAGCCGAACATTCCGCGTTAAGGGAAACACGCGAAACATCCTCGAGTCGCTTTTTATTAGAAAGCAACTCCTTAAGATATTTCGCATATTTCGGCATTTGGGAGAGTGCCTCGCAGAAGGGGACGTTTATTTGAATTTGTTTTAAAATACGCAAAGTTTTTTGATAATTTTCGTCCTCCTCCTCTTTATTAATTTTAGACGGGTAAGGAATTCGAGGACTCGAAACATTCGGCGCAACCGGAGAATCCGGAGCAATTAGAATCGAAGAAGAGGGTGGAGGGGTCGGAGGCGAAATGCATACCTTAGGCTCAACCCGCAATGGGGAAACGACCTCCTTGCCGCTTCGAAGGGTTATAGCGTTGGCATTTTCCCTGGGGTTCGGCTCCGTATTCCCTGCTAGAGCTCCGTATGGCCGCTCGGAGACCATCTTTGCAAGTTGTCCAACCTGGTTTTCCAAGTTTTTAATCGATCCGGTAAGATTCCGGATATTTGAATCGTTGGACGCGATGTATTTAGACAAAACATCTTCGAGCGGCGAAGGTTTTGGAGGAGGAGGCTGGAATCCCTGCGGAAATCCTTGGGGATTCATGTTTGGGGGCCTCTGAGCATTGTTAGGATTGCTCCAGGAGAAATTAGGGTGGGTCCTCCAACCCGGATTATAATTATTACCATACGGGTTGTTATTAGGGTTAAAGGGGGGCCTAACCGGATTACCGAGGTAATCCACCGATTCTTCGATTACGTTATTATTATTATTATTATTCCATGCGGGAGTGGAGGAGGAAACAGTCATATCTCCGCCACCTGCTTACTTAGCCGCTCAACCTGTGAGGCTAAGAAAGTAGTGGCGTCCACTTCAAAAAGACCAGCCGGTTTATTAGGACGCAACCTTGGCACGTTCCATTGGTACGCGTTCATGGCCATTTCGTCGATCAGAGCTTGAGCGGTCTCTGGGGTTTTGTTGTTTAACGTTCCCCCGGAGGCCGCATCAATCATCTGTCGCGTAGAAAAATTTAAACCATTATAAAACGTCTGGACCTGTAGCCAAGTTGGTAGCGCGTGATGAGGACACCTACGCAAATATTCTTTAAAACGCTCCCAAGTCTCATAAAGAGACTCGGAATCGAATTGCACAAAGGATGTGATATCCGTGCGTAGTTTTGCGGTTTTTGACGGAGGAAAATACTTAGTTAAAAAAAATTCCGTCAATTGGGCCCACGTGGTTATGGACCCTCTCGGAAGAGAAGTCAACCACGATTTGGCTTTTAACCGTAGCGAAAATGGAAATAAGCGTAAACGAATGGTGTCATCAGTGACGCCATTAATTTTAAAGGTGTCGCATATTTCTAAAAAGTTTGAAAGATGCTGATTTGGGTCCTCATCTGGCAAACCGTCGAACTGAATCGACTGTCGTACCATTTGAATTATGCTGGATTTTATTTCGAAATTATTATTATTAACTGTTGGGCGAGTAATACTTGATCCTGTATCGTCCAAATTCGGCCGGGCATAATATGTCATGGTCCGGGCCGGGGCCGCATTTGGAATTGGATCGCCCATATTTGCAGTATCTCCGATTGACTCTTCGGGGGTTTCGAGTAAGTTTTGATCACGAGATCGGATACGCTCACGAAGAGTGCGCTCGATTTCGGGGTCAAAAGGAATAGTCGAATCGTCGGACGAGCTTCCTCGGGTCGTATACTAAAAACAAATTTTTTTTTTTGGGAATTTTTTTGTTTTCTTCTTATTATTAATTTTTTAAATATAAGTTATATATATATATATATTTATATTACTTTTTTGTATTTTTTTGTTTTTTAGTAAAAATATATAGATAAGGAATAAAATTAATAGCAGTTCCTACTTTCAAATAACAACACAAAGTTCCCCGGCAACGGCGCCAAAAACTTGATGATTTAGGTTGGACTTCTTCTTTTGTTTTATAAATAAGAGTTTAGAATTGACGGATGTTTTCGAAGAGTCTCGCAAGTAATCCTACTTTGAGAAATTAACCGTTATCCTATTGAAGGATAGAAGTAACGGTCTTTTTCTTCTTTCAGAATATTGACAATTACGCCTCGGCTACAATGCCGAATTCTATTGAATTGAAAAGTAGAAAATGAGAGTTTTGCACTAAATGAGTTTGGAAAGCTGTGTTTGAATTCTTAGTCCAAATTAATCATTTGATAAAGGCAAGTATACCTTATCGCAAGTAATACAGGATATATTTTTTTGAAAATATCGGGATCGTATATTTCCACGGGTCGTGTTGATTATGCAACTTCGAGGAACAAACTATTATTTTATCGGAATAATATTTTTAGTTGGTTTAACTAGAGTTCTAAGTGATAAAATGCGAAAGATGATAATAAGCGATTAACTAGAGTTCTAAGCGATGAGAAAGATAGCGCGCGACGTCGAATTACCTTGAGACGAAAATAGATTTTTTCGTAGAATTAAAAGTGATGACTTTTCAAAATATTAAAATGACTTGGCCGTGGAGGTTCCATAATTATGAACGCTCCTCTCTCGAGGGTACGCCCACCTGAGATTATGAATATTCGACCGAACTCTCGTTCTACAATCGAATCTTCTTGATACTCGCTTTATGTTGTGAACCCCGCTATTGGGTTTTTATTTCCAATTCGGGAGAATTACTTCGTCCTCTCTCGAGGGTAGAGCGCAGTTCTCTTTACCCGTGAGCGATCAATCCGTACGCACGAGCCTCTCGGCTAACTAGGTACGAAAACGAAAATGAAAACCACACATCGATTATGTGGCTCCACTCAACGTGATTCTCGGGTAAACCTTAAGCGTTAATTATTTTAGAAAGAGATGTTTTAATTTTATAGAAAAACTATTTTTGTGTCTCAATGCTCTTCGACGTCGTGTGCTAAAGGAAATTAGCCACTCATCGGAATGGAGACGGTATTATCGGTTGAAAAATACATGTTTAATAATTAAAGCGGATATAAGCGGATAAAAAGGAAATAAAAAGACTTATATAAAAACAGTAATAGTATCCGTCTCAACCACCTTAAACAAGCGCTAAAAAGTTCTTAGCCTCTTATTCAAGAAGGGGGTGGTATAGAAATGAAAAGACTTATAAAGGTGCAGAAATAATATCCGTCCCAACCGACTTAAATAAATGCTAAAGTTAATTAGCCTCTTATTCAAGATGGGGGTGGTATATAGCAGTTATATGAAGACTGAAATAAAACTACGTTACAAAAAAGAAAAATATAATCTCATACACGCACACACTCTAAAAAAAACTGAAAAGAAAGCGTTTAAAATGAAAGCGATAAAATAAAGCGAAAAAGAAAACGATAAAACTATTTTATGAAAGCTTGTAAATCTAAGCTATGAAAACAGTAAACCTAGATTATGAAAGCAATAAACCTAACTATAAAAGCAATAGAACTAAATTATAAAAGCAATAAAGCTAAACTCATACACGCACACACGCTAACATTAATAAAAAGAAGATGATCCAAATGAGAAAAACATCATTTTATTTCTGAAATCAGCATTACAACTAGATTAGGAAGACGAAAAAACTACAAACGAACTTAAACTGAATTGCATAAGAGAAGCTCACAATCACTCAAAAGAACTCACAATACCACAAGAACTACTCAAAATTTGGATGAAAAGTACTTCAGCCGAGCCCCTCTATTTATAGGGAAAATTTGAGTTTTACACGCCCTAGGTCACGGGCGTGACTTGAATGTCACGGCCGTGACTTAGGGCGTGACATTTGCTCGGCTGTATTCGCCGCCTTCTGGAAGGTCTGGCCGTCAAACATGGCTGCACACGGGCGTGACTTGGTATGTCACGGGCGTGACTTTGTGAGTCACGGGCGTGACTATGGGTGGCTGATGTCGGCAGCATGGGCGTGGCTTCGAGACGTGACGCGCTGGCGGCTCACGGGCATGACTCTGCTGGAACACGGGCGTGACTTGAGCGATTTGTCGGGATTTGATCTGAATTGAGCAGTCCCATTGATATTTGATCTTTAAAATTACACGCCCTTGGTCACGGGCGTGACCGAGGGCGTGACCTGGGAAAATTTTGCAAAAAAATGCAAAAACAAAAATAAAACTAAGTTAGAAACCAGAAATAATAAAGAAGCAATTTATTCATTAATTTACATAGAAAATTCATAATATTAATTAAAACTATACTAATAATTATACTAAAAATACATATATTTTATTACTTATCAGGAAGCCTTCCCGGCCATCTACGACCAGCACATCAAGGTTTGGGTGTTCCATTTGGTGAAGAAGAAGAAACCTACACTAGAGAAGAAGACGGAGAAGATCAGAGGTTGTGACAGCCTTTGGATCCCGGAAACAACCACGGACTTAGCATGGAGGCGGCCTGACAACCCACCATTCCGGCCACGATCTACGGTGAGACTTCTCTTCTTGTTGTTAACTCTACCTTTTTCTTTGCCATTTGTGAAATGTACTTTTAAATGCTTGTAATGAACTTGGAATGCTCTTTATTTGTCTATGAATGAAAGCATGTCTAGTTATTACCTATACCTTGTTGTTATGTTGTGATGCGCCTCGCTTCCACTCCGCATCCATCCCACACACGCACAAGTTGATCCACTCTAGCAAAAGCTAGAGATGCATGCGACCCTCATAATCCGCGTTTGAGATCACTCCATCCATCTGCCTACCGTCCATCCGCTTACCGAAGCACGACATCGCGGCCTGCACTAGTCATCTCGCCAAGCGAAGCGGTGCTCTCGACCCGCATATTACTTTTCTTGTTGTTAGATTAGGAAACCCAAATCCATGCCCGTTATTTACTTTAGCTTGTTGTAGCAATCTTTCCACGACATAATCAATTCACCAAATCTGTATTCCTTGAGAGAACGATATTCGGGGATCATATTCCCAAAATTATTACTTGACAACGACCGGTACACTGCCGTTCGGACCGCATTTTGCTCTTGTTTTTAGCAGTGCAGAATCTGCTCGTCAAGTTTTTGGCCCCGCTGCCGGGGAATGCAGGAGTGAAGTGATTTTTGTTGTTGAAAAAAATTGTTACAGGGGTCGTTGTTTTTGAGTTGTTGTTTTTTTTGTATTCTTCTTTTGTGTATGCAGGGGCAAGCTCTAGGTGACCTATTCCCTTTTGACCCAGAGATTGAGAGGACTGCCCGTGCACGACGGCGTGCTGCAGTTGCTCTTGCTGAAATGGGAGATAATCTGAATCAAGGAGAAGGCCATAGGGGCCGAGGAGTGCCCGATGATGGGCAGAATGTGAATGTGGATGAACAAGAAGTGAACCGGTCGAGGCCTCGCACCACGAGAGACTACACCACTCCGACTGTAGGGAGTGTGTATCCGGGGTTCGGGCCGGCTATCACGAACGCGTATTTTGAAATTAAACCGGCTATCTGAATATCATTCGGAATAACGCCCAGTTTTCCGAATTGCCTTTTGAAGACCCCATCTTCACCTAGCCGAGTTTTCTGATATCTGCGCCACTTTCCGCTATGCAGGTATATCTGATGATACTGTAAAGCTGAGGCACTTTCCATTTTCACTGAGAGATAAAGCCAAGGCGTGGCTTCACACCATTCAGCCGGGAACCGCCGCTACTTGGGACGCTTTGTCTTCCAAATTCTTGGGGAAGTTCCATCCGGTGGATAGGATCGTGAACCTGCGCCAGGAACTGTTGAGATTTGTGAAGTGAGCTAGCGCAGGCTGAGAGGACCCAGCGCAACCAACTACACCAAAAGCCCGGACTGTTGGTGAAGGCGCAACTTGATCTTTATATCAACGGAAGGGCGCTACGGGTCAAGTGAAGGAACGTTGGACCCAACAATCCCCCCCCCCCCCCCCCCCCCCCCCCCCAAGCGTCCAGCACGACCCGCAAGCTCAGAGGTGCTCCACATGGCCCGCAGGCTCAGAGGTGGCTTGACACATGGCTCCGGCCGCCTGACCCGCCAGGACCCACACAGGTAGAGAGAATTTCAGGAATTATCAGCGCCCCCCCGGTCTCGAACCCGCAACCTGCTTTGATACCAATTGAGAGGACCCAGCGCAACCAACTACACCAAAAGCCCGGACTGTTGGTGAAGGCGCAACTTGATCTTTATATCAACAGAAGGGCGCTACGGGTCAAGTGAAGGAACGCTGGACCCAACACAGGCGCTAGCCCAACTTCCAGGTGGCGGCTCCGGAATCTATAAATAGGGGGACAATTCCCCTACAGAGTATATCAGAGAAAGAGGTCGACTTGGGCGGTCTCTATTGGCGGTCTAAGTCAGAGCGAACTTGGAGTAAGTTTGGCAGGAGAGCTTGGGCGGTCTGAAGGGGCGGTCTCAAGTGGGAGTGAACTCAGAGTGAGTTCAGAGCGACCTAGAGCAAGGTTGGCGAGTTATGTGAAGTTGCTGAGATAGCGCAGGTGGTAGCGGGTAGCGCCGGCGCTAGCGGTCTGTTGTGATCTGGCGGTCTGCATCTGCGGTCTGATCAGGAGAGTGTGCTAGCAGGGAGCTCGCGCGGTTTGGAGATAGCGCAGGCGCTAGTGCTAGCGCGGGGCGCTAGCAAGTTGTGGAGAAGCGGCTTCTGTCCGCGACCAGTTGTTTTTCTTGCTATTCGGCTGTTGTGAATCAAGTTGTATGCAACTTGTATTCAGCCCGTTTCTCTTGTAACTGTTCTAACTATTTGTCAAGCAATAAATAAGTGTTTTTGTGTTCATTCTTGGTGTACTTGTCTCAGTGTTCCATAGATCTCAAAACTTCACATGGTATCAGAGCTAGGTTTGAACAAGCACTGGGTATCAAATACTGAGCAACCAAGATGGACGGTGGAGGAGGTTATGCGAGAGGACTTGGCATTGAGTTACTTACTCAGACAAATTACAAGAAGTGAAAGTCTTGTATGGAGAGCTACCTTCTTGGAGAGGACTTATGGGAGGTCATTGGGGGAGATGAGCAAGAGGAAGTTGTAGCTGCTGGGGACAATCGTCCAGCTGTGAGAGCTTCGTGGAAGACTAACGCCAAAACGAAGTTCACTCTGAAGAGAGAAATTTCACCTGACTTGTTGGACCACATCATGGGTTGTAAGTCAGCGTCTGAGATCTGGAAAGCTCTCGATAGGCTGTTCAACAAGAAGAATGTAGCGCGGCTACAGTTTCTGGAGAATGAGTTAGCGTGGTCCACTCAAGGAGAGTTGTCGATATCCACCTTCTTTCTGAAGGTGAAGAACCTGTATGCTGAGATCTCGGCTTTGGATCCCGATGAGCTGATCTCCGAGGCGAAGCTGAAAAGGCATATACTTTGTGGTTTGCGGAATGAGTATACTGCGTTCGTTACTTCTGTTCAAGGATGGGCTACTCAGCCCTCCCTTCTGGAGCTGGATAACCTGCTGTCATCACAGGAGAGCCTGGCGAAGCAGATGGTGGGAGTGTATATTTTAGGGGGAGATAGCGAGGTGTTGTTCTCAGGAAAGAAGAAGAACTGAGACAAGAAGAAGAAAGAACTCCGGATATGGACCCTCAACGTCCTCTCAAGGAGATAAGGGGAAGTTCCTCCCTGCTCGCGATGAGAGGAGATCTCTTTGTTTTGCCTGTAAGAAGTACTGGCACATGGCAAAGGACTGCCGGTCTAATCTGAAGGTCGGTCATGGTGCTGAGAAGGAAGGAGGTCACTGGAGAGGTGGAGCTAGAGGTGGAGGTCACCAGGGCGGTGAAGGCAGAGACAGCTGTTTTATGGCTGAGATGACAACAACAACTGTTGATGTCTTAGCCTCCATCAACTTCGAGAACGACTGGATAGTGGGTTCCGGTTGCGGGCACCATCTCACTGGAGATGTGTCCAAGTTTACCTCTCTAAAGGCATATGGAGAATAGGATGCCATCATCACTGCGGATGATACGGTGCATCCTGTGGAGCAAGAAGGGATGGTATCCCTGGGGAGTGAAGAGAAACTCGTGACACTAAAGAGCGTGTATCATGTGCCGGGCATGAAGAAGAATCTCTTCTCGGTTGCAAATGCAGTGAATGTAGGATATCACGTGCTGTTTGGACCGAAGGAGGTGAAGTTTCTGAAGAACCTGTCGTCTGTTGATGCTGACATCACGCTCACCGGGAGAAGGGTGAAAGATTTGTATGTTCTGTCTGCAAATGCATATGTGGATAAGCTAAAGACGAATGACAGCGCTGCGATCTGGCATGAGAGGCTAGGTCATGTGGTGATGGACAAGTTGAAGATGATGGCTGCAAAGGGCCTGGTGAGCGGTCTGCCTAATCTCTCTTCTTGCGGCGACGGCCATGTGTGAGGGCTGTCAATATGGAAAGTCACATCGACTTCCGTTTGACAAGTCGGAGACAAGGTGTAAGGCACCTCTTGAGTGTGTACACGCGGATGTGATGGGGCCGTGCGCCACCCATACTTATGGAGGAAATAAGTACGCGCTGGTTCTGGTGGATCACTACACCCGCTATACGTGGGTTTACTTTCTGAGG
The DNA here is from genome assembly GCA_033032865.1 of Dactylorhiza incarnata. Lineage (NCBI taxonomy): Eukaryota > Viridiplantae > Streptophyta > Magnoliopsida > Asparagales > Orchidaceae > Dactylorhiza > Dactylorhiza incarnata. The sequence continues at coordinate 919,189 of JAWHQI010000295.1, forward strand.
GAAAAGTCTGAGGTGTTTGAGAAGTTCCAGGAGTGGAAGGAACTTGTGGAGGGGAGGCTGAACTTGAGGGTGAAGAAGCTGCGAAGTGACAATGGGGGGAGTTTACCTCCAACGTTTTTGCTTCTTTCTACAGGAAGTTCGGCACATGGCGAGAGCTCTCTTGCGCCCACACTCCTCAGCAAAATGGGGTCGCAGAGAGGAAGATCCGCCATCTGGTGGAGACTACCAGGAGTTGGCTACATGCCAAGGGGATTCCCAAAGCCTTATGGGCGGAGGGAATGGCGTGTGCTACCCACGTGATCAATCGGCTTCCTCTGAGTCCTAACAGGATGGTGTCTCCACACCAGCTCATGTTCGGGGAGAAGCCAAATATGGGTCACATGAGAGTGTTTGGTTCTACCTGCTTCGTGCACGTCCCAGATGCCCAGAGAACCAAGTTGGAGCCGAAAGCACGGAAGTGTGTCTTCATCGGCTACGATGAGAGGAAGAAGGGGTGGAAGTGCATGGATCCGCAGACCCACAAGTTCGTTGTCTCGCGCGACGTGGTGTTTGATGAACTGATCTCGTATCAGGGAGTCTCTTCTGTGGTGCTGCCGGAGAGTGGAGGTTCTGACAGGAGTGAAGAGAGAGTCACTAAGGACTCTACTGTGGAGTTGGAGTTATCTCCCAGTGCCTCATCGCCATCTGGCTCAGGGGGAGCTTCAAGTTCTAGAAGAAGGGGGAGCAATGCTCCAAGAGATGGGGGGAGAAGAGTTGTAGAGGAGGAGTCTACCGGAGTGGTAGAGAGTGGCCAAGCCTTGAGGAGGTCGAAGCGGACCATCGTCCCACCTTCTCATTATAAGGAGGGGAACTTCGTGACCTTGGTCTCTTGCTTCTTCGCAAGACCACTAGACGAGAGGGAACCTGCCCGCTTTGAAGATGTTGTGGGCACCAAGGAGTGGGACGTGGTCATGAATGATGAGATGGAAGCTTTGGAGAAGAATGAGACATGGGATCTGGTTCCCATGGTGGAGGGCATCAAACCTGTCACCTGCAAATGGGTGTACAAGGTTAAGAAGAAAGCTGACGGAGGAGTAGAGCGGTACAAGGCTAGGCTCGTCGCTCGAGGTTTCTCACAAACCTATGGAGAGGACTACGAGGAGACGTTTAGTCCTGTGGCAAAGATGACGTCGGTGAGGACGGTCATTGCTCTGGCAGCGTGCCGAGGGTGGAAGCTGTGACAGCTTGATGTGAAGAACGCGTTCCTATACGGAGAGATTGACAAGGACATATTCATGGTGCAACCACCTGGATACGTGTCCAAGTCACACCCACATCATATGTGCAAACTGAAGAAGGCCCTCTACGGGTTGAAACAGGCGCCGAGAGCCTGGTATGGGAAGATTGCAGAGTACCTACAGTTCTATGGATATGATGCCTCAGACTCAGAATCTAGCATGTTCGTGAAGAAAAGCGGAGATCTTCATGTGATGGTGCTGCTGTACGTCGACGACATGATCGTGACCGGGAACAACAGTGAAGAGGTCGCGGCGCTGAGACAATAGTTATCTATTCGCTTTGAGATGAAGGATCTTGGTGAACTGCACCATTTCCTTGGACTTCAGGTTGAGAACATAAGTGGTGGACTATTCGTTTCCTAGAGGGCTTACGCTGAGAAGATCGTCGAGAGATTCGGCATGAAGGAGGGGAAGAGCAGCTCTGTTCCACTGGAGGTTGGGCTGAAACTTCGGAAGGAAGAAGAGAGGATTCTTCTTGATCCGAAGATCTTCCGGGCACTGATGGGGAGTCTTATCTACCTGACTATCACGAGGCCGGACATCGCCTTTGTCGTCGACCGAGTTATTCGGTACATGCAGGAGCCGCGAAAGCCTCATCTGGAGGCAGCTAAAGGAATTCTGAAGTACGTGAAGGGGACCCTTGAGATGGGGTTGTCTTATGGAGAGAAGTCTGACTTCAAGCTGCATGGGTACACGGATGCAGACTACGGAGGTGACACTGATGATTACAAGTCGACCTCAGGTCATGTGTTTCTATGTGGAGTTGCTGTTATCTCGTGGTGTAGCAAGAAGCGGGACTCTATCTCTCTATCCACCACAGAGGCTGAGTACAAGGCGTCGTGCTTAGCAACCCAGGAGTGTGTCTGGCTTAGGAGACTGGTGCAAGATGTGGATGAGAAGGTCAGCGGACCTACTGTTCTTCGCGGTGACAACGAAAGCGCATTGAAACTGGTAATCAATCCAGTGTGTCACGCAAGAACAAAACATATTGAGATCGAGCACCACTTCATCAGAGAGAAAGTGTTAGGTGGCTTGATTGCGGTGGAGCATGTGCGGAGCGAAGACAACGTAGCGGATATATTCACAAAGCCTCTATCTGCGGGGCCGTTCAGGAAGCTTCGCTCGCTGCTCGGTGTGGTTGACGAAGCTCACTTCAAGGGGGAGTGATGAGATTTGTGAAGTGAGCTAGCGCAGGCTCTAGCGGCGGCGCTAATCCAACTTCCAGGTGGCGGCTCCGGAATCTATAAATAGGGGGACAATCCCCCTACAGAGTATATCAGAGAAAGAGGTCTACTTGGGTGGTTTCTATTGGCGGTCTAAGTCAGAGCGAACTTGGAGTAAGTTCGGCAGGAGAGCTTGGGCGGTCTGAACGGGCGGTCTTAAGTGGGAGTGAACTCGAAGTGAGTTCGGAGCGACCTAGAGCAAGGTTGGCAAGTTGTGTGAAGTTGCTGAGATAGCGCAGGCGGTAGCGGGTAGCGCCGGCGCTAGCGGTCTGTTGTGATCTGGCGGTCTGCATCTGCGGTCTAGTCAGGAGAGTGTGCTAGCAGAGAGCTCGCACGGTTTGGAGATAGCGCAGACGTTAGTGCTAGCGCGGGGCGCTAGCAAGGTGTGGAGAAGCGGCTTCTGTCCGCGACCAGTTGTTTTTCTTGCTATTCGGCTGTTGTGAATCAAGTTGTATGCAACTTGTATTCAACCCGTTTCTCTTGTAATTGTTCTAACTATTTACCAAGCAATAAAGAAGTGTTTTTGTGTTCATTCTTGGTGTACTTGTCTCAGTGTTCCATAGATCTTAAAACTTCACAGGAACTAGCTTCATTCCGCCAACAAGATCAGGAAACATTAGCGGAAGTATGGGAGAGGTTCAATGACCTCCTTCAGAAATGCCCTAACCACGAGCTCCAGCCTTGGAACCTTGTGGACAATTTCTACTTTGCCATCGAACCCAACTACAGGGCGATGATTGATGCTGTGGCAGGAGGGACCCATATGAACCATACTTCGGAAGAAGCCTTGCTGATACTTCAAGATACAGCCTCGAACAGCACATACTGGACAACAGGGAGGAACACGCAGAAGAACACCAGAGGTATCTTCGCCTTAGGATCAGTTGCCCCTACCGCAGCTCTTGCAGCCGTCATATCCTGCCAAGGGTGTGGAGCAACAGGACATCATTCATATGAGTGTCCAGGAGAGGACCTCTCAGGTGATTTTGCAAACTTGAATGTTACTGAATCTGTTAATTTCATGGCTAATCAGAATAGGGGAATGCCGTACGGAAATGTTTATAACCCGGGCTTGAGAAACCACCCCAATTTTGCTTGGAATCAAAATACTGCTGGCCAAAGATGGCAGTCGGGGCAGCATCAGTTTGATGTTTCTGCTTCCGGAAGTCAACCGCGGCCGCCTCATGCGGGTTATAATCAAACACATCCGGCACCGAAAAAGAGTAGCTTGGAAGAGACGCTAGATAAATTAATTGAAATTACCCAAGCTAACATGGTTAACCAGACGACATCAATGAGAAGCCTGAAAGTGCAAATGGGCCAATTGGCCCAAGCAGTTTCCGAGCGCGTTCAGCGCACCCTTCCTAGTACCACTGAGAAGAATCCAATCGAAAATGGGAAGAGTGTTGCTAATGCTGACGCCGTTAGTTATGGTGATTGGGCACTCCCGTGCTTTGTTAATAATGTGAACATTACGGCGTTGTGCGACTCCGGTTCGTCACGCAACATTCTTGCTTTGCAATATGTTGAGAAGTTGAATCTCCATATGGATGTGGATGACCAGACGTCTCTTACTCTAGCTAATGAAGCAGTGGTGGAAACTGAGGGGGAAGTAAGAAAAGTCAAACTTGTGGTTGAAGGGACTGAGGTGGTGAGCGGTTTCCAGGTTCTAGGACCCCGTGAGAACAAGTCGATTCCAATTCTGGGTGTCCCGTTCTTGAAGGAGAGCGGGATGAAAATAGATTTTTCTAATGGTTACGTCACTTTACCTCCTAGAGTGACGACTTCTATTGTGACCATAACCACAACTTCTGACTTTGATTCTTCACCGATTTTGATTACTGATGAGTTTGTAAGTGTTGAAGAAAACAGGAAAGAAGAAGAGAAGAAGGCCGAGAAGGAAGACAAAGTGATCGATGGGATAGAGAAGATGTGATCCCTACACTTGGAAAACTCTATTTTTGAAATTGGTGAACCTAGTTTTATTCGGGAGCAGCTCCGTAGTTCCTTCTGTAATAAAGTTAATAATGAACATGTAAAGCGTTTCGTAGCTTGGGCTAATCCGGTCGCCACTTCGGTGCCAGAAATGATGTCGTCCACCACTAAGGTGAGCAGCAATGAGGACTATATGAGATGACGCTCTCCTACTGTGGAGAAAATGAAGAAGGAAAAACTCCAGCGCGCAGCGCATCTTGCGGCCCTCCGTGGTGAGAAAGAGGGGGCTAGGGGGAAGTTGGGTAAAACCAACTTTGGCCCTAAAGCTTCCACCCACGGTCGCGCAACGCGTCTTGCGGCCCTCCGTGGTGAGAAAGAGGGGGCTAGGGGGAAGTTGGGTAAAACCAACTTTGGCCCTAAAGCTTCCACCCCCGGTCATTCTCAATCCACGGGAGAGATGCATCATAAATCTGCTCTTAGTTGATCGCGCTCTTTCAGTTTTTGATTTCAGGATTTTGCTGCTTTGAGATACTAAGGCTCTGTTTGGGATAGCTCTAGCAGATGGAAAAACTATTGATCGAATAGAGCTTTCGAAAAAACTCTGATGAAAGAGCTGCAGACTGCTTGGAGAGTCTGTGCAAAAAAACTGATCGAATAGAGCTTTTTTATTTAAGTTGTTCGGTAGAACAACCGTTTGAAAACTGTTTTTTTAAACAAAAGTATTGAAATATAATGATTGTGAACACTCGCGCCCAGACAAACATCCGTGTCCGGGCAAAAAAAGGTCGCTCGGGCGAAAAACGTCCGCCCATGCAAAAAAATGGATGACCGGGTGAAAAACAAACGTCCGGTCGAAAAATGGTCGCTCGAGCAAAAAACGGCCACATGGGCAAAAAATGGGCGCCTGGGCGAAAAACATGCGCCCGGGTGAAAAACACGCTCGGGCGAAAAAAGGCGGCAGAGGAGAAAAACAAGCGCACAGGCGAAAAACTACCGCCCGGGTGAAAAACCCATGCCCGGGAGAGAAACGCCCGCCCGAGCGAGAAACGGTCGCCGGAGCAAGAAACGCGTGCCCGCGCGAAAAACTTGCGCCCTCGCGAAAAATGGCTCCCTGGGCGAAATATGGCCGCCCGGGCGTAAAACGTCCGCCCAGGTGAAATACGGCCGCCCGGAAGAAAAACGCGCGCTCGGGTGAAAGAACGGACGCCCGGGGAAAAATGGCCTCTCGTGCGAAAAAACGGCCGCCTGGGCGAAAAAAATGGATGCCCGGGCGAAAAAACGGCCGCCTGGGCGAAAAACGGCCACCTGGGCGAAAAAACGGCCGCCTGGGCGAAAAACGCGCGACCGGGCGAAAAAAATGGCCTCCCAGGCGAAAAACGCGCTCCCTGGCAAAAAAAACGACCGCCCAGGCGAAAAACACGCGCCCGAGCGAAAAATGGACGCTCGGGCGAAAAACACGCGCCTGGGCGAAAAACGCACACACCGACGAAAAATGGCCGCCCGGGCGAAAAATAATCGACCAAGCAAAAATCGGGCGCCCTGGCGAAAAACGCGGGGCCAGGTGAAAAACGGTTGCCCTGGCAAAAAGTGTGCGCCCGTCCGAAAATAACGAGCACCCGGGCGAAAAAAGACCGCTCGGGCGAAAAATGAGCGTCCGGCCAAAAACGTATGCCCGACCGAAAATGCGCGCTCGGACGAAAATGCTGGAGTGGTATGTAGCGAGATGAAGTTAATAAAAGACAAAAATATAAAAACAGAAAAAGGGATTTTTAGAAAACTATGTTGGACTAGCTTCTCAAAGAGCCTCTAAAACAACTTATTTGAAGAAGCTCTTTTCAAAAAGTTGTTCATTCAAACAACTAACAAATAGCTTTTTCTCTCCGAATAGAACTCTTTGAATAGAAAAAGCTGCCCCAAACCGAGCCTAAGACTATTTTATTTCTTGTACTTGTTTGGTGAACTTCTCTATTATAAACTGCTATAACACAGGTATTTGGTCCACTTGAAGGACGTTAAACAAATGGGCTCCTGGGAGACAACCCAGTGGGACCACTTGGTTCCGTTCTGTTTTCTTTCTCTATTTTATATATTTGTTCATCTTTGTTTTGTCTCGGAGAATACCTTAATCGCAGGTGCAGATCTAGTTAGAGCATGCGGAACTGCCGCATTTGGACAAAATTACGATCTCCTGGTAGGCTCATTTATGAGCCTAGGTACCCTCTACCCCTTAGCTCTTTTTATTATGCAAATGATCTATTTTAATTTGATTGACTTTAAGTCTGGGGGAAGAGTCGTACCTGGTGCTCACTACACGTGCACATGTTCTAGCTTACCATTAGTACTTTTCATTTTTATTATAATTTCATATTTGCATCACACTGTTTCACCCACACGAGCGCGCACTCGCTTGTTTGTATGCCCCCCGTATATTCAATTCTTGGTTGTGATGTAGGAATTGTTGTATTAGCCTAAAATTTGCAAGATGGAGTGGCATGTTGACTCTTGTGGTGCTCTAGTTCAGTACTCGTGTCTTGCTTAGGAATTTGAGTAGAATTAGCTTTTATTTATGCTTCTAATTTACAATTAGTTGATTTGCGTAGATTTTAATTTATTTTACTCAAAATGGTGAATGTGGTTGAATCTACTGGTAGCATGGTATTGTGTGTAGGCGAGCGCGAGTTCGTGTTGCTCGAGTTGGGAGGAAGGATTACCTTTCTCGGGGGCTAAGAACTTGCCCCAAGCGACTCTCGAAGCATGGGTGCGAACAATTTGCAAGTTGAGCGTGACGTAGGCCATCTATTTGGCAAGCTTGAGCTTTGTTCCACCATTCATATACGCTAACCGTTGCTAGCCTATTTTGTGCCTACCCGACCTTTTGGTTCAGCTCCACCATACTTCACCAAGGCTTAAAAGCTAATCTCATTGTCGCAACCAAAAATAAGCCAAAAGCATTAATGAATTGTAATTTTCCAATGCGGTGCGGTGATGTGAAATTTTGGTGTTGATGTGGACATCTTCAAAAATTTCTATATGCTGAGATTTTTGCGATTAGATTTGGGGATAAAAAGAAAAGAAAAGGAAAAGAAAAAGAAAAGGAAAGAAAAAATATATATCCCTACCGTTTTAATTGAAACATTTATGTTGTATTGATTGGTGTTGGCCGTGTGCACACCCGGTTTCAAAGTCAAGTCTGAGGGTGTGTTTCACGTGTATTATTGGGGCTGCTATGAGTTAGCACATTTGTGAGCTCATTTGAGTTGCGATTAGCCATCACGTTTATCTTTGCATTCCAAACTGTAACCTAAGCCTCGTGTAAACCTAAAGTCCTATTGATTCATCTTGTGAGTTCACTAGCGTCGTGGAGAGAGTGTGACAGGGCGAGCTTATGGCTCTCGACGCTGATGGATTTCAACGGAGATAATTCTGAGTTCCGGTCCTGGGTAACACTCCCCTTCACGACTTGCTTACTTTCGTACTACGCGTGACCACGAGATTCACCAACATTTCATTTTTGAGTAAAAAATAAATTCCTTTTTACGCATTTACACTTTTTATAAATTAGCCAGCATATTTAGAAACTTCTTCTAATGAATTTCTACGCACACAAGTATGCAACTTCGCATACTACTCCATGTTCGCAATTTTTTGGCTAGCTATGCTTTTCCCACTCCGCCGGATTTGTTTGCTCGGGACGCGCAAATAGGTAAGTCTGGGGGTGTGATGAGTCTGGATTATATAGCTATTTCCGGACTCATCTGGGTCGTTTATATTGCCAATGCACTTCACTTATTGCTCATTGATGCTTCTATTGATCACATTGCGTATTTCAGCGCTAAGTGCAATTTTTGGCCCTTTTTTGTGTGATTTCTTGTGTCTTACATTCGATCTATTCTGTGATGATATACATGTGTTGTGGATTATGTGGAATGCCTATTTCAGTGGTTTTCCTGCAGGTACAGGGGTTGTGTCGACGCTCAGAGTGGGTTGGGCCATTTTTAGCCTAATAGGCCACTGGTCGTACGTTTTTGTTCGCGCACGATCAGGCGCACGACCATCGGACATGCGCATTCCCCCTTTTCCCAACCGAGCGGTTCGCACGATCACTGGATTCCTTCTCGCACGACCACTGGCAGTGCGCCACTGATCGTGCGCTATTTTGGCATTCTGGATTCTTCTACAGGTTGTTCTCGCACGATCAGTGACATTTCTTCTCGCACGACCACTGGCCATGCGCCACTGCTCGTGCGCTATTTTGGCATTCTGGATTTTGCTACAGGTTGTTCTCGCACGATCAGTGGCATTTCTTCGCGCATGACCACTATTCGTGTGATACTGATCGTGCGCACTGTTTTTTCTGCTCCGTATTTAAATGCAGAGCCCGCGATTTTAGGGCAGACCGGATCATTGCCGCCCGATTTCTCCCGCGTCCCTGCGCCGTTTTTGCTCTCCACGAGCCCTCCATCCATCTCCTTCATTGGGGAAGCATCCTCCGGTGATTCTAAGCCACATCCAAGGATCCGGAAGCCTTCCCGACCATCTACGACCAGCACATCAAGGTTTGGGTGTTCCATTTGGTGAAGAAGAAGAAACCTACAATAGAGAAGAAGACGGAGAAGATCAGAGGTAGTGACAGGATTTGGATCCCAGAAGCAACCACGGACTGAGCATGGAGGCGGCCTGACAACCTACCATTCCGACCACGATCTACGACCAGACTTCTCTTCTTGTGGTTAACTCTACCCTTTTTTTGCCATTTGTGAAATGTACTTTTAAATGCTTGTAATGAACTTGGAATGCTCTTTATTTGTATATGAATGAAAGCATGTCTAGTTATTACCTCTACCTTGTTGTTATGTTGTGATGCGCCTCGCCTCCACTCAACATCCATCCCACACACGCACTAGTTGATCCACTCTAGCAAAAGCTAGAGGTGAGCTCCGAAGAGGTGTCTGCGACCCTCATAATCTGCGTTTGGATCACTCCATCCATCTGGCTACCATCCATCCGCTTACCGAAGCACGGCATCGCGACCTGCACTAGTCATCTCGCCAAGCGAAGCGGTGCTCTCGACCCGCATATTACTTTTCTTGTTGTTAGATTAGGATTTAGGAAACCCAAATCCATGCTCGTTATTTACTTTAGCTCGATGTAGCAATCTTTCCACGACATAATCAATTCACCTAATCTGCATTTCTTGAGAGAACGATATTCGGGGATCATATTCCCAAAATTATTACTTGACAACGACCGGTACACCGCCGTTCGGACCGCATTTTGCTCTCGCTTTTAGAGGTTAAGAATCTGCGCGTCAGCCATCCTCCAAAAGCTGGAAGTATCCGGAAGATTAATAAAGTGGGCAGTCGAACTGGGCGAGTTCGACATCCAATTTCTACTGCGGCCGGACATCAAATCCCAAGTACTCGCCGATTTCATCGTAGAAAACACTTTACCTCCGGAGGCCGCTCCCGTTAAAGATATCTCCACCACTCGTTGGACTCTTTATGTCGACAGGGCTTGACCGAAGGAGCCGGAGCAGGATTGCTCATAATCAATCCGGAGGGCATCACTTTAAAGTACGGCCTCAAGTTAAAGTTCCCGGCAACCAACATCGCTGAATATGAGGCCCTAATCGCCGGCCTACGGCTCGTCGTCGACTGCAAGACAGAGAACCTGACAATCTACACTGATTCACAGTTGGTGGTCTCACAGGTCAAGGGGAACTACGAGGCAAAGAAAGACCAAATGACACAATATCTCATATTTGTGAAGTCTTTTTTGCAAAAAATACCATCGTACCAAATTTTGCACATCCCAGGAAGCAGAATTCTAGAGCTGACACACACTCCAAACTCGCGACCTCCCCCTCTAACTATCAATCCCGGAGACGCCAAGTCGAAGACATCATGACCCCCGGCATTCATGGAGCATGGGAGATCGCTGAAATCAGCGAAGAAGGATTATCGTGGATGACACCCATCTGAGCCTACATTGAACGCAGAGACCTGCCCGATAACCGCTTAGAAGCACGACGGCTGCGAATCCGATCCGCCGCTTACGTCATTATCGAAGGGGAGCTCTACAGGCGGGCCTTCTCTGGCCCTACCTAAAGCGCCTTCCGGCAGCAGAGGCAGAGTACACTTTAAAGGAAGTCCATAGTGGGATATGTGGAGAGCACTTAGGTGCGAGAGCTCTAGCTCAAAAGATCCCGCATCAGGGTTTTAACTGGCCGACAATAAAGAAGGACGCGACCGAGTTCGTCCAAAGGTGTAAAAGCTGTCAGCTCCACGCAAACATCCCTCGCCAACCCCCGGTAGCGCTTACGACACTCCAAGGCGCCTGACCATTTGCTCAATGCGGGATAGATCTCCTCGGTCCGCTCCCCATGGCATACGGCCAGAGAAAGTTTATCATCATGGCTATCGATTACTTCACAAAGTGGGTAGAAGCTGAACCTCTCGCCAAAATTACTGAAGAGAACGTCAAACAGTTCGTGTGGAAGAACATCGTCTGCCGCTTTGGAATCCCGACAGCAATCGTCGCCGACAACGACACTCAATTCACGGGAAAGTCGTTCACCAAAATGTGCGAAGACCTGAAGATTAATCTTCGCCATACGGCTGTAGCTCACCCACAGACAAACGGTCAAATTGAAGTAACAAATCGCATTATCATCAAAGGACTCAAAACCCGTCTACAGGAGGAAGGGGGGCAGTGGGTAGATGCACTCCGAATGTTTTGTGGGCGTACCGTACCACGGAAAGGACTCCCACGGGAGAAACCCCGTACAATCTCTGCTACGGCACAGAAGCAATCATCCCCGTCGACATCGGCGTCCCTAGTAGCCACGCAAAAACCTTTGATCCTGAAAAGAACGACGAGCTGCTCCGAGAAAACCTAGACTTGATCGCAGAAGTCAGGGATACGGCTGCCCAGCGCATAGCCCACTACCAGAGGCGCGTGGCCCGACTCTACGATCGAAGGGTGAAGCCCAGGATCTTGTCCTACGCAGCATCGAGGCGGCCAGTAAAGGCCCGCAAAGAGACAAACTCTCGTCAACTTGGGAAGGACCGTATGTTGTCACGACAGTCGTAAAATCCGGAACGTACAGGCTCAGAACAGCAGAAGGAAAGACCCTACCGCGCACCTGGAACGCCCAGAACTTGCGTCGCTTCAATCAGTAATTTGTATCTTATATTATGTAAAAAGTCGCGAGCTCAGACTAGCGTAAATTAATTTTCTATTATGTAAAAAGTCGCGAGCTCAAACTCGTGCAAACCAACTTTCCACTAAGAAAAATACGTTTGAGCAAAAATATTATGTACGTTTTTTCCACAATCACAGTAAGTCACAGCACCGTAAGGGTCTGTCCCTCGCACGCTTAGTTATTAAAGGCGCAAGGCGCACCAAGGCGCAAAAGGGTCTTGGAGCCTAGGCGCAAGGCTCAAGGCGCAGGCGCGCGCCTGACGAAGGCAAGGCGCAACCACATCCATTTAAAATAATCAACATCAAACATCATTTCAGCTTCTCGATCAAATTCTTCATCTAGTCTACTAATTAATCATTCATTACTATCGCTTATCTCTTAAAAATAGAATTAATGTGGTCACTTACATCATATCTAAGTCTCAACGCAAATTATCTTTCACAAACACTAATCAATAAAAAATTATTGAGTTCTTACATTATTTTTTTCTTTATTTTTGAAAAAAAAATTACAACAAAAATCTCACTCAGGCGTGCATTTTATGTTCCAAAGGCACAAATAAAGCGCACAAAGGCGCAAACCTCTGAGCCTGGTGAGCCTTAAGTCTTAGGTGTGCCTGAGGCGCACCTTTAACAACAGAGCTCGCACGGAAGCCAAAGTTGTAAACACATACATTTTTATTATTAACTCTGGGGCCCTGCCCCTGGGACTTCGCACTGCCGCCGATCGAAGGTCAGCCCTTCTCCTCGCAGTAATGTCCCGGCGTCGTAAGGGTCTGCCCCTCTTACGGTCATCAACGTTTTGAACGCATACGCTCTTCACCGGCCGCTTTGGGGCCCTGGCCCTGGGACTTAGCAATGTCGCCGATCGAAGGTCAGCCTTTCTCCCCGCAGTAAGGTCCCGACGTCGTAAGGGTCTGCCACTCTTACGGTCATCAACGATTTGAACACATACGCTCTTCACCGGCCATCCTGGGGCCTGACCCGCCGACCAACGCTTCGACAATAACTAGAACGACAGAGTCACAAGACTCAAAGGCGCCATCACAGCGCAATATATAGCGAGAAGGGTCTAGCAGAACGGGAAACGGAAGCAACCGCACACTCATCCTCCGACAATGATTTCGACCCATGACACCCCGAAGATGACGATGATCTAACTTCCGCGAAAAAAATCAAAACCTCTGCACTCCTCCACGCAGTGATCCGGACTCCAAAAATTTGGGGGGCTTATGATGTGCACCCGTAAATTTATAAGCACTTTCGGGGTGCGTTTAAAGGAGGCTCCACTATGGATAGGTGGAGTTAGTGGGGTCAAAGTTCGACCCATGATCATGAGAATGGAGAAATCCGCCGCGCGCAATTCAAATTTTACCGGCGCCAGGCCCGGTCAAGACCGCACCCCACCATTGGGGTGCGGTTAGCCCGCACCCACTAGTGGGTACAGATAGCCCACACCCCCCATAGTGGGGGGGGGGGTGCGGTCTAACCGCACCTCCCATGATGGGGGTTGCGGCTAAACCGCACCCTCATGGAGGTGCGGCCAACCAAGCCGCACCCATGGGGGTGCGGCCAAGCCGCACCCTATAAGGGTGCGGCCAAGCCGCGCCCTCCCCATTGGGGTGCGGCCAAACTGCACCCCTTGGGGGGTGCGGCCAAGCCGCACCCTCCCCATTGGGGTGCGGCCAAACCGCTCTCCCCCATGGTGGGGTGCGGCCAAACCCATCCCCCACCTTGCGGGGGATGCGACCGAAACCGCACCCCCCTCGGCGGGTGCGGGCGGAGCTCATTTTCTCCTTAAGGGGCGCAGCTTCCCGTTCCACAAGTTCGTTGCACCCTCGGAGTACTCTCGCGTTCGTTGACCGCTCAGAATGCTCTCGTGTTCGTCGCGGAACGCTTTCACGCATGCTCAGAACGTTTCCCCGTTCCCGACGCGCGCGCAGTTAACATTTCCTAATTTCTCATACTTCAAGACCCGTTCGTCGCATTCATCGCCATCAACGAAGCTGCCCGATCTGCCTGAACTGCCCGAAGGGCGAGATGGTCATTTACGAAAAGTGGCGATCCGTGTGCTCCGAATCAACAAACGTGATTCGCCCGTAAGGTGGTTTCGGTAGTTACAACGACAAAATTACAAGGATACCCTTGACCAAGACTATAAAAGGAGCCCAGGGCCTTCATTTCAAGACATCTTGTCTTCTGCACCCGAGAGAGCTCTGCCAAGATTTCCTCTGAGTTCTCCTTCGGTGCTCGAAGATCTCCTTCGTGGACTTGGACATTTCCTTCGCTCCGGAAGTCTACCTTCCTAAGTGATCCGAGAACCTTCGGATCCCGAAAGGCTACTCAACATTCTCACTTTTGTTCCCACTACTGTTCTCAGAATAAGTACTTAGCTTTCCGAGAGGTGGTCTGTCACCCTCGGAGTTCTCTCTCTCTCTACCATTGTAAGGAGAAGCGGTCTGTCGCGCTCGAATTCTAAGTTTCCAATTGTAACATCCCAGAAGATAGTGGAAGTTGGCTGGCACAGCTTCGGCCGTGTGGTTTTTCACCCTTTCCGGGTTTTCAACGTTAAAATTACTCGTGTCACTTATCGATTCATTCATTGACTGTTTGCGCATTCGGTTCGCTTCCGAGCTAAGGTGGTTCAATTCGACCGATCAACCAGAGCACCCGAGCGATCCACAACATATATATACACGAGTGACAGTGCGCTGGGGGCCCCCGTGCCCCGCGCGACAGTTCTCCGCCCGCCCGCCCCAACACGCACCGAGTTATATTTAAAATTTTTAGTTTTTTTTTATAAATTTTAAAAATATAAAATTATGTATTTTATTTTTAAAATATCTGTAATTTAAAAGATTATAATATATACAATATAATTTATGTATATATATATTATATTATATATAATATATATTATATTATATATATACATATATATTTTATATACTAAAAAATTTTAAGAATTTTTTTTTTACAAAACTACCGTCCGACGGCTCCCTCCGTCGCCGCCACTGGCGGCCTGACCGGAGCACACCGGCAGGTTCGCCGGAGTCCAGCGAACCTGTCGGTGTGCTCCGGTCAGGCCGGCGGTGGCTCCGGCAGCGGCGGCGGAGGGAGCCGTGGGAAGGCGGAGGTGAACGGTGAGTATCGAGCTGTATCGAGAGGGAGGGGAAAATCTAGGAAATGGCTATTTGCAGCCCTTTTCATCTTGATCCACTGGCTGGATTCAATAATCGGTTCTAATTTGGTCTCACTATGGGCCTAAAAATTTTTCTTTATATAATATAGATATATATACGTATATACGTATATATATAGATATATATGTATATATATGTGTATACATATATATTTGTAGATATATATGTATATACATATATATACGTATATACGTGTGTATATATATACGGATATACGTATATATATATATATGTATATGTAGATATATACGTATATATATATACGGATATACGTATATATATATATATGTATATGTAGATATATACGTATATATATATGCGGATATACGTATATATATATGTATATGTAGATATATACGTATATATGTATATATCTATATCTATACTATTCTACAAAGAAAAACCCTCATTTGGCGCACGGTCGAGATTTTCTATTCTTGGGTATACCAAAGCCAGAAGAACAGAAAATCAAAACATTTAGAAAAAAAGATTTAAATGTTTTGCTCACTTTTCCTTAATATTTTGGTTCGATTTTTCTTTTTTGGACTTCCATTTTCTTCTGCCGAGTGATTTTCAAGTTACTCATCATTTATCGATGCTGGGTTTGCATGTGTATATGAGCGAAAGAGAAAAAGAGTTGGGGAAAATTTAGAACTCTTTCACTCTTCTAATTAGTACTTTTTTGTCTATTTAATCTTAGTATGTTATGCAAAACTTGAGAATCTGTGAATGAGGATTGAGTAGTGCGAGCTATGATCTGCTGCAAGATTGAGAAATCGGCGAACAAGGAGATGCTCCCATTAACACGCAGGAAACCAATGAATGGATTAACTATGATCTGCTGCTGTTAATATTAAAAAGTAAATCTCTTCTTTAAAGACATGATTTTGAGTCTCTAAATTTGAATTGCTGAGGTTATTTCATGCTAATTTCCTTTTGCTAAACACCTGATGAAGATTGCACACCAGACCGCCTACCCTGTGCTCCTGTTTTATCTTGCTAGAAGTAAATCAAAAAGGTATGCGCAGCAAATAAATGAATATTATTTGGGTGATGATTTTTTTATAATAAAAATTGTTATTATTTACATTTAGTGGTTGCAGAATGGTGGAAGATATGTTTCATCATGGCTTGATTTTGTTTTTTCCCAAAATATTTATGTTATGGTTCTACGTGATATTTGCGCCTTTAAATACCCCGGTCCCACCCTATATATATGCAAATGACATGCTTAGAAGTTATTTTATAAGCACATGATTCCATTTTGGTGCTAAAAGTTGCATGTTCAACTAAAACTGGAACATTTATATGAGAAAAAATTGACAAGCAAGAATCGCGGCTTAATGTTGCATTTGTTTGATCGCCGAAACGTAATGCTTTTATTTGATACTTACTTTTTTTGTTTGTTTCCCCTAGATGTATGCAGATCCAATGAGTACGCCGCCTTTATTTCTTCAAGGTTTCCTGATAATTGCTTTTTATTGCAATTATTTTGGAAAATAGGTGCTCGAGATTTTTATTGTGGTTTCCATTTTCATTTTAATCGAAGCTTTGTATGAGCTTTTGATTTGTTGCTGTTGTCTGAGCTTTTGATTTGTTGGTGGTTTAATCATTGCTTATGTTGCTGTGTTTTAAATTTATTAATTAGGATTAATTGATTTGGAGAATTGTGAATGGTTTGGAATGAAATGATGAGTTGTGCTGATAGTGGAATGTTTATTGTCTCGGAACGATGAGATATCACCTGTTTTAGTTAACTTTAATTGAGAATAGTTTTGTTTGCTTAAAATGTTGTATAATTCCAGCTGCAAATACCCGGTTGATTAAAGTAATAACATTTAATCTCCAAAATAAGAGTCAAATATAAAGCAAAACAAAGCAATTAATATGATTAAAAAAACAAAAGGAATAGTTCATAATTGATTAATTTGAAAATTCATTTATTTTGAATTCATTGATGGACATTAAATTTTAAATAGTAGGCCTTGGCCATCTATTTATAATGGTTACATCATTCAAAAAGTAAGGACATATTGTTCTCATCAAAAAAAAAAAGACAAGGCAAAGGGTAATATTTTTTTTGCTCATTTGGTTTTTTAAAATTGAAAAAAAAATGTTACCATAGGGAAAAGGAGATAGTAGAGATAATAGATCTATCGAAGAAGAAAAATGTTGAAGAAAAATGAATTAGGGTATCTCATTTCCTTTCACAAATGTGGCCACCCAAGACATGTGTCGCCCTCACGATAAATGTTGTCACACACGACAACTGTTGCCCCCACGTCAAATGTCTTCCCCACGATAAATGTCGCCCACATTACAAATGTCGTCATCCACGATAAATGTCGCCCTCACGATGAATGTCGCCCCCATGATGAAGGTCTCCCCCACGACGAAGGTCGCCCCCACGACGAATGTTGCCCCCATGACGAATGTCGGTCCCAAGACGAATGTCGGTCCCAAGACGAATGTCGGTCCCAAGACGAATGTCGCACCCACGACCAATATCACCCCCCACGACAAAATGACACCGCTCACGACAAATGCGGGCGCAGCCCGCCGGAATGCGGGCACAACTCGCTTGAATGCCAAGCGGGCGAAGCCCGCTTGGTTACGGGCGAAGCCCGCAGCGACGCATCGAGAACGGGCGTAGCCCGTTCGAAGATGCTAGTACATATATATGTATATATATGTATATATATATACACACGAGTGGCCGACACGGGGCTCCGCCTCTATGGCCAAGCGCGACACTACTCGGTCGACGACGGCGGGCTTCGCCCGCCCCCTGCGGGTTACGTTCGTGCTCGATATTTTCGGACGGCCTTCGGCCACATCGGGGCGGGCTCCGCCCACCCCCGACAGTTATAAATAATATTAGTACATATGAAATGTTAATTTAACTTGGTGGAAACAAAAAAATTAATTTTAACTTAATTTCATTAATATTAGTGCATATAAAAACTGTGCCTATAATATAACGTGAAAGTATTCATGACCTAATGGATAAAGCGAGTGACTGTAAAGTTGGCGGTGGCGGATCGAGTCTCACCTGGAGTGCCTATATGTTTTTTATTTTAATTTATTAAAATCTTGCTCAAATTTAGTCTCACGCCGTGGGAATAAGTTATCTATTCCGGTATAAATTAAAAAAATGGCATTAAATATTTGAAAAATGACGTATTCCGGGCGGGCTACACAGCTTGCGAAGTTTCATCGGGCGGGCTATATGCTAACACCGCGTTGTGTATTGTGGGGGTACCTGATTTAAATTCAATTATTTTAACATAGTTTTAGGTCGCCCCTAGGAGACCAACGAAAAAGTGGAGAGAGACGGAGCGGTTTGATCCGACGGCTAATGAAATATCATGCCAAATTCAACGGTCGTAATTATTTCAATTAGTTCGGCTGCTGAATAATGGATACAGATTCAACGTCCACAATCTCTTCAATGTGTTGATAATTCATGATTTTGATATATCAAGTCCATGAATTTTAAACTGATTGAAATGATTATGGCCGTCGAATCTGGCATGATATTTCATCAGCCGTCGGATCAAACCGCTCTCTCTCTCTCCACTTTTTCATAGGTCTCCTAAACCTACTAGGGGGTGACCTAAAACTATGAAGGTGTAGGGTACCCTACAACATGAAATTACGATTTTACCCTTAAATTTATTGAAAAAGGAGGGTCATATGACCCGTTCTTTAATCTCACAAAAAATATCAATGGTGAGAGTTGAACTTAGATTTCCACTATGTCAAGCAAAGATGACAACCATTACATCATTTGATTTTTGTTGAACATTGCATTAGGTTTTATATATACGTATATAAATATAGTCCGCCCTCGCCGAATGTCGACGCCCCTGCCGAATGTCGCCCCCCCCCCCCCCCCCCCCCCCCCCCTGCCGAATGTCGTCGCCCCCACCGAATGTCGCCGCCCCTGCCGAATGTCGCCGCCCCTGCCGAATGTCGCCCCCACCGAATGTCACCCCCGCTGAATGTCGTCGTCCCCGCTGAATGTTGCCGCCTCCGCAGAGACCCTCCAGTACCCTGCCACCACCTTCCCTAGGCCCCTTCACCCCCACTGCCGATGTTACAGCCCTTCCTCCCCTTCTCTCCTCAACCCCCAATAGTATTCCTAAGCACGACTACCCTCCATCGAAGCCCTTGCAAATCCCCACAAACCTAAAATCTCACTTCGTAGTCCCCCCTGCCGCACATTTGACCTTAGCATTGCACCTACGGTCATCCCAAGCCCGCATATAGCGCCTTCATCGAATTCAGTTGCTTGGTACGTTTTATTTATGTTTTAGATTCCATTCTCTTGCATTTTACAATTTATCTTCTTATTCCTGATAATATTTTGCTCTAATTACTTTGGCTAATCTAATTTCAATAGGTGTGTGGAATTTATTAGACTTGCATTCAATGTCTGGCACTTTCAATCGATTACAATTACTGTTTGATTAGCCTGATTAGAATCAATTGTGCTCAACTGCGAGTATTTGCAACTTTTAATATGTTATTAATTAATTGTGTTAGGATTAGTTGCATGGTTATCATAAGGTTAACAAATATTTTGTTCATTAGACAGTGTGCCTGCATTCATTCACACCTCCATGTTAGTCAACCTGGAATTCCATTTGCATTTATCACATACTTACTAGTATTCATTTAAAATTAGAACATCACGTTGATCTCCTATGGATCAATCATATGTCATCAATCCTACACCTAAAAGAGTTCTTCACTTACTATGCAATGTAACAACAACAACAACACTCAAGCCTTTATCCCATCATAGTGGGATCGGCTATATGGATCAGATACAATAAATTGATGCATATCATCACTGCCATTACACATGTTTTCTCATTTTATTTTTGACGATTATCATACGAAATGATTGAAGCTAAAGAAAATGATTCGATCACTTTTTTAATTACAAGTGGAAAAACCAAAACATATACCTTTCGTATTGCATCAAGTTCATAAGAAAGAACATGATAGAACTGTCCCTCGCTTACACCATCCCTACAGCGAACGAGAACAAGAAACATTACTGCAAAATTCGACTAAGTACATAAAACACACAAAACGGCATACCTGTAAAATATTATCCTTTGTGGCTTGAGTCCTGTTGCCTTATTAAACGAACGAAGTAGTTCCCTGAAAATATGTTCACAAAACATATGTATGTATTCATATGTTCATAACATATATGTATATATTCAGTGCAAGTTTTTTCAAGACTGACGAAAAATAGAAGAGAAGAAAAGAGACATGATCATGCCACCGGGAGAAATTCCATGCTTTGGATCGGAGTCAACTTTGAACAAGTCTTGAATCATCTCCTGTCGATGAGCTTGGGCACAAACCAGTCCAGCATACTTGGTTATCTCTGGCCAGTCTTGAGAAGCAACCACCTGCCATATGAGAATGAATACTTAGCAGCAGAAAGCTAAATTTGAAGGTGCTCAAACCCGCATTTAAAGAACTTACTACAGCAATTGAGGGGCCAGAGTGTTCCCCGGGGTGAGGATGAGTCACATTGGCGCCAAATATGATAGTCACGCGGTCCCCGACCAATGGCAAGAACCGGGATATAGCATCTACGAGCACGGTATTTCGTCCTCCGACCTTTGAAAGGAAGCTCATTTAGGAAATGTTACAGGTAAAAGCTAGCATCGGAATATTAAGGTACTAACCTTTACATTTACCTTCAAGGAAACATTGGCGAGATACAGTCTGCTACACTTATAAACATGTTTAGCCAGACAACATTGTGAGACTAACCCAATTTCAGTTTCGCATATGCGCTTGAGATCCCCTATTATTATGAGGACAACAGATAAAGAAAAAAATTTATCAATAGTGACAAAATATATTAGTGGTCAAACTCATACTCAAATAAAAAACATAAGCTCACGATCAAAGCCAAATATATGGCATTATACACCAACATGTACTTCGCCTATCCCATGCGAGACTAAATCAAGCTCAATCTCCCACTCGCTTCAGAACTCCTCACATCAGTCATCACTCCCCCTCAAACATAAGCTTTTCAGTTTTCAATATCATCAAATCTCATCAACCATGAGCACAGTCGACCTCATTGAGCAATTGTGGAAATTAACTGGCTCATGAACCTTGCTCAACCACGGTGGAAGCAGTCAACACTCATGTGAACTACAAATCACATGAACATTCTTGACTCCAAATTCAAACTACCTCAGTTCATGGGCAGGGGGCAACCCTAACGTATTTTTGAAGCAGGACAGGTCTATAGTTAGACGCGGTCGAGCGGTATTCTAGTCCTATATGTCATGCAAACAATCACAACTAAATGTAATATAACCAACAACACCCATAAAATGCGAGAGAAATGCGAGCACACACAATACTACGACATAAACCTTAAGTCTGAT
Source organism: Dactylorhiza incarnata (assembly GCA_033032865.1). NCBI lineage: Eukaryota > Viridiplantae > Streptophyta > Magnoliopsida > Asparagales > Orchidaceae > Dactylorhiza > Dactylorhiza incarnata. Next base: position 940,464 of record JAWHQI010000295.1, read on the forward strand.
GTGAATGTGAATGTTCCAATCATGCAATTACTACCAAAGTGCAATTAAGGGCAGCCCGGTGCACAAAACATCCCCGCACAGCGAGGGTCCAGGGAAGGGTCCCGACACAAGGGTGAATTGTAGGCAAACCTTACCCTACATTTTTTGCAAGAGGATGCTTCCAGGGCTCAAACTCGTGACCTCGAGGTCACACGGCAAGAACTCTGAAGATTAAATACCATTCCAACGTGCAATTAATTAATCAAAATTGATTTTGAAGCTCACACATTTAAGCACAAACATTCAAATTAAGCTAGTAAGGAACAATTGCACAACTCGAAATAAAAAAGGTTAGCAAATATCAAGAAAAAGAAAAAGAGTTACTTACCATAAAGAGAACCATTGCTGTCAGGCAATATTACAATAAGTAAATCAAGCTCCTTATGCTGCTTGCACAGTATGCTCATTGCATCGTGATAATGTGGTTTCAATGCTCTTTCAACTTGCTTGGGACTTGCAAAGATTGGAGGAATTACAGGATCTTGAGCAAATTCCTGCAGCAGTTTAAGCATACAATTCAGTTCAGAAATCATAATCTGTTACGGTCGTAGCTCCCAGAACCGGGCTGGGCCCCAGGCAGGCTGGGGTTCCTCCGGGCAATTCCCACGATTCCCTCCCACAATTCCCAGCCTGGGTACCGTAACAGGGCCGCGGCCCGTACACCCCAACCCACCACCGCGAACAGTATAACCCTGACAGGTTGTTGAGGACAGGGATCGAACCCCCGACCTCGTTGATAAGGAATCTTAAACATGACTCTCATCACCAACTGATCGGAGTTATACTGGTTGCGGTGATGCGTTGGGGTGTATGGGCCGCGGCCCTATTACGGTATCCAGACTGGGAATTGTGGGAGGGAATCGTGAGAATTGCCCAGGAGGAACCATCCTGCCTGGGGCCCAGCCCGGTTCTGGGAGCTACGACCGTAACATAATCACAAGAGAGAAATGAGTACTATAAATCCTGAAAAATCTCTGAAGAATAAATACCATTCCAGAAGTCCGACACATTTTAGCTAGGTCCTGACAGAAATTCAGGGTAACACTGTCTTGTATATGTTGTGCAAAATTGATACAAGACCAGTTGTTCACCCTCCCACCATTTACCATTTTCTACACCAAAAACAAAAATTGCATGTGAATCAACAAAGCAGAAAAAATGGGAGGCATGTCAAATGCGACCCTCCATAAGCGCTTACAGTGCAACCCAAAAATACACAAAATGGGCATAGGATTACAAGAACTAATCCTAACGGACTCAGGTTAATCCATGAGCCACAATTGAAACTGCTAACGTTAGGCAAAGTGATATAATATACTTATATTGGCTAGCAGTCCACCCTTAGAGTGCATATAAAAATAAAATAAAATAAAATACATTTCAAAACTTCTGTTAATGGCACAACGAAAGAATTACTTTATTTATCATATTCCACTGGCCCACACTTGGCAAACAATCTTTCTCCCGCCCAGTTTCGTGGTACTTCAGCTGAAAAGATGAGAACTGAAAATATTAGAGACATCGCCAAGAAATCAACATAGAATATATAAAGAGAAAATCATGCAATTTCACATACCCGCGGAGGAAATAGAATACGTGCTTTGACTGTTGCAAGTTCATTACTAATTTTGATTCCAAATTCCTTGGCATGTGGATCGTTGTGATATTCATTGCTTCCAACCATCTGCAAAATGTGAGATACTTATAAGAAGAGAAGGCGGAGAAAAAGCAAAAAAAAAAAAATTAAAACAAAAACTATTTTACCTGTTTAATATTGCGCTCCCTAAGACTAGGGTGCTGGCATGTCACCCTTAGGAGAGCAGTTTATTGTTTTTCATTCAACTTCTTCAAATATCTTTGTCCCTCCACAATGTTGCAGAGCTGAAAATAATATGATAAAGCATCAGCATGCAAAACCATCATTTACACCGTTCAAAATAGAGAGTGGATAACAAAACATTATGAAGCCATGACACATAATCAAATAAAATTATGTTAACACAACTAATAGAAGGAAAAAACACCTCCATAGGCATATAGTTTGGCCTCTGTTGATTTCCAACTTGAAGACAAGGCCAATTGGAATGCTGAATAGTATAACCATAAGTCTCTTGAAAATATTGCATCACTGACTTCAGTGTACCTCTCTCATCAATAGGAAAACTGTCATCTCCAAAACAAAACAATATAAATGACAATTAGTAAGAGGTTTCAGGTCCCGAGTAGAAACATACTAAGCAGATGAAAAACAATTAGTAGAAACATACGTTAACTCTCGTGTTGCCTATGATGTTAAACCAGATATACAATATTTTATGCGACCATTACCCCTATGTGTGACAGCAACCTTTACGCCTCTTAAAACCTCCGTGATCTGTATATGAAACAAAACGTGAAGATAATAGTGTCACGATTTTTTATATGAAAACCAAACATTAATTTTTACATAGGGTTTACAAGACTTGTCCAAAATAAAGCAGAAAGAAGAGAGAAGATTTAAATAACAGCTAAGCGAATCACTAATTTTATTCCTAAAGAGCTAAATATCATAAATTTTCATTGGAACATAGCTGGCATGTATTCATGAGTTCCAAAAGAAAAAATGTCGGTTATGATTGTGGTATCGTGTTAATTTCTTTGTTTGGAAGATGGGGCAGGATTAATGCAGAAACAAATAAAACAACAGCAACACTCAAGTCTTTATCCCACCAATGTAGAAACAGATACAAGACCAAGAAAAAGAGGAAAACAAGTATGTGCAAAATACCAGTAATGAGGACTTGAAAGAGAAGAAAATGAGAACTTAAAAGACAGATGAAAAACAGTATGAAACTTAAATAGATTTATATCCTTCTAATTTATGAATATGACGCAGGGCGAATCTATAGGTGCCGGGTAAACCGTGACCTAACCCTACATGCTATGCAAATCCCGATGGATTAGTCACAAATTAGATAATAAATAATAACATCTCACACAGATTATTCAAGACAAGACAGACTATTTTATTAGGGCGAAAACAAGCTTAGGCTTTCCTCCGTGGAGGACCAAAGTAAGAGTGCGCGGTGAATAGACCCTGCAAATCACAATAGTAATCTAAAGCCAACAATTACAACACGAGAGATCCCAATAAACATACGATCCAACTGATAATAATAATGCAGAAAATAATAAGTCCAACACAACGAAATCTCACCAAATAGTGGGCTGACCAAGGCACTGAAGGATTTGGGTCCGGAGGTGTAGATTGGAAATCGAAGGTGGAATCGGAGGCGTGACGGAATGACGGTGGCTGTCCTAGGAGGAAAGTGGGGAGATCGGGCCAGAAACGGGTAGATCCGGCCACTAGGAAATAGATCTGGATGGGGTGGGTAGATCTGATACTTGAGAGCGGATCCGGGGTGATGAATGATGTATGGTGGTGGAAATAATGGATCGGGAAGCGAAAACCCTAGATTTGGACTGATCTAGGATTTTAGGGTGGAAAAGAGGTGGATCCACCTGAGGGGAGGATTGGGGTGGTCGGTTAGGGCTGGGGACAAGCGGGGGTGGCTGTTAGACGGGAGATGGGGGCTGTTGTTGGCTGGCGGAAGGGAGGAGGGGGCTGCTGTTGTAGGCTGGCGGCAGGGAGGAGAGGGGCTGATGTAGGCTGGCGGAAGGGAGGAGGGAGAGCTGCTGTATGAGGATTTCATGGAGGAATAAAACTATAGTAAATGAATAGGAAATTTCATTTTTGAACAGTGAAAGGGAATGAAAACAGTGGTTTTTGGACATCAGTTAGGCTGCCTGTTTGGGGGTTGTATGGGCTGCCGATGAGGATTTTGGAGGGGGAAGAAGGATCCTAGGGTTAGGGAATACCTTGGGGAGGAAGATACAAACCTAGGAGTTGTCACCTAGGGTTCCACGGAGTCGACAACGTGGAGGGATCGCCGGATTTCGGGATTTCTCTTCTCCAAAATCTGCAATGCCTAGACCAGCCCCATATCACATCTATTTATAATAAAACAAGGATTAGGGCATCCCTCGTCAACGGCTATGATTGGTCGGAGGTGGGGCTACCCAAATACATCAAAATAAATGCAAACATAGTAAAATAATATATCAAATCGCGAATCCGGACACATCTGTGGAGTCTGATCGTCGATCCGGGCACGCCATACATGCTAAGTCGCCAAATCAGCCCCGAATGGGCCCAAAACTCATCTTCGTCTCTGCTCCGCATCATAATATATATCAAACTGAAATGAATTTTTTTCTCTAGATACTGCAAGAAAGAACTCAAATTTACTAGGGAACTCACCTTGACACAATCAGAATTCGATAATAGTCTATATTGATCATCCCAAGCTTACAAATTTATGGACAGGCAATGCTGAGATGAATGCGGTGGACGACTTATCTGCATGAGAGGGAATATGGTAAGAAAACTATCTTTAATTGAGGAAACTAATGTAGAAAGAGTTAAATAAATATAACAAAAATCCATGCATAATGCCCTCAGTATTTGATAAGCTTTCTGAAAGCACCAATGATACTACTACCGAATAACATAGCATATTCATAAACTGTGAAAATTATCTCTAAAGACAAGTTACCTTAACATGAAAAAAAATCTGTATTTTTATAAGCAGTTTTTATATTAGGCTGTGACAGAATGAGTAGAAAAACTTATGTATGGCTTAAAAGATGGTAGAAAACCAATTAAAACAATAATCAGATATCATGCATCTACATATAGCATCCTTCATAAAGCATCAGAACAGTGACGAGAAACTTGATATAAGAATCACCTTTCCAGAATTCATATGCAGCACTAAATAAAACCATTGCTTCCATCCATGATAGCAATCAAATAATAATACAGCAGATGTTTAAAAATAGCATCGTAATCCTAATTACAAAGAGCGATGAATACAAAGCGGGTGAGATAGGAGAGCGGCGGGGGAAGGGAGACGATGGTAATAACATTGGTATGGGGAAGTGGGGAAACCAAAACAGAGCTCTGTACAGTGAGCATGTTGTAGTAGGGTCGAGACAAGCAATGGAATGTCAGGGTGTCATCAAACGGTGAGAGAGATAGGGCTTCCATTGATTCACTGTTTGATTTAATCAGGAGGGGGATTCTAGAGCAGTGTCCCTTCAACGACGACAATGAATAAGATTTTGCTAAATGGTCAGCTAAAAGGGAGTCCAATCTTCACAGCATTTTTTGAGACTTGGACAGTCATTTGGTTGCTTGCACGAAGGATCCCCAAAACTGAAAAGGAGGTACATTCTATTTTAGGTTTTTCGATTTTTACCAAATTCTTGGAATAACTTTGGCTGCTTAGTTAAATAATAGAGCAAATTTTATATGCAAAGAGATGTCATGACATATATCATAGTCATTAGTCTATCTATATATATGTTGTAATATTAAAATGTGTTTTGGTTGTAGTCTATAAATAGCCACCGTATTTGCCCTAATAGAAATATGATCCATTTTGTAACTTGGTATCAGAGTGAGTCTCATCGCCTCTTCCGCGTCTCCCGTCCGCTATCTACAAGCGGTGCGCCTCTTCTGCATCTTCCGCCTGCGACTTCAGCGACCGCTTCCTTTGACTCCAGTGACCAGCGACCAGCTTCCTCCGTCTCCAACAACCAGCGACCAGTGGCCACTTCTGTTGGCTGCGGCCAGGAAGGCCGCAACGGACATCCACCCTGCCGCACGCAGTGGCTGCCTCTATTGGTCGGGGGTGCTGCATCTTCACAGCAATTCCCGCATGCTCCGGCCATAGGAGGTTGTGATCGGATCTACGGTAGTAGGAGGCAATGCTTGATACGTACGGGATGTGGTGATCAGTGAGCAAGCTGATCTTGGATGTCGAAGGAAGAACAATGGATGATGTCTTCAAGATGTGGGGCCTGGATGAGTTGGCCACACTGTTGAGGGTGTTGGGTTCATCGCACCGCCTGACGAAGTTGGAACTTCTACCGATCGATATGAGGCTTGATGGACCGACCACCTACCTGAGTTGGTCACGCCGTGTGAAGAAAATCCTTGCAGCGAAACAGGTTGGGGGCTTTCTGAGAGGGGCGTTGAAGAAACCAGAGGTTGGAGGAGATAAGTGGGAGTCGGCCCACACGACAGTGTTTATGTGAATTCTCAGCTCAGTTGTCCCATCGATTTCCGACATGGTAGATGTTCTGGAGACGGTGATGGAGGTTTGGGACAAGCTGAAGAGTACATATGATGGCGTGGGGAACACTCTGTGGGTCTTCCAAGTGAAGGGAGAAATTTATGACACCGTTCAGGGAGAAAAGATGGTGCGGGAGTACGCATCCGTGTTGGAACGCCTATGGGTGGATTATGATCACGCCTTCGGAGGTATGTGTTGCAGCGACTTGCAGTGTCGGGCTTCCAAGATCATCGTGGAGGAGAGGACAATGAAGTTCCTGAAGGGATTAGATGACAAGTTTGATCAGAGGAGAGCCCTACTTCTATGTGGTACGAAGATTCCTATGCTTACCAAGGTCATCCCTGCCATGATCCAGGAGGAGACACGTGTCAAACTTCAGGCAGGGGCAGGAGGGTCCACTACTGTGAAGTCAGCACTAGCAGTTGCTAGCCATGGTGTTATAGGACAATGGGAAGAAACCCGACAGTGCTACAACTGTGAGGAGGTGGGTCATCTGAGGCAAGCCTGCCCCAAGCCGCCCAAGGAGAGAGAGTCGGGTGGTGGACAGGGATGTGGTCGTGGACGTGGTAGGGCTCGTGACTGGTGGCTGAGGAGGCTATCATGCCAATTTGGGCATGACTGATACTGTAGAGGAAGTCGGCATTATCTATACAGATGAGGAGCAGACCCTTCAGAGCATGATGGAGGGCATCAAGAGGACAGGAAATGTCGGTGAGTTCTCCTCCTACACTCGCCTAGTTACTGCAGATATCATCCAGACGGCAGATGGTACGTTCCAACCTGTGGTCGGTAAGGGTAATGTTAATTGTTCAGGTTCAGTAAGACTATCCAATATTTTACATGCTCCTTCTTTTCCAGTCAATCTCTTATCCATTAGTTCTATAATTATTCAACTAAGATGTGTTATTTATTTTGATATTCACAATGTGACTTTCCAGAAGAAAGGGACGAGGCAGATACTTGTGACTGGGACTTGGCATGACGGGTTGTGGTATCTGGATCGGGAAGGATTGGACACAGCTCTTATATCTCTGGTAGAGAGGGCGAAAGTTGGAGGACAGAAGAAGAGTGCAGAGAATACACTGGTACTCCATCATAGGCGGTTGAATCACCCTTCGTTTGTCACTCTCTCTAGGTTATTTTCTGCTATGTTTGAAAAAGCAAATAAAATTAAATTGGTGTGTGATGCTTGTGATCTAGGCAAGCTTACTAGGAGTTCGTATATATTAGTACGGGCCGGAGAAGCTCTTCTGTTTTTGATGTAGTTCATTCTGATGTATTGGGGTCTTGTGCTAAAGCTTTTTAAATGGTTTTAAGTATTTTGTTACCTTTATTGATTGTGTCTCCCGTGTTACTTGGTTATATTTAATAAAAAATAAGAGTGAGGTACTTACCTGCTTCCGAGATTTCCATAAGCATGTTCAAACGCAATATACTAAGATGATCAAGGTACTAAGGTCAGATAATGGGGCAGAATACACTAATAGGGCAATGGAAGAGTACTTATCAGTTCATGGGATATTGCACAAGACCACCTGTGCATACACACCGGTACAGAATAGAGTGGCGGAAAGGAACGGACACCTTCTGGAGGTGGCAAGGAATATGATGCTTAACATGAAGGTTCCTCAGAGTCTGTGGGGATATGCGGTGTTGACAGCGGCACAACTGATCAACAGGATGCCATCACAGGTTCTGGGGTGGAAGTCTCCATGTCAGTTGTTGCAGGGACATAATGGTGATCCTTCCGTTGAATATTTTTGGGTGTGTGTGCTTCGTGAAGGGAAACAGGCCAGGTGTTGGTAAGCTTGATGCGGGGCAGTCAAGTGTATCTTTGTGGGCTACTCTCCTACTCAGAAGAGGTACGTGTGTTGGAGTCTAGTGGAGAAAAGAAGTTTTGTGAGCATGTATGTTCACTTTAAAGAGTTGGAGCAGTACTACCGACAGGAGGGAGCCCCACCCACACCAGACTCGTCCGATAGCGAAGATATGAGGCGAGAGAGGGAGAGGTTGGTGACAGATATGGGAGTATGACAGGGAGGACCAGTGGAGCAGGAGAGCGATAAGGAGCGGCTGGAGGAGATTGAAGAGGAGAGGCGAGGTGTTAGACCTACAGCTCAAGGGGAGTTTCTTACATACAGTAAGAGGGGGATGCTGCCAGCAGTATCAGATCCAGTGCATGTGCCCAGTCTAGCTCCTAGTCCCTTGGCTACATCTGTCCCTACTTCTTGACAACATACATCAACGCAAGCCTCAGGTGATATCCTTCCCCCTAATTCTCTTTTTCTAACTGTCACATTACAGGAGACTACCCGCAACAATGCGGGAAATTCTCCTGATAGATATGGCTGTGACTTTGCTTCTTTTGTCTTTTATTATCATATCTCCTCTTCTCACGGAGCAGTCATTGCATCGTTGGATAGTATTATTGTACCTAACAATTGGCAGGTTGCCAAAGACGATCCGAAGTGGAAGACAGCGATGAAGGAGGAGATGAGGACTCTTGAGAAGAACAAGACTCTGGAGCTGGCACAGCTGCCAAAGGATAAGAAAGTCGTCGGATGCAAATGGGTGTTCACTGTGAAGCACAACCCAGAGGGACAAGTTGAGCGCTACAAGGCTCGATTAGTTGCCAAGGGGTACAGTCAGACTTATGACATCGATTATGATGAGACATTTGCACCTGTCGTGAAGATGATCACCGTCAGGACTCTGATCAGCTTGGAGGTGAATGGTTGATGAATGTTGCACCAACTAGATGTGAAGAACACATTTCTTCATGGAGATCTAGCAGAGGAGGTGTACATGGAGATACCACCAGGGTTTGGCACAGCCAAGACAGAAGGCAGAGTTTGCAGGTTGAAGAAGTTCCTCTATGGGCTGAAGCAGTCAAATTGCGCGTGATTCGACAGGTTCAGGAAGGCGACGATTGGAATGGTATATCAGCAGATAAATGTCGATCACACAATGTTTTTCAGGCAGAATGAAGGTCACATCACCATGCTCGCAGTATACGTGGGCGACATGATCATCATAGGGGATGATGAGCGGGAGATTGACCGCCTTAAGGGGGCTCTGAGCAAAGAGTATGAGGTGAAGGATCTGGGTCTTCTTTGGTATTTCCTAGGAATTGAGATTGCTTACGAAGCAGTAGGGATAGTCCTTTCCCAAAGGAAATACGCTTTGGATCTCCTCACAGAAACAGGGATGTTGGGGTGCAAACCTGCTGCGACACCAATCGATCAGAAGTGTAAACTGGGTGCTGAGGCCGGAGAACCAGTGGATCGTGAGTTGTATCAAAGGCTAGTTGGTAAGTTGATTTACTTGAACCACACTCGCCCGGACATCTCCTTTGCTGTGAGCGTGGTGAGCCACTAAATGCATGACCCAAGAAAGGGTCATATGGATGCAGTGTACCAGATTCTACAGTACTTGAAGAATGCCCCTAGCAAGGGGCTGACGTTCAGAAGGAACGGGAACGTGAAGATTGAGGGCTACTGTGACTCTGACTGGGCAAGTTGTGCGGACGACGGGAGGTCTACTTCAGGTTATTGTATATTTGTGGGAGGCAACCTGGTCTCTTGGAGGAGCAAGAAATAGTCAGTAGTGGCTAGATCGACGCCAAAGGCAGAGTATAGAGCCATGACATTAAGGGTTGCTGAGCTTCTGTGGCTGAAAGGGATGCTTGTTGAGTTGAAGTTGGATCACAGAGATAAGATGGAACTGTGGTGTGACAGTCAGTCAGCCATCAGTATTGCAAATAATCCATTCCAACACGATCGAACCAAGCATATAGAGATTGATAGATTTTTCATAAAGGAAAAACTTCATAGTGGGCTACTGGAGTTGAGTCACGTCCCGACCAAGGGTAAGGTAGCAGATTGTTTGACCAAGTGACTCAATTCAGAGGATATGATCAGGGGGTTATGACAAGATGGGCTTAGTAAATATCTTTCATCAATCTTCAGGAGGAGTGTTGTAATATTAAAATATGCTTTGGTTGTAGGCTATATAAATAGCCGTATTTGCCCTAATAGAAATATGATCCATTTTGCAACTATATATATACATTATGCATTAACATGACTTTTAAACACATTACAAGGTTTCAAGAAAAGGCAGTTCCTTAAGAGAAGTTAACTTGTACATGCAATTTAGGATAATTTATAGTGAGAATGCAGATTCGAAACTAATCGCTTTAACAGCTAATCAGAAATTGATCACTCTTATACAAGACAATTAAAATATAAATATTAGAACACAAGCATCCAAACTAAAACTAATTAATTTTAGGTAAAGTGGTCAGGTTTCTATATCAAGTGCACAAGGCAAGATGAACTTCCCAATATGAAACTATATTCTCAGCATACCCTCTCGTATATAATTTAATTTGTCTCTAGCACATGGATGCCCTCATTTTAATTGGATAGCATGGGAATAGAAGTTAGGCCTAGGCTGCTCTAATACCATGTCCAACCCAAAACAAATTGGATTTAGATTTGTATGTTAAAACTTCTGTATCCAACTTAAAACCAATTGATTTTAGGTTGGATGCATAGATTAGAAGTAAACAACTGAAAAAGATTAGTAAAATGCGAAAGGAAAACAAAACAAGCATATGTGAAATACCGAAATTCAGTGATAAGCACATCTGTGTTGGCCTGATGCTTTGATAAAATCCTGGCCAACTTTCTAAGCCTTCACCAAGATTGTGCGCCGGACCAAGTCTTGGGTGGTAGAAGGATCGCCCAACAGGACAATACCTTTTGGTTGGGTACAAATATCTTCTTAAATTTCCAATACAGACGGGGTAAAACAGCACTCAAAACTGAAACAAAAATTAATTACTTGTTAGTGGGCGTCTAACGCAGAACAATATTAAGAATTTGAAGTGCTTCCTGAGGAGAATCCGCCTGCTGTCCAGCCAAGAACATTTCCAGGTGATGAAGATCAACACGGGCAACTTCCTTTATCACAATTTTGAAATTCCTTTGCCGCCTGAAGGAAAGATTTATAAGAAAAAATCAGCACAAGTTGCAGAATGTAAAATCATACTAAACTAAATGCAAAAAAGTACCTTTCCACAGCAGTTCCATCACCACCAACAACTAAAGTAATGTAAAATTCATCAGAATTAAACGGAAGTCGCCCTGCTGTATAAAGACTTTTTCTGCCATCATATGCCGGAAGACGTCCCCCCAAATGAGACTCTTTGAACACATCTATTAGCTCTTTCATCACAACTCTGTTCACCCCATGGGAAGTAACTTCTGGAGTAACAGAAACTGGTAACACATGACCAATAATCAATGAAAATTGGATATTTCAGTAAGATGGGATTCATGAAAGTGAGATATTAAGATACACAAGTGATATAGGAAGAGAAATAACACACATCATATTGATATAGATCCTTCTTGGAGAACTCCACGAAATAATGGTTGGCTTTAACCACACACTTGGCACCATTTGTTCCTTTTCCAGGGCGCAATGGGATCCTCATAGATTTGCTCGACGCTGGAGCTATAACCTGACTAGCTTCTGGTTCAGCCTGAAGAGAAAGGTTTTGAACCTGCTCTGTTAGGGCCATTTCAGATGTCCCTGATGATCCTGCCTCGACAATAGAAGCAGGTTGATCTCGGTAAGATGTTTGTGTTGCTTGAGGCAGCTCAGGAAGCGGCGTGCTAGAAAGACCAGCTGCATATGGATCAAGTCAATGGCCACCTGACCCATTACCACCGCCTGGGCGCCCGCCATGACACTGCGGACATTCACCACGATACTGCTGACCTTCACCACCACGATACTGGTGACCTTCACCACCACGATACTGCTGACCTTCACCATCAAGGCCCGAACGACCGCCACGTCTCTGGTTATGGCCTCCACCGCGCCCTTGTCCTTGCTGAGGGTTACCTGCAGGACCCCCACGACCCAAACCCCATCCTCTTCCACCCTGCTGCTGTACAACTTGGGGAGGTTGAGATCCAAGAGGCCCTACACGTCCTCTACTGCTACCAGATTCTTGAGATCCCAGGGCATCATGATGATGCCCTGGGATCTCAAGAATCTGGTAACAGTAGAGGACGGCCATCATGAGACCCCACACTGGAACCAGAAGGAGCAGTTCTTCTCTTCCTCGCCATGGTTGCATCCTGGAAATATGCAGTCAAATGTACAAATGTATTAATTCATGTCAAATAAATTCAGTAGGACCATGCAAAATCAAAATAAGTAGAGAACAAGAAACTGCTCCAAAATATAAATCATAACAGATGATGATAATCTAGTAATGAGCTTGCATGGGTTGGTTTAATTGAAGAACAACAAAAAAGGTTTAATAAATGTTTAAATCAACAAGCACAAATTGGCCAAAGCAGCTCACTGCAAGTACTTAAAATGACATAAATTATCATCGGGGGTTAAATATAGTCAGAAATAGCAGGATATCATACAAACATCCATGCAATACAAAGATAAAGGCCGGTGGCAACAAGAAAAAATGCAAACTATAATATCTACCTTAAGATATGTTACTCTTCTCGATTGTTTTTGTGGAAACGTTAAATTATCATCGCATAAAAAGTAAGAAAAACAGAGAATCCCGAAAAGTGCGGATGAAGATATTCTCTAAATGGCAAAACCCAATTAAATTAGCTAAATCAAAATGTGAATCATCCACTAGGTCTGTACACATAATCCCTAATTAATGCATTGACTAACAAAATAGTAGAAGAAAACTACAACAGACAACGTGAACACCAACTACAGGAAACAAAAATCCACTCAATCTAAGGTGATATAAGCGAAGAATTAGTAGAACGAAAAACTAGGGCATAGGAACTCTCAGCAAAGGAGGAAACACTTGTTGGCTGGAATCCAGCGATGTACAGTCGTGCAAAAGTGGAGGAGAAAACAGGGGAAACGAGCGAGATGGCTGGGAAATTGATTCTCCTTTTTCATTCATTAAGCATAATACATATATATTTTACATACCAGGAAGCTTCCAGATACACAGCTTACATATATATGTATATATATATTTTACCCTCTGCAATTTCTATTATTACATTTATACCCTTAGACAAGTTAAACTTTTATACATATAAAACTCTAACATTTATCTGCAGGTAAGGAGACTGTGTTGGGCTGGGCTGGGCCGATGCCTGATTAGGTTTCCTTCACTCCCCCTCTTAATCTGGCGGCGGACCAACGAACATCATCTCTCGAAGCTTGATGAAACGCTCCCGTGGTAGAGGCTTTGTCATTACATCTCCAATTTGTTCTTCTGAGTTACAAAAAACCAGGTTGATTTTGCCTTTCTCCAACTGATCTCTGATGAAATGATGGCGGAGGTCGATGTGCTTACTGCAGTTATGAAATACAGGATTTCTTGCTATGGCGATGGCTGACGTATTATCACAGCATAGCGTGAAGCTCTGCGCTTCTTCATATTCCTTTTCACTGTTATTTTTTGTTGCTAACCATTGTATGATTTGAATAAGCCATAATCCTTCGGCTGCTGCATTACTCATGGCAATGTATTCAGCTTCAGTCGACGATAACGCCACAGATCGCTGTTTTCGGGCACACCAGGAGATAATTTTATCCCCTAGGTAAAAGACATACCTGCTGGTACTTTTTCGATATCCAAAGTCGCCTCCCCAATCAGCATCTGTATACCCTGTGAGGTGTAAATTATACCCCCCTCTTCGAAAATATACACCATTGCCCTTTGTTCCCTGTAAATATCTTAAGATGCGTTTGGCCAGTGCAAAATGATACATACTTGGATCAGATACATATCTGGCAATTAGATTAACTGGGTATTCGATGTCTGGCCTTGTGTGTGAAAGGTACATTAATGATCCAATCAAGGATCGATACTGATCTGGATCTGTTTGTGATTCATTTGATTCTCTAATTTTAACTTTTTCATGCGTCCCCATTGGAGTAATGGCTGGATTACAAGTGTCCATCTGAAATTTTTTCAAAAGTTCTGTTACATACCTTTCTTGATTAAGATAGATGGCTTCCTTGTTTTGCTTGATTTCCATCCCCAAGAAGAAATGCAATTTGCCAAGATCTGTCATGGCATATTTTCTCTTCATTAAGTCTTTAAAGTGATAAACTTCTGTAAGTGGATCACCCATGATGAGTATATCATCTACATAGATGCACACAAACAGCACACTATGTAGAGTTTGCTTAGCATATAGTGAAGCTTCCATTGGGCATCGATCAAATCCACTTTCTAGCAAGTATTGGTCTATGTTTGCCTTCCAGGCCCGCGGAGCTTGCCGCAATCCATAGAGTGCC